>QJSC01000317.1:336879-347983 GCA_003697955.1 Calidris pygmaea
GAGGCCATCAGAAAGTTTTGGGGGGTCCCAGCGGCGGCAGGAGGAGGTACGTGAAGGCTGGAGTCCCCCCCAGCGCCCCGTGTTTGGATCCAGCACCAGGGCTGAGTCACAGCCCCGTCGCCAGCCAAGTTTAGGAAATCCAGCCGGGATTTGGGTATCGACACCATCTCCCGGCTCCAACGCAATCGGCGGCTTTAGACCGCAGGGAGCTCAAACAACATCCTTGTACCCAAAGCCCTGAGGAAGGAAAATGAGCTTTAAAGGTCCCTTCCAGCCCAAAAGACTCCATTATTCTGTGATTCTATGAAAATAAATGGGCAGAAATACAGGAAAAGCTCCTCGAGCCTTGAATACTTGGGGGAAAAGGTAAATACTTGAAGGAAAAGGTGAATACTTGGAGGAAAAGGTTAATACTTGAAGGAAAAGGTGAATACTTGAAGGAAAAGGTGAAGAGTTGAAGGAAAAGGTGAATACTTGGAGAAAAAGGTGAATACTTGAAGGAAAAGGTGAATACTTGAAGGAAAAGGTGAATACTTGAAGGAAAAGGTGAATACTTGAAGGAAAAGGTGAATACTTGGAGGAAAAGGCTCATTTCAGCCTCAACACTTTCAGCCAACCTGGACTGAGCTTCTTCCACCACAGAAAGAGAGAAATTGGGTGGGGGCGGGGAGGGGAAGCAAAGCAGAGCTTTTAATTCCCACACTTTCCATAAAACACTCGACATCTAAGCGTTCTCTCTCTGCTTTAGAAGGAGCTTTTGAAAGGGGGCGGAAATCATGACGCAATTAAATGAAATTATTTCGGGGCACGTAAAACGCTTTTCCCTTCTCCAGCAAAAGGCAGAAATTATGTCACATCTGGGTCCAGCCCAGCAGAATTCTCCCCTAATTGCTGGTGCAATCATAGGAACAAAAGGCGAGGGCTTTTTGGTGTCTGTTTGTCTTCGCTACGGGCTTTTGTCCTCATCCAGAAGCCTTTTGTCTCCTCGTCACCCGTGTCAGGAGTCATTCGCTGGAGGCAAGTTTACACAGAGGCGGGGAGGTTGGGGTGGCTCTTGGGGAAGGAGATGTCTTTTCATTAAACGCCCATCTCAGGTCCTCTTACGACTCAGGGGAATATTTCAGCCTTGCCCAAAACCATCTCCCCGTCCAAGTAGTGGCACGCCTTCGCTGGCAGCGCGGTGACATTCCACGGTGGCTGGTAGGTTTATGTCTCCGGCACTTACAAACAGGGAACGGGGCATGGGATAAGTGAAGTGACTCACGGGGATGGCAGAGCAGGTCTGCGGTTGACCAGGGACGTGATTCAAGGTCTCCTGAGCCAGAGGTCAAACCACAGTGGAAGTTTTTGCCTCTAAATTCACAGGTCATCAAAAATACCCTCCTTTTGTGGAGAGGTGGGGCTTGACATGGGGGTTGGGATCTTTGCTCTTCCCACGTTCTCAGTCACCTTTTGGAGACACCTTGAAAGCAACCCATGGATCCCTGGCCACAGATCAATTGTAGGGGTGGCTCCAGCATCGTGGACGCTGAGGAATTAGCTCTGAAGGGTGATGATCACCCTTCCCTCTTCCACACCGTCCCTCATAGGGTGCTCCAGAAGCACTTAGGGCTGTGCAGTGTCTTTGCCATGACAGCACCAGCAGCACTGGGACCACCTCGGAGGACAGGGAAGCTCGGGTGTAGGCTGGTGGTGTGCTCAGAGGCTGTGGTCAGAGGTGGGCTGGCCAGGGGATGTCCCAAGTTGGCCAACACAAGCAAGGAAAGGGCTTAGGAAGAGAAAGGGGAAGAGAACGATCTCCCAACATCAACTGAGTCCCAAAGTCTGCTCTGCTCCAAGGGGGCCACCTGCCTTGGTCACCCCAGGACCCCCAGCAGAAGGACAGAGAAGAACGTCCAGGCTGAACCCAGCTGCCTCCTTCCCTCCAGCCGCGCTACCAGGAACGGGCTGGTTCCCATGGGTGTCGTTCAGGAACACCCCGTTTCCAGCAGGACCAGACCATCCCACGGAGCCTGACCCACCCCGGCCACCCCACCTTTGCCCGACCCTCCTTCACCACCACCACCCCCCACCACCAACTCACAAACTTCCCATCTTTTTGGAGAGAGAAGGGTGAGAAGGAGAAAAGACCGGGCTACGTGTGGGCTTTGGTTCCTTTAAATGTGAACTTCAAAGGGCAGGAGAAAGTCAGGAACCAATTTCAGGTCTCAGCAGAGGCCGAGTCCTGTCGCAACACGAAACTCTTCGGGTTCAGAGAGAAAAACCACATGAGTTTTACTGCCTCTAGTGTTTATTGGGGTACGCCACGCGCCAAAGGAGAAAGGCTTAAGCAAACAAGCACAAGTGTTCCCATGATCACAGTGAGGGGAAAAAAATAAACAACAACAACAAAAAAAAAAACCAAACAAACAAGGTAAACCCTGAGCAAAACTTAAAAACATTTTACGACAGCTTCTGAAGGACGCGGGTGAAAATGCCGGTATCTTGCTTAGGAGGAGGGAAAAAAAAAACAAAAAACAAACAAACTAAAAACCCAACCCAACCAACAAAAAAACTGCAGGGGGGTAAGAAATGTCTTCAGCCGGGAGGAGTCACCGTTGGGAAATCCTCCTTCGGGAGTTTGCGCCCCGGCTGATGAGTAGCACCCGTTGAAATTGCCCCACCTCTGGACGCGGCAGGAGATGGCGAAAGAAGCCACGCAGGGACCCGTCCCCTCCGTCCAGGGCTTCCCTTTCCAAGGGAGGGGGGCAAGTCCTGTCCCCCAGAAAGGGGTCCCCCTGCACCCCGGTGGCCACCAGCTTTGGGGAGTGTCCTGGGGAGCGCTGGGGCAGCTGATCTCACGCGTGGATGAGCATCTCAGTCATTGGCTGGTGGATAAAGCCGGGTTTTGGTTTTCTCTGCAGTTTCTGAGGGATGGGACGGGATGGTGGAGCTTTGAGATGAAGTAGGTGGTGGCCACCTTGGCAAGGAAGCGGGGAGCGGGGTTTGGTGGTGGTGGTGGCCATCATGGAATTTGCTTCCTTTCTCCTTTGGATGCCAGGGGATGGGGGTGAGGGGGTGGCCGGTGTGCCTAGAACCTCCGGTTGCAGGGGTTCTTCAGGATGCTGCCAGATCCCACCACCACGGAGTTGCACCCTCCGGAGCCGAATCCTCCCCCGGAACCGAATCCTGCCCCGGAGCCGAATCCGCCCCCTCCTAAGCTGTAGCAGACGCCAGCACCGCCGGTGTTACAGCTGCCTCTCCCATTTCCAGCTCCAAATCCCATTCCTCCTCCTCCTCCAAGGCACATTCCGCTGCCGTATCCGCCTCCAGCAGAGCTGCTGCTGCCTCCCACCACGGCTGCGGAGAGGAACAGAAGGTTCAAGGTTACCTCTGATGCCACCATAAAGCTTCGGAGCATCAGTCCCAGCCCACCGTGTCCCCCATCCCCACCCCACCCTGGGATTGGGGAACGCTACTCACAGATGCTCACGGAGCTCTGGCACTCTCCAGACATCCTGCAAGGAAAAAGAGATGGGTCATCAGCTCCAGCCTGAGCATCTGGAGTGGTCCAGCTCCATGAAGCCAGGCTTGGTCCATCAGACCATGGGCATAAATAGCAGCCATGGGACCATAGTCCGTATCTAGTGGCAACATCACGGATATTTTAATGGAGGAGATGTGATGTGCCACCTTCCTCCCGTTGATTTAGCAGGATGCAATCAAGCTCTCGTTGATTCCTCACTCACCTGCACTCTTCTCCCTCCAGCAGCTTCCTGTAGGTCGCAATCTCGATGTCCAGGGCCAGCTTGACGTTCATCAGCTCCTGGTACTCGCGGAGCTGCGCGGCCATGTCCTGCTTGGCCTTCTGCAGGGCTGTCTCCAGGTCAGTCAGCTTGGTCCTGGCATCCTTGATGGCCACCTCCCCGCGCTCCTCGGCGTCCGCGATGGAGCTCTGCAGAGTTTCACACTGGGGGGCAAGAGGTGGATGGGATGAGCAGGGCAGGGGCAGATGGAGCCATGATCCCCCATGGCTTGGGCTTGGCTGTTCTCAACCGCAGCGGGTTCCCTCCCATTTACAACGACTCTTCCCAGAATGTTTGCTTTTGGGGAAGCTCCGAAGGGCATAGCCAAGAGCTCACACCCATTTCTCAAGAAAAAAAAAAAAAGAAAAAAAAAATAACAAAAGCAGCCCCTACCTGTTTCTTCACGCTCTCGATCTCACCCCGTATCCTCTGGATCATGCGGTTGAGCTCGGAGATCTCAGCCTTTGTGTCCTTCAGGCTGTCTCCGTGCTTGCCGGCGGTGGCCTGCAGCTCTTCGTACTGGGAGGCAGAAGCGAGAGGAGCACGTTAGGTCCACCACGAGCGGCTCCTCACGACAGCTCTCCGTGCCCAGGCAAGCCAAGGGGAGCTCCGGTCTGGCCACACCAGAGCCAGCAATATCCCAGGTCTCAGCACCCTCTAAGCCACCACCAGTGACTCTTCCACCTCCCCAGCCATCTCTCACCTTGCATCGGTACCAGGACTCGGCTTCCACCCGGCTCCTGTTGGCGATCTCCTCGTATTGGGCTTTGACCTCGGCGATGATGCTGTCCAGGTCCAGGCTTCGGTTATTGTCCATGGAGAGGACCACGGAGGTGTCGGAAACGGTCTTCTGCACCTGAGCCAGCTCCTGAAATTCACGCCAGATCTGGCTTTAGCCCCAGCATGATTTCCTTACGGGGTCACAACCCCTTCTCCTCCCCAGCGTCCCCCCCTCCGGAGGGCAGCGGGACCACTCACCGTTTCATAAAGGTACTTCAAGAAGTTAATCTCGTCTGCCAGGGAATCTAATTTCGCCTGAAGCTCCACCTTGGTCATGTAGACTCCATCCACGTCCTGCAGCAGAAACAGGAGGTGAAAACCTGACGCGCCCCCTTTTATCTGACATTTAACCCCGACCCCTTTGACGCTGCGTTTCCCCAGGGCACCATCCACCCGGGGGCCCTGATTGATCTCTGGCGCTAATGAGCTGGTGCTGGTGGAAGCTCCTCTGAACCAAGGGCGTGCGGTAAAGGGGGAATAAAAAAAAAAAAAAAGTACTTTACCTTCTTCAGGAGCACAAAATCGTTCTCGGCAGCTGTCCTTTTGTTTATTTCCTCTTCATACCTGTTGGTTAGGAGGAGGGAGATTGAATCTGCTTGTTTTGGCTCCGGCTGCTGCTGGCAACGAGGCGCCGTTGGCCTCCAACTAACGAAGGCGGCGAAAAAAATAGACCTGCCACGAGTGAGATGCACGGACAAGCCAACGGCGCTTGGCCTTCTCAGAGGAGCCCAACGCCTCGCCCAAGAGCGCCTGCAAAGCTCCTCTACGCCGAGCCTTGGTGGCTGCGGCCACTCTACCTCCTCCAACAAGACCCAAGGACCTTCAGGTCCTCAACGTGTGTGGGCCATTTCCAGCTCCTCGCTGGGGCAGGCAGTTGCTGGAGACCGTTGAGCGGTGGAGGTGTTCCCCAAAACAAACTCAACCTGCCACCTCGGCAGAGCGTGGGACCAGATCCCAACAAGTTCTGGACTCCCTTTCCCCCCATTTTTTTAGCTCCTTCAACGGAAGCGTTTCTCCACCCTTTCCCTGGAGGACAAATCCTTCTCCTGCTTTTCCAACTGGACAAATTAATCAAATAAATAATAGTAGGGAAAAAAAAAAAACCTTTCTTCTTCTTGGGTTTTTTTTTTTTACCCTACATCATCTTTCCAAAGAAAGCTCTAAGCTCCCGATCGTGAAGGATATTATGGGAAGGAATCCAGGAGGAAATCCGTGAGGAAATTATAGTAGGATTTAGCAATTAGTTCATTAAATCATAATGCCATGGATTCTTAAGTGAGAAAAACAAGCAGTAGAGGATCCAGCTTTAGTGAGAAGCAGAACTCAGGCAACAACAGATATTGAGAAATACCCTGAATAATCACCAACTATTGTCAAAACTCAGTTGATGAAAACTTCCCCAAAACTTTTTTACATTTTCTAATTGATGAAACAAGTGAAATATCACCATTTCTTATGACTCCTTGAATTTTCTGACTGTCCAAAGTCAGTTTTTCTCCCTATTTTTTCACCAACCCAACCATGGCTACGCCGAGAATGACATACTTGGTCTTGAAGTCTTCCACCATATCCTGGAAGCTCTTCAGCTCTGAGTCCAGCTGAAGCTTCTCGCTGGAGAGACCGTCCAGCTGCTTCCTCAGCCCGCTGATGTAGGTCTCAAAAAAGGGGTCCAGGTTCCTGCCGCTTGTCACAGTGCTGCCCTGCTCCTGGAGGAGCTTCCACTTGGTCTCCAGGACTCGGTTCTGCTGCTCTAAGAACCGGACCTAAAAGATGGCAAAGGCGAGCAGAAAAAGAGTCAGACTGTTCTCATAAGCATCTTTTTATTGATTTTTTTTTCCCCGTTTAATGAGCTTAACCTTCCTGCCTATTCTCATCTCCAGGGAGCCATAACTTTGGGCTGCCACTGGATGGGTGGGACCACAACTCTAGGATGAGCAGACAAAGGTGGGCCACCTTCCCCCTCCAATCTCCCAGCCGCTAAGCAGGAGAAACGTGGTGAACTCCTAGCTTTGGCATCTTCTTCTTAAAAATAGGTCAAACCACCTAAAGTCCTTCAGCCCAACAGAGACCATCAGCTCCTCTGAGGATGCTCTGCGCATTCATGGTCCCACAGCTTAGCACCAGCACCAAGGTCTTAAGAACCAAGGATTCTACTGCTGGGTTTCTCCACAACCCTGGGGAAGTCACTTCTCCGGCCACCATCTCTCTCTCTACAGGGGATCTTTGGGGTAGTCTTGGTTCTGTGGGTGCTGTTGGGTGGGCATCTCGCAGTAATTGCAGCCCACAGGAGCTGTGGTGGGCTCAGACCTCCACCTCCCACCCCCAGGTTGAAGCCACTCTCACCTTGTCGATGAAGGAGGCGAATTTGTTGTTGAGCTTCTTCATCTCCTCTCGCTCCTGTGTTCGCACTTGCTGGATCTCGGGGTCGATTTCAAGGTTGAGGGGGGCCAACAGGCTCTGGTTGATGGTCACCTCCCTGATGCCGCCCGGTGGGCAAGGGGGAAAGCCTTGGCCTCCCATCCCGCCATCAAATCCTCCACCAAAGCCACCAAAGCCACCACCGAGGCCTCCACCGAAGCCTCCTCCGGCCCCACCACCAAATCCTGCCCCGGCGCCGAAGCCGTAGCCAAAGCCTCCTTGGCCACCAGCTCCAAAACCTCTGCAGGCACCACCACCTCCACCGAAGCCTCCCAGAGAGGTGCTTTTACTCCCTCCCAAGGAGTAGAGGCTCCTGCTGCTGAAGCCACCGGCGTTGCCAGATCCCCTGCATCCTCCACGGGACATGGAGCTGAAGGTGACCTTGTTCCTCCCTCCGAAGCAAGCGGAGCTGGAGCTGAACCCCTTGCCGAAACCACAGGACTGGCGAGACATGGTGATGGGCAACCCTGGAGAGTCGACCGGCGAAGAGAGAAGAAGGAAGAGTGATGTGGTAGCAGGAGGAGGTTTGGAGGCAAGAGGCGGTGAGTCCTGTGAGCAGGGTGCCCCTTTTTATGCGCTCAGGGAGTTGGCCGGGCGTCAGGGGAGTGGAGATGACTTCTTTTTTTTTCTTCTTTTTTTTTTTTTTCTTTTCCTTTTGCTTCTATTCATTGTTTTAGGGCTCCCTCCCCTCTTTGCCACCACCATGACCTGCCTCAAAACACTCCCTGGAGAGCTAAGAAAAACAAAGCCATTGTTGGTGTTGGAAGGACAACTCCAAATCAAACTCTGTCAGCTCCTGATGGGCTTTTTCTGAGCCTCTTCTGGCCATGACAAAGCACTGCAAATTCCTTGACGCATTACACCCTCCAGGGAAAGCCCTGTTTTTAGCCAAATCAGTCATTTTGAGCCCCATGGCAGGTGCTCGGTTCACTGAAGTCCAACAAAAACTGTGGTTTCCCAATCGCGGCCTCGGATGCACTCGGGTTCAACCTCCTGCTCAGAGGAGCCTTGACTTGGGTTGCCCAAAGCTCTTTCACAACCAGAGAGCATTAGCCCTTGGCAGGGTGATAAAAATTAGTTTTATGTCAAATAAAGAAGCCCCAGAAGCGCTTTTTAAGGAGGTTTTGAAGCTGCTTGAGGGGTGTAAAGAGCCTGGAGGGGCTCGCAGGGGCCAAAATAGCCGTGATATTTTCCACATCACAAACCCTTCCATGAACCTCAAGGGGCTCAAGGTGCCACCTCCAGCCCCAGGAGCTCTGCCCCGCGCCCCGGCAGGGGGGTGCCCGTCCCCATCCCTCTTGGGCTGGAACCTTCCAGGAATTGGAATTGGAAGCTTCCCCATCCTCCTCGGGGGTCTCCAGCCTCAGGAGGTGGCCCTTGGCCAAGCCGCTCCGGCGCCGACCCCTCCACCAGCTCCCATTGTTTTAAACAAAAGTGCGACTTAATTGCTTAAGCGGCTTTTAATTTATATTTTAATGAGCAGAGGTGTCTGAAGATGCCTCCCAACTGCGGCTCCCCACTTATCCCGCTGTTTAAAAGAAGAATAAAATACTGTCAAACTTCCCCCCCCCCAAAAAAAAAATTAACCCAGAAGCTGCAGCTGAAGCCGTGACAATAAAACCCCTTTTATTGGAGACGCTCCTGGGAGAGGTTTTTGGGGGAACCAGTTTCAGCCACAACGAGCCCCATTCACCCCTGGCTTTTTGGGCTGGTGCTTTTTTTGGGGGTGCAAACATGAAAATCGGGGTCCTGGCTGCAAATCTGGGGGAGGGGGGAGGACTTTTTCCTCCCCAACCCCACCGGGCATTCCTTGAAGTGCTGGAATTGCCAGATTTTTCACCCCGGGGGGACAGGGAAGAGGGGAAATTCGTGGTCCCCTTTGGTGATGACCACCCTGGAGACCTTCTCCCACCCTGGGGGCTTGGGGGGATGACAAGGAAGAGGGGAAATTCATGGTCCCCTTTGGTGACAACCACCCTGCACCCCCCTGGAGACCTTCTCCCACCTCGGGGGTTTGGGGGGATGACAGGGAAGAGGGGAAATTCATGGTCCCCTTTGGTGATGACCACCCTGCACCCCCCTGGAGACCTTCTCCCACCCCGGGGGCTTGGGAATCCCCCCCCAGTTTCCCATCTCCTGGTGGGGTCGAGGGGGAAAAGGGGCTGGGACCCGTCTCCGGCAGAGGGAGAGGAGGCGGTGGCTGCATCTCCCCGACCTTTCGCAACCGGAGGATCTGCCCAGAAGCCAGAAGGAACCTGCCAGAGCCCAGGCGGGGAGCACGGAGGAGCTGCCGGGAGTTCCCAGGGTGGCTCCTGGCACGTCTCCTGCCTCCACCGACACCCACGGAGCCCTGCCCCACCGCGCCGGGGTGGGAAAACCACGCTGGGACACCGAGGAACCCTGCCAAATCCAGCCGGCATCCCAAGGTGGAGCATCTCAAGGGGGGTCCCAGCCCTTGCCGGGGTGAACAAGGAGGAGCCAAGCTCTCGGGGACCCAACGTTGGCCACCAGCGCCCACCCAGCAGCAGCAGGGCTTTGGGATGAGCATCCCCCGGGGTGGGAATCATGCCGTGGGGACGACCTTCCTCCCGAACCCAGTGGGGACAACCCAGCCCCACTCTAATTGCCTTCCCCTGGGGCGGGCTGGGAGGAGAGGTCACATTCCAGCAGCTCCTCTCTCCTCCCAAAGCCGTGACGGCAGCAGAGCTGCGGCAGAGATTAGACGTTTCCAAACTCCCGGAGACGTGGGTCCTCCTCCGAAAGACCAGCTCGTAGATCGGGCTCCTTTCCTACCCCAGAAATCCAGATAAAACCTCAACGCCGGGTTACTCCTGGGTTGAAATCCACGAGGTTCCATCACGAAGGGCCAGGACTATGGAAGAGGCTGCCCAAGGAGGGGGTCGAGTCACCATCCCCCAACGTGTTTAAGAGTCGTTTAGACGCGGTGTTGGGGGATATGGGGCAGGGGAGAACTTTGTAGAGTAGGGGTGATGGTTGGACTCGATGCTCTCAAGGGTCTTTCCCAACCTGAACGATTCTAGGATTCTAGGACACCCCACCAGACATGTCCAGAAGCTCCTCAGCCATCCATCTCCATCGCTTTCCAGCAACGTCCACACACATCTCCACCTTCCAAGGGGTTCCTCCTCTCCTTAAGGAGAGGACACAAACCCCCAGAGCTCCACACAAGCCCAAGAGCTTCCCTAGGCCGGGCTGGAAGGAGAAAAATAGGGTTTTCCCATGGATAAAAATAGAAATAACCAACTCCTTTGGGTCCTGCCCCCAACCCGGGGGTGAATCCTGACCCCAGGAGGTTTTGCGGCTCCGTTAACACCCACGGCAGAACTTCTTTAACGAGCTTCCGAGACTCACTCGAGGCCGTGGAGGGAGAGTTGGGCACCCACAGGTCCCTGAGGGTGGTGGCAGGTCCCTGAGGGTGGTGGCAGGTCCCCACCACCCTGGGGTGGCATCTGTGGGGCAGGGACCCGGGGCAACTGGTTGCCGAGGGTCATCCTTCATCCTCTGCAGGTACCTGTGGGGGGACACGGGGGGGTCCAAGGGAGGAGCAGACGTGGTCCCTGCCCCTCAGGAGGTCAACCACGGCAGGATGGCACCCTTCCCCGCACCAGACACTGGTCATAAACTGGTCTGGCTGCTCCTTGTCGTCCCACCCTGAGCCTGGTCCCACGGGCAAAAAAGAAGAAAAAAAGAGAGAAAATTGAGCCGGGTGGGGCTGGTGGTCCCTCGGGGCTCTTTGGTGGCCCCTCAGGGCTCTTTGGTGGTCCCTCAGGGCTCTTTGGTGGCCCCTTGGGGCTCTTTGGTGGCCCCTCAGGGCTCTTTGGTGGCCCCTCGGGGTTCTTTGGTAGCCCATGGGCTGGCTCCTCTCCCAGCAACGAGGGGTGGGAAGAGGTGTCCTCATTTTGGGGGGGTGAGGGGGGGGGTTAAAAAATGCTCAGGGCATTAACCCCCCTGCGTGGAGCCCGGAGTGGGATAATTGGGGGGGGGTATCCACCACCATGGGCACCCCCTGTGCCCCCCCAAAAGGGTGGGCAGCGTCTCCTCTGCACCCCCCCTAACCTCAAGTCGGGGGGGCGAGGGGGGGAAAGCAGAGCAGAACCGAG
>QJSC01000318.1:858-19478 GCA_003697955.1 Calidris pygmaea
TTTTTTTTGGTTTTTTTTGTGGTTGGACTCGATGATCTCTGAGGTCCCTTCCAACCACTACGATTCTGTGATTCTGTGAAAAATGCCAGGGAGAGAAAAGTATTTGTCATTGAATGTCAGAAAAATTGAATTGTTTAAAATGCTCAGGCTAGAATGAACCCCCCCACCAAACCCTTTTATTTTAGAATAACTTGGAAAGTATTTCCCAAGTTGTAGTTGATGAGACACCTCAGAAATACTCATATTGGGAGACATATTCAGGGAAAACCACTATTGCAATTACTAGTGTAATTCATCATGCTGTTGATGAACAGCATCAAGTCTCAGCCAAATTTGAGGTGATTTCATTTTAGCACCTTGAAAATATGTACTTTCTTCACTCACTGAATACTCCTTTAATATAAAATGAGCATAATTGCCGGCATCTGTTGGCTAATGGCAACCTCTAGGTGTTTTCTTGCTTCTACATTCTCATGGGATTCCTTGCAAGACAGTCAATAACATCTTGCATCAAGAAGGTCTACTACTTATGCATTAATTAGACCAGGAATTAGAGACTCTTTTTCTGTTTTTCATAGGTGACATCTTGGGTTTCCCTCCAATTTAAACATAGACAAAAAGATACCAAACCATTTTCTTTTCTCTGCTGCAAACCCAAATATTCTTTATTTTTTACCACCTAGTAAGATCACTGTAACAGTTGAGTACTTCCCTTTTCTATTCCCCAGTGAAAAAAAAAAAAAAAAAAAGGAGAAAAATGTTTAAAAGCTTTATAAGCCATAACAAATCTTGGAGCAGCAGGGCAGGATAAAGAGCTGGCCATGTTGTCAGAAGACTGTAACAAAATTTTTTTAATGTGAAGTTTATTGCCTAATTTTCTTTTTATCATTTTCCCCATTAAATCCTTGAAGAAGTTTTCTTGGGAGAGCATAAATGGCTACTAGAAAATGTCAAGTGCAAATTAACTTAAAACTTGCCAAACTATGTCTTTGTTGTGATATAGGCCTTGTTCTCCCAATTGCAAATTAACCCTTACTAAAACACAAACCCCAAACACAGCATGAAACTTCTGTAGCTAATAGTTAACGTGAAGGTAATACACACAGGTGCTGTTATGTAAATATACTTCAGTGTCTATACTAATTCTTATGTACTACGTCTTACAATAATAGAAGTCTGAGCATTTATTAAGATGCTTTTTTTTTCCTCTAAAGAAACACACTTTTTCTAGTAGAATAACCTTATTCTGAGCCAAGAACATATTTTCTACTAGTTCACAGCAATGTTTCTTTCATTCTTCCCAATTCATTGCAGCTTAGAGGCCCATCTGTGATTCATCTTACGTGAAATCAAAAGATTTATGTGAAATCGAAAGACCAGATAATAGATTGGGATACTATATTTTGCTGATACTATAGTATATACTAGTAGTATATAGTATATACTATGTTTGGGATACTATATACTGCTGCAACCACTGGGAGACCCTTAAGCTAGGAGTTCATTCCTGATGTGTTAGAAAAAGGGATGAGAGAAAAGGAACTGTGTGCATTGGTACTTGCCTCTTGTTTCAAATAATAAATTCTTAGATATCTAGCTTGTAATTAAAGAATTGCAAAGCACTTTTAAGCTTTGGAGTTTTTCTGGACAGTTCTGGAAACTGATACAATGAAAGAATATATGAAGGGGCACAGTTGAATATGGGTTTGGATAATCTCCAGATTATTCAACATAATTTAAAAGTTTAAAAGACAAACTGTGAAAACTCCAGCCACCAATTAGAGGATTTAAAACTGTAATCTTCATGCAGTTGTCTCTAATGCCCTAGAATTCATGGGAAGATCTGTTTAGTTTAAGTTAATATCCCCCAGCATCGCATTTAAGTAGTGCAGAAAGAAACTGGCAGTTGAAAGTCTCAGGTTTGTACCTCAAATGGCATTTACAGATTATATGTAGATTATTTTATTCTCTATCTGCTGTTCCACCTCTAACATGAATGCAAAATTTCTCAGAGGTGCTTGAAATGCTCCTTAACTTGCTGAAATAAAATATTTGATAAAATAACTAATACGTTAAATATAAATACAGTTTTCTTATGCTGTTTTAGTATTCAAAGTTTCTATTGAGGCTTTAGTGAGTTAAAGAGGAACTCAGCAGAGTGTCTTGTACACATTGAACAAGAAAAGTAGGAAATGTGTACATATAGCAGTCAACAGCTACAGTGTGGCTTGGCAAGCATTTGTAAGGACTATTTTGAGGACTTGATTCTAATGCACCCTGTATTTTGATAAGTGATTCAGATAATAACAACTGTATTGTGTAAAAGAATCACACAATCACAGAATCTTCATGGTTGGAAGGGACCTTTGAGATCATCAAGTCCAACCATATACATACAAAAAAAACCCCAAAACCAAAACAAAACCCCACACCCAACAATGTCTGGCACTAGACCATGCCCTGAAGTGCCACGTCTACACCTTTCTGAAATCCCTCCAGGGATGGTCACTCCACCACCTCCCTGGGCAGGCTGTTCCAGTGCTTGACCACCCTCTCAGGAAAGTCATACTTCCTCAGATCTAATCTAAACCTCCCCTGCCCCAACTTTAGACCATTTCCTCTGCTCCTGTCATTGGAGCCTTGGGAGAAGAGGCCAACCCCCACCACTCTACACCCTCCTTTCAGGGAGTTGTAGAAGGCAATGAGGTCCCCCTTCAGCCTCCTCTTCTCCAAACTCAACATGCCCAGTTCCCTCAGCCTCTCCTCGTAGGACTTGCTCTCTAGACCTCACACCAGGTTGGCAGCTCTCCTCTGGACACGCTCCAGCAAAAAGGAACTGCTTTTCATACATGTAAAGTAAGATTCTTAGTTTAATCACAAGATAATTTAGAAGATTATTTTATTCCACATTAGATCACTGTATTTGAAAAACATTTATTCACCCATAGGAAATACCAAGTGACAGTGATGGCAAATTGAAAAGTTCTGTAAGGTATTTTTTCCTACCAGAAACTTTAGCATCATCTCCACTCATACATTCATCTGGATGAAGCAGTGAAATTCATTATGGCAATCAAATCTCTCAAAACTGATTATGTTTTGGAGAGTGAAGGTATCAGGGTCAGAAAGTGAGCTGGTAAAAGCTGTAGGAGCCCCCTAATGGTTGGTGGTTTTTTCTGCTGAAATCAGTGCATTAAATTTATGAAGGACTTTTTTTGCTGGAATGTGGGTGATAGGCTGCACACTGTTCTCATACAGGAAAATAAATAAATGGGAAATGTTAGAGTTGCATTGCATTTCCACTTTATTCTGAGTGGGTAAGAGAGGGAGTAGGGGACAGGGAGGGAGAATGGGACAGGACGAGCTTGGCAGAAAATCAGTTTGTGTTCAGAGCTGGATCTGTCCTCTTTCTTGTTTTCCCCACCAGGAATTATCTAGTAAGGTGTTCATCAGTGGCTTCAGACACTATCCTCTATTCCCAGTGTGATTCCTTTGCCAAGGGTGCTGCTTGCACCGCTCTTTCTGCACTGATTTTGGGGCTTTTCAATGGTGTGCATGGCACTTACACACCAAATCCATTTCAATAACTTCCAAACTGGCTGCTTCAAGTCCTTCGTTAAGACTCACTATTGGCTGTTAGATTTTTTTAAAGAAATTTACTGTTTACATAATTACATAATAAAGTATCCAGTCAGGTTAAAAGCCAAATTAAACATAAATCAAAACATAATATAGGGAAGACACATACAAAGTCTTGTGTGTGCCAATCCCCTGCATTTATCTCCCAGTCTTCAGCCTGGCTGCCTTCGAGCTCCCCCACAGCTCCCAGTGAGGCTCAGGACTACCCTAACTACTGAAAATAGCACTGCATGTCCATGATGCTACAATTACTTTAGCTTTCTCCAAACTAAAAGCAATTTGGGGAGCTTTCATACACACACTTGCCCTAGGCTTCCTGCCTAGCCCACATCCTCTGACTCCCTCTACCACCCTCCCTGGTTCCCTCCGGCCACAGCTCACGTATAAATTTGCAGCAGGCAGCATTTACCTCAAGTATGTTCAGGTCAGGCTGCATCTTGTTCCTGCTGCTGGATTCGGAGTGCTTTCTGTCTGCTGCTCTGGATCCAGCTCCTTCTCCCCTCCCCTCAGCCGTGTTCCAGTGCCCCGCAGGCTCACAGACACTGCGTCCGGGCACCCAAAGCTGTGGTGGGGTCTGTAAAGGGTGTTAAGAGCTCTGTGGGTCAGCCTTCTCCAGGCTTCTAGCACGAGCAAATTGTATACCCTCCCTTCTTTTTTCCAGAGCTCAAATGGAAATTGCTAAAAAGTCTATGTTTTGAAAAATAAGTATAAATAATTATCGACTGCTTAGACAATTTTCTTTCCATGAGAATGAAATAGCTGGGGGCGCCTTACTTCTGAAGGTCAAGTTCTTGTTGTGAAGCTGCTTATGCAAAGAGAGGGGAAGAGCTGAAGGGACTGTGAAGCGGAGTAGAAGCAGCAGTGAGAAACAACCTGGGGAACAAAACGGTGGTGACAAAGCAACAGCACTGATTAGCTAGAAGGCGGTAGATCAAACAGGGCATCCTGTGCTGCCAGACTGGTGGAATGCACAGCTTGGGAAAATGCACTCGATCAGCTTTCCACGGAAGGTACCAGTTTTTCTTGTCTCTTTGAGTTGTTCTTACTGCCTGACCATGAGGCAAAGAAATGGGCAAATATATCTTTACCTTGGAGGGCTGTTCCTTCTAAATTACTATGGGTTGGCTTCTGCTCACTAACAAACTCAGATCTCCTGTCAAAATGCACAGCGTGTGACAATTTGGCTTCAGCCCGTGGTGTTTCCACAGATCTCAAACTGAGGGCATCAGGATTTGTGCTGGCACATTTCCACCCTCTTGGACCTCCAGTGACAGGAGCTCAGTATCGCTGACAGGGCAAGCAAGGCGCTGCTCGTTAGGGCAAACGTACACATTTGCCACGGATTTTCTACAACAAAAGGACAGGGTCCTCCTACAACTTAAACTCCTTCAATCTCACTCTAGCCTTCACCTTTATTATCTAGACTGTTGCCTGAATCAAACTTCTGTTAGTAAGTAGTTGGAGGCAGGGAGGAAAGAAATAAAAAAATACTCATTTAAAATTTTTCTAGTTTTCAGATGGACCCACTAAAATCCCAAATATAAATCTTTTTTTTAAAAAAAAGCATATTTTTGTGCCAGTATTTAGCTCCTCTTGCAGAGTTGGGTGCTGAGCATGCTCAAATACAGACTTTTACAACTATCCACAAAAAGAGTTTCTGCATACATGTACCTACCAGCTCATTAACTCCTGAAAGAGACAAACTGCTTTTGCAGGTCACCTACTACTGCTCCTTTTTCCAGCTCTTCTGACTTCCTCTCAGCAGCTCGGCAGTAACTCTAAGCAGGTTGCTTGTCATTCAGAAATCTTGGACAACTCGCTGCTGTGCCTGTGAAATTAAACTCTGCTTTGCACAGACCGTGAACTGGAACATGTTGTGGCTACATTAGCAGATGCACAGATTGATGTTATGCCCAGCAAATTCAGCATATCTAGAATATTTCAGCCTCACTGTACATCTGTTGATGTGTCAGACTGTGTTCTCTTTGTTTCACTGCCGTCAGACATATGAGCATCACAACGCTCACTATTCTATTGGAACTATCAGAAATATTTAAAGTATTCATTTTTTCCTGTTGGTGGGGGAGGGGACATGGGTGAAAAAAGAAGTGCAGAATTTTAGGGCAAAAGAATCTTTAATTGTTTTTTCTTTCCTCAACTTAAATCACACTGCTTCAATCAGTCAGTAATAGTCTGTGGTGTATGAAGGAATGGAGGAAGCATATCATATTGTAGAGGATTTAGTACTTCTGTAAATTTCAACATAGAGATTATGAGGAACAACACTAAGATTTCCCAGCTCAGAAATTCTCACATACACATAGGTTCATAGAGCACCTGAGGCTACTGGAATATGGTGAATTCTGGTGTACAATGGGTGTCTTGACAACAACCATCTCCTCCTCCACACCTCCGTCTACCAATCCACACCACACAGAGGCCTGAAACAACCATCTGATGCTTAAATCTCAAAGAAAAGCATTTGTTCTAACTGTCTGAACATTGTGATGTGAAAGTATCTCAAAACAGCAATGTTACTTCCATAAAACCCCAGACAAAAAAAAAAACAACCAACCAACCAAAAAAACACCAGAAACAACCAATAGAAGGGGAGTGATAGAAGTAACAACAGAATAAAAGTTTTAAGTGATGATAATACTTGGAAAAAAACAGGAAAGAAGAAAACAACTGAAATGTGAATAAGGTGTGGGAAAACTGTGGTGACTAAGGAGGACAGGCAGAAAACACTGGATGGGAAGGCGGGAGGTGACCTGTAAGGCATAGTCACTATCAAATGCTTGAACAGAAAGCTCTTGAGACGTGTGGTGCCAAACACATAGTAAAAGACTGTAAGTTTTACTCCAGATAAGCCATCAAGTTCTACTTAAAATCTGTATTTCTCAAGCTGACTTATCAGAAGACTCTGTGCATTTTATGGAGAGCTTTATTGTTTAATTCCTCAGGTCCCGGTGTTCTTTCTTTGAATATTCTCTGGTGTCCTTCTCTTATTCATACTGCAAATGATTCAGCACCTTAGAACAGCAAAGATTTGGCTTCTCCGCTCTAATAGTTTAACATATGTGTACTTGGTGACTAAAACTTACTTAACACATTAATCTTAAACTCTGCTAGAGGTTGATTTTTATATCATTATTTTAATATTTTATATACAAGTATATATATATAAGCTAAACAAAAAATTCTGAGGATGCCAAGCAGACTGTAGAAGGAAACTGATTTCCTCCTGGAATGCGTGCATGCTTCAGCATACTAAAGAGTGCAGCTTCTTTATCAATTCAAATACCATTTCTCATCTTCTAGTGAAATCTTATCTGAATATTCTTCCATTCTGGAGATTTCACAGTTCATGCATTTCTGTATATATTAATTAAATATCTAATTTTCTAGTTGAGTCTTTGATTTGGATCTAATATTTTGCCAGCTTATTCAGTATTACCCTTTTGATTGGAAAGAATTAATTCATTCCTTGAAGAAGAGAATCATGTCTTCAATATTTATTTTTTTAAAAGAAAATCTTATTTTTATTATCCAATTTTTTTCTCTTTGGTATCTCACTATAATTAATCCTTTATCCTTTTTTTCCCTGGTGCATTGTTTTAGAAATTGAAAGGGCATTCATCCAAGAAAAAATAAAATCTCAAATCAGCAAGAAAGAAATCTCTTTGTGACACAAAGCTGTGGCATTTCTGTTCTTGTCAAGAGACTTCAGGCACTCCAAATGAAGTGAAGTATCCAATTATTATTAGATTATGCTCAGTCTTCATACCGTGGTGTACCAACAAGAGGCGTTTCTGAATTTTATCTGGGCAGTCAGGCACTGTTTGGAAAAATGTTTGTACCGGAGAAATGTTTGTACAGGGTTGTTATTCTATTACCTCCCCCATTGCTTCTGCTATTGGACAAGAGGTTCATTTTTTCCTTGTCTGCTACATGACATTTTTTGGTGAAATATCCATGGTGAAAGCTTGCATTTGCACAAAACCATGTGCTGCTGTGGGACAGCTGACCACAGGCCTGGTTTTGAGTCCTGGCAAACGCTGCTCTTGTGTTGTGCTCTGAGACATCGTATCGCTGCTCTTTCACAGCGGTTCATAGTCTAATCAGCATTTGACATAAAAGTAGAGATTGTTTCCCAGTTTTATTCCCCCGACAAGTGCATCTATTGTGGTTCACTTCTCTGCTTCCCCCAGACAGCAGTCTAATCCAAGCCTCCGTGGCTTTACAAGCTTTTTGCACAGGCAAAATGGCAGTCTTTTCATCAGACTGTTTGGGTACTTTTTAATGCTTGTTGAAATATCCACACGATCAGCCAGTCTCTGCCCTGGTAAACTTGTTACCGAGGCAGCATATGCTCAATAGGATGGAGACAGACAGTGCTCGAGACTGTCCTGGCAGGATTTGAAGGCAGTTGTGCAGTGCATGTGTAGTGTCAGCTGGAATGATGTAGTGGAAAGTAAACCAGTCTGCTGGTTTGGGATCTGAGATCCAGAGTTTCAGAAACAGTTTAAAATAGCATCATGCCATCTGTCTTTGCACGACTGCAGAACCTGCAGCAGCGACAAGAGGATGGCAGCAGCAGCCTTCTGACTGACTGACCGAAAAAACCCACAGCCCATTTGGTGGAGCTGCACCGTGGAGACAGCTTTGTCAGCCTGCTGCAGTTCCAACTCTGCTCTACACTGTCAGTGTCTTGGAGATAAATTTTACCTAAACGGGATATTAAATAGTTATTTTTAATGAGTTCTTCGATGTTGTAAAGCTCAATTACTTTTTAAACTTCTAATCAGAAGGAACATTTCATTTCTGCTCTTTTCAGCGTACTGCATAGGTAGAGATCCCTGGGGTTCAGATTTTCTGACTCAAGGCAGCAAAGGCATAAAACAAACTTCTGTCTTACTGCCAAATGCCTGTCTCTTTATGAGCTATACATGTACATTATCGATACTCTTTTGCTGGCTCCTTTATCTTCTTTTCATAGAGAGAACCTGGTTTACATCGTACTCTGGGGAAATGCCAGGCTTGAAACAGTTCTTGGTTTACAGGAGCAAACCACGTACTGAAGAGACTGGTGACACGGAGTGATGGACTTTGCAATAAGGACATGGATTTCTCAATCTATTTAACAAAATTCTTTTATTTAATTCTTCAAAGGTGTATAACAGTATTTCTTATTTCAAAGCTGTTCTTCATGTTGAAATAATGTTTAGTAATTTCACCCCAGTGCAAAATGCTGTCATGACGATCACAGGCTAAACACGTCAGAACATGCTGCAGATAGCAACCCTTGATCCAAATTGGATTGCTCTTGTCCTTGCATTTGTTTCCCTTCAAATCTGGCCCCTAAATATCAGGCTGATACTCTGCCTAAATCGAGTTGACTTCTTATCAAAATCCTAAGAGTTTCAGTTTTATCATTTCCTTTTTTCTTCCCTTCTAATACCTGGCCCTAGCGCAGGCTGTGTTGGCTCACTATGGAGCTAAACCATTTTACAATTCGACTGGAGCCTTTACAATCATTTTCAAAGTTCAGCTTGTGGGAATTAATGGAAATCCTTGACAATACCAATGTTACAGAATAGCTTGGGCATGGAAGGACTGTGCTTGTTTTGTTCCTGGCTGTCAAGTTATGATGCGAGTGATTTTGACAAACTGGAAACAAATTGCATCTTGCTTTGGAGACACAGGAGTATTATTTCAACAGGAGCGTGCTGTGTTTCAACAATCACAGCACTGCTGTGAAGCTCACCTGGATTCTTTTATAATCAATTTAAAATCCATGTAGACAATAAATAAATGATGCTGGATGAGAAGAGCAGATAGAGAACATTGTGGTCTTAAAATATTAAAAAGCCAAAACAATTCAGTAAGAAACAGCAGAGTTCAGAAGAGAACCTAGCTAATGGCTGATAGACTTTGGTGATGGTGACTTTCTGAAGGAAGAAAGAATATAGAAGTACCTTCAGGTCACAGGTCTGGACAGTTTTAAATATTAAGAACCTTTTAAAACAGAGCAGCAAAGGTGTTGTGTAAGTTGCTTGAGCAGCGTTGACCTTTGCGAATAGGCTTCACTCCTTGGATAGATAATTAGGCATGTCTTTCCATCAGGAGGGATGAACTCCTCACGACTCAGCATTCTGCCACTCTGCTCGAAATGCCAGGAAGCAAGAGGTTTACCTCTGATGCACTGCTATAGCACAGAGCCAAAGAATAGCAAAAAAAAATGTAGTGTTAGAGGGGCGTACTGATTTATTTTACCTCATGAAACTTATTGTCAGGCAAATAAAACTAGAAAGTGTGTGTTTATAATGAGTGCTGCAGTAGTCTGAGTCCTATAACAGATAAGGGTGTTGTTTTCCTTCCATGTCTTGAAAAATTTGTTCTCTGACATAATAGTAACCCATGAGGAAAACACATAGTGTTTGTGAAGTCAAAACTACACTGATTGATTGTCTGAAATTCAGTGATGTGTAGACCAGCAACTCGAGCAGGTGCTGCAATGAGAGAACAAGCGGCTTCCTAGCAGGCCACAGCAAGCTGACTTGCCATTCTTACAGCAGACTTCTAGAAGTTCATTTTGGGGAGTAATTATTGCCATTTGGATCATCAAATCGCCGTAATTAAGATGTGCCTTTCCTTCTCAATTTCATCTGTCTTTGGTATTTGCAGTGTGCTGTCAGTGACTACTGACAATACTGTTAGCGGGGTAAAATATGCCCTAACCCTCATGAAGTATTTGTTGAATTTGCTTACATTAATAATTGTTATTTTCAATTATTGCTGATTTGATTATAAATAACACGTTGGATTTCAGTCATGACAGTAATTCAGTTTTAGAGTCCTGATCAGTGCATGAAAAGCTCAAACCAAGGTCTCCTATTCGTATCTACCAAAAGAAAGTTGGGTCTGAATTGTAAAGGCTCCTGGACTAGCAATGAGCCAGAAAATTTAAAAGCCACACAATAAAATCATGGCAATCTGTAGTTGTTTTACTTTGTTCACAAGGGAACAAGCTATTTTTGACATTTAGGTGGCGCAAGAAATTTTACCAGCCAGAGAAATCATATTTATTTCCTAAATTGAAGTGTAAACTCTGGAAGAGCAGTGTGAGCACACAGCTCACTCCTCACAGCCACTTACCATGATGGCCATTGGCTGAAGGTGTCATCCAAGTAAAATGTGCAGAACCTGACCTTAGGATTTCAATTCATAATCTTTGCAATCAAGAATTAAGTCCTGTGGCAGTGTGCTTTTGGGTGAGACTAAGAACAATTTTTCTTCTGAAGCACACAAAAGCTCAAGCAGCTGCCCTAGGGCTGAACTTATTTTGGAGAGTGACCTTCACCAGAGGCTGTGTGCAACAAAGGCATCCCCAACTACGAGACTGGCAGTCCCCCTAAAAAGAGAGGAAGAATTGAAACTTTGGCAGGAATGACTATGTGGAATGAATTGCCTCATACCTCTGAGGTGAAATATATACAAAAGGTCTTCCAGCACCTTTTGCTGTCACTAAACACCTCTTTTCTGAAGGACAAGAGTCAACCTCCTCCAGTTATGGCCTTGTACTTGAACAACACAATAGCTTTTATGCTTGTAATGTCCACTTTCCTATAATCCTGTCTTCTAACAGAAGGAGAGCAGGTGTGTCAGCAAGAGTGATACTAACTCTTTCTACACTTACTCCATAGCTATTTGCGTTTACAATAGGGAGAACACAGCAGCCTCACACTTCCAGTTGACATGAAGGAATGGAAGCGTGCTCTGCTCCCTCTTGCAGTTGTAGCAATGCCCTGATTTATCACAGCCTTTGGGCCTTTTGTGCAGACTTTCTGATGGTTGCTCTCCTGAGTGATGTGCCTCTTCACACGTGGGCCTTTTCTGCTTCATGGCAAAGTTCTTCCGAATGTATTTAGCCACAAAATTCAGCTAAGAAGTGAGGAATTGCCTTTCGCCTTACTTTATAAATGGAAAATTGAGGCTGAAAGCAAGTTGGGCCAAGCACAGAGACTTGTAGGTAGGTTTCCCAAACTAAAGAGCCAGTACCATAGTCATTATGTCAACCTTCTCGTCCGGGTGTTTACTCTTGAAACAGGAAAAAGAGACTGGTACTTTTTCCCTGTTTGCTGAAATTTAAGTTACAGTTCCTTCAGGGACTGACCCACAGATACTCAAGTGAATGAGATGTATCCTACATTTTGATAACCGGTTTAATCCCTACACTTTAGAGCCTGGTTTGAGAGCAGGCTTGGAGAGATGGTAACATGCACTTCCTCCTAATCTGCTTC
Source organism: Calidris pygmaea (assembly GCA_003697955.1). Taxonomy (NCBI): domain Eukaryota; kingdom Metazoa; phylum Chordata; class Aves; order Charadriiformes; family Scolopacidae; genus Calidris; species Calidris pygmaea. Next base: position 12,801 of record QJSC01000318.1, read on the forward strand.
CATATTTCATTGATGAAGTTCTTCGAAGATCTGAAACAAAGTACTGGAAACCCTCCAGTCAAAATATTTTAGCTAAATCACTATCCCATGATATATTATTTAGAATGCCTACATGTTGTAGGTCAGAAAGTTTTTTCCATAGTTTTTTACCTGCTGTCAATTACATCTAATTTACTACCAAAACTGTCCTCAGTCTGCCAAGAGCAACATCGTTTGGCCATGTATATCACTATTCTCACATCCCCTCATCCACAAAATTAGCCCTCAATCCACAGTTAGTGTTTTTGGAACATGCGTGTGCATCAAAAAGAAAAATCAGTGATGATTTGCTAAAAATTTCCATGAGAGCATAACCATTGTCCAGATGGTTTCGCAAAGGAACCTCCTTGAATTTGAGCTTATTATTTAGGATTGGCTCCCTGAACATCAACTCAGTTGCCACACTGAGGTTGTATTTGCTAAGAGGATTACTGCTGAACCAATACCAGTGTCTAAAATGACTGGTGAGTTTTCTTTTTTCACTTATTGCTGGAAGCATATGCCACATGTGATACAAGAAGATGTTTTCCTTAAAGAAAGTTTTCCAATGTGTTTTTTGTCTCTTTTCCTCATCCCTAGACAATCTCCACACATAGTAAAAAGAAATATTGGGTTACTTAATTTCCATGTGGGACTACAGTAAAAATTATTCATTGCCCATGGGGCTGCATATCTCAGAAAATATGCTTTCCAGGGAAGTTGAAAGTGCAGGAGAACAAAAGCACCCCAGCTGCATGATTGCCCTCTGGAGAGAACCTCACACAGGTTGCGATAAAATGAATAAGCCTTGTTACACTACTGGAAAGGTCTTATTGCGACCCGATAGCACAGTCAGGTAAATATGGTAAAGCGATTTATCCTGAGATTGCTCCTTATTTCTCAGCCAAAGAGTAGCTGAGACTTTCAACTCAGTATCCTGTGCTATAACTTGGTGTTTTAGCTTAATGAGCCGAACGACATCACTGCCTCTTTTCATTCAGTGGAGTGAAATATGATGTTTCTGTCTTTTTCTTTCTCACAACAGAGAATGGCTTAGGCTTAAGTCTCAACTATGGCACTGCTATGTTAACACAAATTAATCAGGTTAACTCTGTGGCTTTTCTGTTGTCAATTTTAACCAAACCCCTTATTTTTTTCTAACTTTCTGTACTTACAACAGCAAAAAATAATGACAATACTCTTGGAATTTCAGCCAGTGTTTTTATAGTATTAAATAATACCAAATTTGGTAAGTGAATATTCTTGTCCCCATCCCCAATAGATGACTAGTTCAAGTGACTTGTCTTGCTAAAACTAATTGCTCATTTGGCAGCTGAAAAAAAGGAGTTCCTGCTCTAGTGGACAGATGGCACTGACTAGTTCTGGTTCTGGACAGAGCCAGCAGGAGCAATCTGGAGGTGTCTTCAGCCATGCACCCTTAAAAGTGAAGCCGATGTGGTCTTTGCCCTTTGGCACTGGTTGAACTTGTATTCAGGTTCTCTATGTCTGAAAGGTCGTGTTTGCAAAATTTCTTCTGGCAGGGGGGCAGCATTACTTCACGCGTTCTTCTGCAAAAGTCTTTCAATCATTTTTTCATAAAGAGCTGAGGGATCCCACGTAATACATGACCCCCGGAAGAGTCGAAAATTTGCACACATTTTCTTGAACTCCAAGTGGGCAATAGAGGTTGGTGTAATGAGCTGGCTACAGACAGGTGTTGATGTTCCAGTAGCATGAAAGAGGTGTCAAAAAGAATGCTGGAAGCAAGGCCATATTGCTCATATTCAGATACTTCATGGAAAAGCTGAACGTGCTTCTGGAACTGAAACACAACATCAGGTGATGACAGGGTACTCATCATTTAATAATGACAGGAGCATTTAACAAAATGAGTAAGCACTTGTGGTGAGTCCCCAAAATAATTCCACTCCCTTCAATTAGAGAAGCCATCAGTTTAAATATAGGTTTCAGAAGGAGGGAGAGCAAGAGCATAAAACACCACAGCGTAATCCTGGGCCTGGATCTTTTAAAATAATTTGTTCTTTCACTTCAGTAGAATCACACTTAACTCCCTAAAAAAATAGAACAGGGCAGATAAAAGCAGAAGGCCCTGTCCCCCCCAGCTGTGCTCTGCAGGATGGATTTTTTTAAGAGAGTGATTCACCAAGAGAGCAAATCCCCATTCCTTTTTTTCACTCTAAGGTGATGCTGTCTCTGTAGATTGCATATCTGTCCAGATCTTTCTGTATTTATTATTCATAAGGTCTTTCAGATCACAAAATGGTGATGTGCAGAACTGTCCATCAGCCTAAGCAGGGACAGAGAGTGACTACTGTAGCACATGCGATTAGTCCTAACCCCATCCCACAGTGCAACCTCACTGTGATAGGCTACGTTTGCTTTTAGAGAATAGTCCCAATACGATGAAAAAAAAACCCAACCCTTAATTAAGAAGTAATTGCAATTGTAGCCAAAAGGTGTGTTCTTAATCTTGTCTATATTCTTCAGCCTCTCACACCTTTTGAGCAGAAATAAGAGCTAAATGCAAGTTCTGCCTTCTCCCTTGGATATACTGAATAGAAAGCATCTATTCTTGCAGCTGTAGTATTTATGATATTAGAAGACATTATTAATTTATTATGCTGGAGGGTATTCAATATCAGAGAATAATCAAGAGGTTTTGTATATTCATTCATTTTTGTCCCTGATATCATATACCTTGCCATAATTATAACATAAGATCTCCAGACATATAACTTCCCACTCACCCAGGAAGCAAATATTGCAGTAGTTCCTCCATTTCAAGAGTACCCTTCCTCTTCATAGCTTTGCCTTATTTATAAATCTCTGGAGAGAGAGTGAAAGTTCAGCACAGAAGCTTGAGTTTTATTTTAGTAGCAGATCTGGAAGTTGTTCCATCTAACCTGTACGTCTGGATGAAATTTCAGCTTGTGAAACCTCTCTGTTGGTTCCAAAAACTTTCTTCTGCAGAATGTATCTTCCAGAAAGGGCACCCATTTTGGCTTTGAAGTCATCCCCTCCTTGGGTAGCTTCTTGCAGCAGTTAGACTGGCACAACTTTAAAAATTGCAGAATTTATTTCCATAATGTGTTTGGCTTTTGCTAACAGACTCTGACTCTTGCTGTCCCTTTCTTGGCTTGGTTAAAGAGCTCTTTAGCTCTTTGTACCTTCTTAGGTAGCTTCTATACTTCAGATTCATGATTTGCTTCCACTGACTATGTGCTTTATTGACACTGTGGATTCTAATTTCATTAATCCAATACGCTATAAAGGCACATACATCCTTCTAAAATGTAGTCCATTTATACAGTTATTTATCTTGACTGAGCTTGTACTCAAAGTATGAAATTTGAAATTTATTTAAGGAAATATTTTCATTTATTTGAAGATTTTGTTTATTTACCTATTCATTTTTTAATTCCTTTGTTACTTAAAGAATTCTACCATGTTTCTTCCACTGCTTTTAAGAAAAGTGGTATCGTGCTAATTATCCAATAGGTAATAATCTCATTTTTTAACAATTTTCATTTTTTTGGAAAGGACCTAAGGACCCTTCCGATCTTCTGTAACTTCTCCAGTGCTTAAATGGACAGTAGGGACAGTAGTCTCTTCAGTTTACACCTAGGATTTTTTAGAGAACATTGGTGTATAGATCCAAATAAACATGTATTGTTTAGATTCTATTTGGCACTTTTTTCTGATTAAAAGGACTGTCGTGTCCTCATGATACAAGCATAAAGTCTCAGAAGTGTGCAGCCTTGCTCTTTGAGACACCAGCTATTCTTATACATCCACTCCTAGCCACGATTTTCTCCCTCTCACTGCTGCTCATTATTTGCCTCGGCTTTGGCCAGTTGGGCTTTTTAAAGCACATACATCACATAATGAACATAATCAGGTTATGATTGTTGGTCCCTAGGCAACCACCATCTTCCAGTCCAGTGATTAAGTCATCTTTATCCATCATAATGAAGTCCAAACTAATTACCTTATGTTGTAGTCAGTAAAATTTTGGGGGATATTTTTTTTTTTTTAATAATCTAATAATGCTTTACTAGTGGCTGCATGGGATCCCAGCACAAGCATCCCAAATTGAAGTCTCTAGGTAACGAGGATGAGTGGATTGGATCCACACACAGCAGGCACACCCAGCAACCTCTTTTCATGGCCTTCATTAGCACACAAGTTGGAACATCTCTACTTAAGACATGCTAGTTTGAGTTATTCACCAACAGAAACCCATCAGTGATGTGCTCCTTCCTTACTGTCTATCTCAAGCCATCCTCAGCATCCTGTAGCCAGAAATTAACATTCCTGTTGAGCAAATTTTCTCTCCAGAATGTAATTATAAGTGAGAATTTTCCATTCCCTTTGTTTATATCTCAGATTCTGAGCTTATAAATAGAGGCAATTAAAAATTGATTCTGGCAGGGTCTTTTTCTACTAAATTATTATTTTTATACTTCCAAGAGGTGGAATAAATACCCTGCAGAGAGCTTTGCTCCTCTGCAGCTAAACAGCTCCCAGCACTTGGGCCAAGTCATTTAAATGTAGCCTGAGTATCTCTAAATTGCAGCTTGCCGTGCTGCGAGGCATTTCAGCTCTCTCTTAAACTCTGGGTGCCTTCACTGCCTGTGTCTGGACGGCTGCATGCACAAAGCGCGTATTGGCTCTGTGAGAATTCTTGCCACCACCCACCCAACAGTTAGAGAATCCTCATTTACTAATCATTTTTTCATCAGAAAAATAATCAGGTTCATGCATTGCTTGCGGGGACCAAGTAAGCTCTCGCTGGGTTTTCTATGTCGAATGCTCAGACAGACCAGGACATCGTGTGCCCGCGCAGAACAGCTTTATTGCATCAAAGCTGACTTGGTTCAGACCAACCAAAGGTAAAAGATAGACCTTGGTCAAATTATGATGGCAGCTGGTTTACAGGTCTCAAATTACTACCTGCTCAGAAACGCATAGAGTGTATGTACTGTCAGTGTCAGTTTTGTTCAATAAAGTCCTCAATTCTGCATTCCTGTATAATAAACCCAAATAGGGAGAAGCCCTTCAGTCAAGTATTTACTGCTGCTGCTATTTTCTCTCAGAAAAGATCAGCCATGCTGAGTTTCTAGTCAAGAGGTGAGCATCACAGAATTTTAATTGTATGATCATTTTATGGTGATTCAGTGAGGAAAGCACCTGCTGGTGCGTGCAGGGGTGTTAATGAAATGCTACGGCAAACACTCTTCAAGATACGTCCTTACTGATACAGCACAAGTAAGAGGGGAAGGAAACACATCACATTAAAGAGGGAAAGTGCACACACTTGCAATACCCCCCCCCCCCAAAAAAAAATATAATTCACACTTTGTGTTTCCAAGGAGTGGTCTCCTTTTAACACACACACACAAAAACAAACACACACACACAAAAAAAAAGCTAGAACAAAAAAGCCTGTAAGAATATATAGGCAGTACTGTGAGGAATCCAGTACTGCTGCTCTGAAAACATGGAGAGGAGAAGCTACTGCTTTTCTTCTGGAATAGATCTAAAACTGCTCTAAGGTGCTGCAGAGACAGCTGTTTCTCTAGCAGTGAGAGCTGAATGATTCAGCAGTGACCTTGTGAAAGTGTTACTGTTCTGGACAATATAGAAACCTCCAGGACGGGGGCAGGACACTGGAATTGTGAGTTGAATTGGTGCAGCTAAATGCAACACCACGCCTGCTGAATAAAGGTCTGGAGATGGGGTGCTGCTGATGAGTACCATTATGTCCTGTTTGAATTCTGGAGTGACGGCTTCTAGGTCTTGTGATCTGAGACTCTGGTCCCACGTTTCCTCCACCCTGGTTCCTCCTAGATCGATCATTCCCATTGTGGCACTCTTCTGGTAAAGTGCGAATTTTTTTGGCTTTGCTCACTTGCTTCTGCTCCTCGCTGGAGAAAAAGCTGAGCAGGCCCGTGTAACGCTCTGTCCCCTGGCCAGGGCGTTTTGCTGGCTGCAGCGATGCTTCTGGTGTGAGTCAGTGCAGGCAGCATCCCTCCCCCAGAGCTGTGCAGCCTCTGCATCCCCGCGGGAGCTGACACATGGCCTGGGTAGCAGCGAGAGCAGCAGCGGGTGAGCCATGGCCAAGGCCAGCCATCCCGCACGACCTGCAGCCAGCACCACTGTTGGCTCTTCAGAGTCTATGTCAACCCTCGAGTTGTACCTGCTCCTGCTGCCTTCCTCCCTTCCTCTCCAGCACCAGGGGCCCACTCTCCGTTGGGCAGCGTGGGCCTTGGAGCGGGGTGAGGAGAGGAAGGTGCAGCTGGGAGAGGAAGAGGAGGAGAGAGCCAGCAGGCACTTGTCAGTCTGAAGAGGGGAGAGAAGGAAGAGGTGGTCTAACCACCTCTGTGTTAATGGACAGCTGTTGTGTTGGGAATTGGCTATTTCAGCCCCTGCAGGCAGGCTGCTGCCTCCGTTCTTCCATATTGAAAACCGAACAAGTGAAGTTGTCTCAGTCATTTTGACTTTTCAACACCATTCTATTGAAGGTGCTCATTTGGCTTTCCATACCCCTTGTATGTGAGAAAATTACAAACAAAAGTATTAGAATCATAGAACGGTTAGAGTTGGAAGGGACTTTAGAGATCATCTAGTTCCAACCTC
>QJSC01000318.1:22453-89152 GCA_003697955.1 Calidris pygmaea
TTGTTTATTTTTGTTGTTGTTGTTGTTCATTTTTTATGCGAACTGGTTCTAAAAAAGAAGCGGGTTGGTGAGCGGTCCCGTTAGACATGTCTGCTGTCTGATCCAGCCGGCGTGAGGCTGAGTGCTTAACCTAGTACAAGATTTAAGAATAAAAAAAAAGAAGCAAATGACAGTAATTCTTGTCAGCGTAGCGTCTTGAACTAACTTGATGTACTGCTTTAATGTATCTCTATGCTAGAGCAAGCATAATGAGGTGCTGTAATTCTAATCTTTTTTTTTCATATTTATTGCTGCTGGGTCAGGGGTTTCCCTGTCCCTCCAAAGAAATTCGTTAGGTTTGAGATTAGAAACACCCGAAGCTCGGTTTGTGTTTGGGTGGGAGCACTTCCTACAGTTTGTTAACAAAGCCATCGTACTGCAAATTGCCTCGTACCCTTAGAGCCTACTCCAGAATATTGTTCCATGCCTGGATGTAATAATAATAATAATGATAATAATAATAATAATAAGCATGCTAGTAGGGCACAGTTTGATTTAGGTCAGCTGGCAGAGTTGAGTTTACACCATCTAATGAGATGCAAAGGGAGTCGGTGGGTTAGTCCCTGCATGTTGCCTGCTCCTGTTCTTCCATCATCCCTGCACGCACCCAGCTCTGTCTTTTTCTCAGAACGTCTGCTATCATTGCCGACTGAGTAAGCCTGTGGATGAGCAAATCATAGAAATTGCAAAAATGTGCACACTGAGGATGCCAGGCATGTAATATCCTGCATCTGATCTGGGAGGCAATAAAGGTCTGGTCAAGTTAAACCCGAGATTGGCGGGACTGGGAACAGAAGTGTGCTTCCTTACTGTTTGTGATGGAGTGAAATTTGCTCACTGCCATCAAACCACACTTATTTCTTTCATCCCCAGTGTATCTGTTGAACGAGGGGGCGTTTTTGGTTTCCGGATCACAGTGAAATGCTTTTACATTTCATTCTTTATGGAATCGTGGTTTCCACTGCCTAGAGCAAACCAATGATTGAGAGCACTCTTTTTAGGTGATGTAGTCGGTCTCCTCGAATTTTGGTACAGTGCAGTCCTCTAATGGTGGGGGAGTGCAGTGCTTTCCACAACGTGAGAAGTTCAGACCCTCAGTTACCTTGCCAGGCACTAAAACGAGCTGCAGGAGGTTGATTGTCCCAGAGTGGGTGGTTCAGCACTGGAACTCACTGGCGTGGGATGCTGTGGAGGCCAGAAGCATTAATGGTTTCCGAAAAGGTTGGACACCTTCACGGGAGACGGTTCTGCCAGTAGCTAAATATAAAAGGCAAGATGTAAACTTCATCTCAGAAGGGTTTAAAGCCCGTGTTTATGAGAAGCTGAAAAGGTATTCTGGGAGAGGATTATTTTATGTGCCCCATGCTGTTATACTATTTTTGAATCATCTACTATCAGTCACCTGTTTTTTGAAGAGAGAACAATGAACTAGATAAGTCTATCTAAAGTGGCTGCTAAATTTTTATGATAATTTGGCATTGTGCCTCTAATAGCAATACATTTCAGGAGTGCATTTATTGCACATAAGCATGTTCCAGCAGAGGAAATACAAAAGGACATTTCACATGTGCATAGTTGTAACAAAGAAAAGAAGCAAAAGCCTTTAGCGTTTCTTGGATCAACCCCATCATTGACTTTGAGACATAATAGAGACTGTTCAAATAGAAATTGCTCAGCTTCAAATTGTGAAGCATACAATACTGGAAAAAAAGCATAAAAGAAATTCCTTCTAAGAAATGAAATTGATTCTTTTCTTCCTGCACTGTCCTACAGTATTTTTCCAATTGTTAAATGGTATTTTTCAGTACTACATATAGATTGGTATTGTCTGTACAAAAAGTAGAGGTTTTGCTCTGGGAAAAAATAAATTCTGAATGAATAAGTAAAGCAAACAGAATGAAAATGCTGGAAGAAAAGTGACCTCTTAAGTTGTAGCATTCTCATCCTTGCTGGCATTCTGCTTTTCATTTGCCTGCTATTTTCAGGCTTTTGATAACTGAATTAAAATTACCACTACTTATAAAGGTCACTGCTAGTTCAGAATGTGCCGGTGTGCATATCTACTGAAAAAAAGTCAGTTCCCAAAAAACTTTGGGATAAAATGGACTGAATTCTAACATTGTAGGTGCAATAGCCGTGGATTTCTTTTGAATTAAATAAATAAGAAAAATTGTGTGGGACTTACTAAGAAGTTTTATCTTTATCTGGAGATCCTAACATCCCTAAAAGTCATTTCTTAACCTTTTTCCTTTATAATAAAAAATAAAAAACCCAAAACTTTTACGAATACTGAAGGTTAGCATGAGGTGTACATGATATATGAATAAAAATAATGCATTACTGAAAAATAATTTCCTGGTTTTAGTTTCATACCATGAATTTTCTTCAAATGGTTATCCATCTCCAAGTAAGACAGTAAGATAATAAGAGAGGAGGCAAAAGAGGGAATTTCAGCCTGCCCACTCTCTGATGAGACTGCAGTTTTATTGAGATATTTGAGGCTAGTGATATAGAACGAAGTGTAGTATGAGGACATTTGCAAATAATCACAGAAGGGTACCCATTAAACCACAAAGTAATAACCAGACTGAAATTATATTATTTTAATATAGTTTTAACGAAAGCACAGTATAACTAAACGCACTGGAGTTTGGCCAAGACACATTATGTTTGACTACAGGCGACAAGAGTCTTATTTGATTATTTCTTTCTTTTCTGGCCTGAGTTATGGTTCAGCCAGCCTCCCTAAGACATAAAAGCACATTTAGGCAAACCATATGAATGAAACTGCATATTTCTGTTGCATAGTGATGCTACTTCTATCTATTTTACATCCTTCTCTAAGGGTTATGAAAGATGCTGGGAAGATTATTTATATGAACATAAATTAGAATGGGCATATACATCTTGCTGGAATGCAGTGTCCCAGCCAATTCTGAGCATGTTTTGTCTGTGATAACAACTTTTATTTTTTTTGTAGTGATATCTATGGTGATAGAATTACTCACTTATTTTGTCATTCATTTAGATTTGTGGGTTGCTTGTGGTTTTTTTTTAAAGAAATTTTGGCTGTATAATTTTTTCTCCTCCCCCATCATCTGCTTCCTCTCGGTCTGCTAGAGCCTGCCTGCAGACAGCAAGTAGATTAAACATTTCATTCTTTGTTGTGGAAGAAACACCTGGTGGTGGGCTCTCCTTCTGCTGCCCTCCAACCATGATCCCATTGCTCTTGCATCATGTGAAGAGGATAAAGGATGAGGTAGAAGAAAAAAAAAAAAGACTGTTCTTGAAGCTAACTGTGAGATAACTGTTATGCAGTTTTGCCTTGAGACCTGCTGGTGTCTGCAGCCTGGGTCACATCACTGGACACTGAGCACTTTGCTTCTCAGTCAAAAGATTTCTATTAGCCCTGGGGAGGGTTTGCAGTCAAGGCACACGGTACGGCCTGGCTGGACAATATGAGCGTGTCCCGTTCTGTCAGCTCAGGCTGTCATCCGGGTGGGTGTCCTTTGTCTTTAGCTCTCTGTATGTTTGGGATTCCTGCTTTAAACCACAGGCTGAGCTTCTTACTGCTGGTACCCGGGGAGAACGATTAGCCGTCTAGAGGAGAAATAAAATGTTACACAAGTGTATGAAATGACTGTGGTACCGCTCACAGCTGGTTACAAAGGGTAATGCACGGTGAGGCCGCTCTTCCCCCAAAGCGGTGGGGGTCTTGGTCCCACTGGCGCCGCGCTGACTGTTCGCTCCCATTGAGGTTCTGCCCCCAGGGGAACGCTTCTCGGGGACCACTCTTCAGTGGGAACATTTGGAGACTTCTGCCAACATCAAGACTTCCACGTGATGTCTGCTTGTCAGGCACCATTCCGTGGCATCAGAAGGGTCTATAGAAACTTGGTATTTCTTCTCTTTTGCCCTGATTTTGCATTGTTCCATTACCCTTGGGAGAGCTTTCCTTTTTTATCAATAGAAATGTGCGGTACAATCTGTTCCTCCGCTAGTGACCTTTCCAAAGTCATTAGAAGTTTGTGGGATTTTAAAAAAACTATTTCATTTATTTTCACACTTAAAAGCCATACCTTTTTCACCCATACCTTTTTCACCCATACCTTTTTCACCCATACCTTTTTCACCCATACCTTTTTCACCCATACCTTTTTCACTTAGATCTCAAAACATCTCAGGTGAGACACATCTTGACTAGAGGGCAGGGGGAGGTGTCTGTGTCCTGCTAAGAGGACCTTGACTCAAGGTTACACAGTGACTCAGTAGCACAATGTGAAGAATGATACTTGTTTCCTTGAAGGAGTGATGCTCGCTCTTACTGTTGGCCTTAGTTTTGTGGAGCTTTACAAGGCAATTACTAAGCATCCCTTAATTCCCTTTTCGTTAAAAGGCAGTGTGAATTCCTAAATAATAACTGTTGTTGGCTACATATGAAATTTTAAAATGGAAAATTTCAGGAAATCGTACATCCGGTATGAAATCTTGAAACATTCAATAACTATACCATCAATACAGAAAAAAAATCCAAGTTACTGTTCTCAAACCCCCTTCATTTGTGGCAATGTGAAACCAGGCTGCTGTCAAATAACATCTCCATTTCGTAGCATTCTTCACAGACCTTTTTTTGACTGCGAAGCTGCAGTCCAGCACTGGTCTTTATTATTTCTGCAATAACGGGACTCTGATAGGAGTACAGTTCACATTGACGATTTACTATCTGCATTACAGCACGACCTGAAAGCTGTAGCTCCTCTGCCAGAGGCTGGGTTTTGGACGCACTCCAGGCCCACAGCGCAGCTTTCAGGCTGGCTCAGGTTCTCTAATCCTGTGTATTTTTCACCTGGTTCAATCATTTCCAGCTTGGGCGGAAAGTATCAGAAAAATTTAATAAAGAAATGGCCTTTGTTTCAGCAATGCTGACAAAGCTGCTGCTGCAACTGAAACATGCACTAAGCTGTTACAGTCTTCATAAGTAATTTTTCTTTTCTCGCACTGTGGATAAAGCCATTTCTGAAGTGTCAGGCAGCAAATGAAAGCACTATGTGTTTGCTGTGCAACATGTCAGTTGGCACTGCTGGGCTGGTGTTACTTCCTTTGGTTTCTGGCACAGGGCTTCACACACCACAAATAGCATCTTCTCCATATTTCAGTGGGTGGTCAGGGAGTTTGTCAGTCTAGACATAAACCGTCTAAACAAAATTATTCCATACAAGCTATAATTTCTTATAAAAGAAAACCATAAAAGTTGCAATAAGTAAGATGAAGTTAGAAAGCAAATGTTAAAATAACCATGCCAGGCTATTTTAAAAGGACCACGTCACGTGATAGGGCCATACTGTGGGCAGTACCTGAAGGCTCTGGAAAGCAATCAGGTGTAGACGTGTCTGAAGGTGCCCTGACCTAGGGATCTGGTCAGGGGTCCCAGGACAAATGGGATGGAAAGTCTCTCACAACATGTGCCAGAAGAGGGAGTGACGGGATGGCTGTCCCAGCCCCATGGGGGCTGGAGGCCACCTTGCAGCTTCTCACCCCATTTACTCCATCCCCGCAGGCCCCTGTGCATCGTAAGGGCGTTAGCGTGACAGGAAAGGGACATGTGGGGAGGCATTCCGGTGTCACCTGGCCCTTGCAGGCCAGTGGACTGAAAAAGCGTGTCTGCTGTGTGGGATTTCAGTTTTCGCATAAAGAGGAGTTGATAGTCGATTGCACTTGGGTCCTGTGAAGCCCGAGTCCCTGTTGTCAGCCGCCGCCGCCGCTCGCCCCGGCGCTGCCCCGGCGCGGCTGTTACGGGTTCTCCATAAATGAGCATCACGTCCCACTGGTCCCGGTGTCCGCAGAACACCTCGCACTGGCTCAGCTTTGAGCGACGGAGGGAATGCAGCTCCGGTTGTTCCGTGCTCTGGTTGTACCACTGGGTTCGGCACCGGCTCTGCGCCCCTCGCTGTGCCACCGCAGAGGCTGGCGTGAAAAGCCAAGGCGGTGTGAGCGCCGTGGGGAGCACTTGCAGCGCCCCAGCTCAGCGCCCCTGCGTGCCTTGCGGCTCTACATTAACTGCAGTTCGTTAAACGTTGTTCTGGGAGTTTGGCTGCTTTGCTTTGTGCTGCAGGTGTTTGGCGTATCTGATACCATTTGTGGTATCTACACAGTTAAGTGGTATTAATATGCTTTTTTTTACGGAAATTGCTGATCTTAGGACAGAGAAGATATAAAGAGCCAGTAAGCAAGCAGGGGCGGGATCTTCATACTGGAGGACGTGCATCAGAAGACCCAGGCGATCTGTCATAATGCAATTTTCCCTTTGTCTGGTGTTATCCTCATTTTGGCTGTGCAGTAGTTGCTACTGACATGGACTTTTCAGCCCCATGGCTTTGGTGTATACATAGATATATATATATACACCACCCCAAGTAGGCTCTCCCTATGACTGTGTACTGTATGTACAAGCTAAGTTACATATTCTCTCGCTTTTATTACACCACACCAGTACTCGGGTATTGGCATGTGGCAGGGTTCGATGTTGCATTGAACTGCTCCATCAGACATCAAATACTGCAAATAAGAGAAAGTGCTTTAGTAATCTCAGTGGACTGTGACTTCTTGAAATCAATAGCTTTCTTTCAGCAGAGTCTAAACTGCTTTCTATTATGTGGAGCCTGACACAGTAACTCAGAGATGCTTAAGATGCCGATTGGGCTGATCTTTGAGCAGCGGGTAATGTAACAAGATATTTTTCTGAGTACAGGGGACATGAGAGCACATGGTGCTTTATTTCAAAGAGAAAATCTATTGCTAAGGTTGACCCAAAAGCAATTAGTGGTTCATTTAATTGAATCGGTGAATTCACCTGTGCAGTCTGTTAAAATACTATATAAGATAATTTAGGCTCAATTTAGTACAGCTAGCTGAAGGGTTATGGAGATTTACAACGGATTACCTTCTATGTACCCACTGAGTGGACGCTTAATCTTAAGTGAAATAGCAGAGCATCCTGGTAGTTCAGCCAGAAACACTGCCCTGTGCCAAAGCTGGACTTCTCCCACTACCGATATGGCTACTGTCCAGAATCATTAAGCTGTTGTATTTCTGAGTGTAAATGGGCACATATAAGAAGTAGGTCATTGTCCTAAATCCAAACAGCTGGATTTTTCACCATTTTCAAAGCAAAACTCAAATGATGTCTTGTGTAAATTGTGTAAGAAACAGTCTTTAGTAAATTGAACTGAAACGGCTTTGGTTGTGCTGCTGAGACTTTCCTTTGTTTAAAAGGCATCTTTTGTCACAACCAAAATCACTCCAGTATATAGTACTTCTCCCTGTCCCACAATGTGCTACTTCGAGCAGAGCTGTCCCACTATCAAAGAAGAAAGAAGAGCTAGATGGCTGTAACATTTACAGAGAGCCTTGCTGTGCTAAAAGTACCCTTAGCTGTGCATTATTTCTACCTTGAAAGGCATCACTGGAAAATTCCAAGGGAATTCATAGCAGGATATTTATTACATACATTGTTGCGTGTACCCACAATCTGTACTTCGAGTTCTGTTACATTTCCTTCCTAATGGAACATAATTCACAATAAATAGATGCCTTGATCCTCTGTGCGTGTGTTGAACACTATGCAGGGTTCAGAATTTATTGTAACTTCCTGTATTGATCTGCATTTCAGAGCCCTATAGGGGAAAAAAAATGTACAGGTGAGCTAGAGTAGAAAAGATATTCAGCACCTATGTTTAATAAAACCAGGTTTTTTAGGTTTGCAAAGTTTTGCAGTGGGAGTGTTTCTCTCTTCTCTCGGGACTGACTCCCTCTCCTCTCCCTCTTCCCGAGGTCAGTGAATAGCAGAGTCCAAGGCTGTGTTTCCAGGGGTGGCGTGGTGGCACGGCGCTGTGCTGGATTGTATGGGTTTGTGCTGCAGAGCCTCGTGCACTTGCGAGCCATTCTGGGATCCTCACGTGGGGAGGATTGCATAAATAGAAAGCGTTTCTGTTTCATCTGTCAAAAACCTGCTCAGGGCTGTGGGACCAATTACATCTTTTTTCCTTCTGCTAAATCAGGCTGTCGTTGTTCTCTAGTCTTTCTAAGTGATGCTACAAGAATGTATAAAAAATAAGGGCTAGGATTAAGTGGAGCTGGACCTCTCCAGCCGTGCTATAACCTTTGGTGCTATTAGAAGCACCAGGGCCCATTGAGCTACTCTGTAAATGTTTTACTGGTAGATATGGAAAGTAGAGAAGGGAGAGAAACAGAAGATAAAAACTGTATTTGGCAAAGTGTCTAACCCTGCAAGTAGCTCGTTGGATGCATGCTAAATAGGTCAACTTTGGTAATAATCTGAACCAAATTGTTTATTTGTTTTTCTTGTAATGGTGCCAAGGCAGGAGCTCTATCTCTGCATCTGCAGGTAGTGTAGTAAGGGCAAGAAGTCTTAAAAAAACAGATAACCTAATTACACTGATTAGTATTGATATGTGCTATATATACATTTGTTAGTTACACACAGATCCAGCCAAAATTTTTTCCTCTATACAATTTATTTTGGCTTAATGAATTTCAAACTTGCTGTGTGCTCATTAATTGTTCCTTGTGTCATAAGCATGCTTGAAAATAGATGTTCTTCACGTCTTTTCACCTAGGTGGAAAAGAGCTTCTCTAGTAGTAGCACATAATTTTCAATAGAGAAATAGTACTATTTTAATCACTATATGGCATGTTTCTGCCGTAGCTGTGGGAAATCAAAACAAGTGGCTGAGGATTAAATGCTTGTATCTTTTCACTGTTAAAGAAATAACAAAACATAAATAACAAGTCATGGATTCAGTGAATGATAATACGCAAGATGTGGGGCAACATCTGTGAGGTTGCTGCTCCCTACCTATAGACATTTTAAAAATGTTAAGTAATCTGGGTAGGCAGTTGCGTAATTATTGTGTGAATGTTTAGTGTTAGGGATTTGTATACTGCAGTGCATTTGTGCTAGAATGGGTTCACCTGAATGGTCTCTATCTTGTAGTGATGGTCTTCAGCAGGTTATATGGTCAAGGGAGCAAATTAAAAGGTTAAATTAAAAGCAAATTAAAAGGTTAAAAAAGGTCTTTAAGTGGTATTTTTGGAAGTCTTTCATTACAGAAATGCTTGTGGGTAGGGTGCCAGCAGAGGATTGCTGCATCAGATCTGAAAGCAATAATACTAATGTTGCTCTTAGATAATGATAATACTATATACTATGATACTTACATGACTATATAATACTATATGTATAATGCTTATATGACTTTGCACTAGCTTATATGCTGAAATTAGAACAATGCTAGGTGGTTGCATTGTACATTTCCCATTATTTTAAATAATGTGATTGTCATCTTTGCTTTTTCTCCCTCCTTTGTTATAGGGAGAAAATTGAATTTTAGTCATGACAACAAAGGCATATTTCATTATCTAATCATTACACTCTCCAGGGATGCGTTTATAGCAAGCTCAAGCACACAGGGAAGCAAAGTATAATGGCCTGACATCAGAGAGTATCGGTGTGTTGAGCCCCATGGGATGTGCACGGGAAGGAACATGTTCCCAGTCACAGAAGTCGATCCATCTTGTTTTAGCACGGATGCCATGCGAGCTGGTGGTAAATTTGCATGAGGTGACTTGCACAACCATCATTTGTGGAAAGTTTTAAACAAAAATACAGGTCTTCAGCAAGGTGCCGTGTTAGGGTTTTCTGAGTTTTTTTTCCTTTAATTCTTTCAGGTTCTAGTATTCATCACTTATTATTCATGAAGTTAGAGAAGAATGGTGCTGAAGCTGCTAATGTAGCACAATCATATTCATGGATTTTTGTTCTTGTCATTTTGGATTGTGAGTGGGAGGCTATTAGTATTCCTGCATGAAATTCCACAGAATATATAAAAATATAAATAAAAGGTAATCACTAAACTGTTATTGACAATGGTTACAGTGCTTAAAGAGAAATATGTTCTTCTAATTGTTTCTTAGATTATAATGATTACTCAAAATTGCAGCTATTCACTGACTATACCATGAATATTTTACAAGTAAGAGACAGTGAATATTGTGGTCAGATAGGAAGCGTTCAAATGCATCAACTCTGCCTTTTGTACAGGTTTTCTACTAACTGTGAAAAATGTGCATGCATGTGTGATTTTTTTTACTTAGTATCAAATTTTTGAGGGAGGTGATGCTAACTGCTCGATCAAGCCACTTTCTTAAAGGAGAGCTGGATGAAAGACTCGCGTGACTTATACGATTTTAATGTATTTAAGTTAGTCTCTCACTGAGTCCTGAGCGTGCTTCCACTTTGTCACAGGTGACAGTCACTGCACACTGACAGCTTGTGAAATGTGGCTGTAACATTGATACAGGATGGATAAGCACTAGCGGAGAAAGGAGGATGTTCTCAAACAAGAAGGAGAAGGGAAAATGGGTGGAGGTAGAACAAATCTGTTACTGTACAGCAGATTGCATAAGGATCTAATGCTAGTAATTTTCAGATTATATATTGTCCTTTTGTATCTTGATGCTGGCCAGGAGGGGAAATAGTTGCTGTATGCTTATCGTTCTAATATGGTTGCAAAGGCAGAAAAGGTACAGATTAATCCTGTGTGAAAACCAGTAAGTTGTTTTAATTGTGCTCAAGATTTGTCCAGTTACCTCCAGTTTTCCCCCACTTCATGTTTAATTTGTAAACCCAAAACATAAAGCACACTTGAAGTGCCCTGCCTGGTTTGTAGCCTTGAAACTCCTTGTACGTGTTCCTGATGTTAAACCATCGGTAATCTTTGGAATAGCACTGACATGTGTCATGGAGCCCAGACAGCAGTCCAGAGCTCATATAATTGATCCTGGTTTGATTGGAACTGAACACAGAAAGGTTTGTAATGCATTAGAACTGAACATGCAAAAGGTTTCTAATGCATTTTCTAGTAACTCTGATTTGATTCTTTTTGGAAGAAAAAACTCAAACCAAGATGTGCTTTTGTTCCCAGCTCTTGCCCAAACTCTTACAATAAAACTTGGTTTCCCACTTTTTTCTCACACCCCTCAGGAGAACCTTCTCTGCCCCACCTGTTTTCCTTTCTTTCTTTTTTTTTTTTATGAAATGATCGTGTGATTTATAGACGTAATTTCTTTCCAGAAACACCACTTTTCAAACCCTTATCGTTGTTTCTATCTGAAAAGCTCGCCTTTGAACAACCTGGGGCTGCTCCCTGTGCTCTGTCCCTGGGATACCACGTTTCGTTGCTCAGCTCAGTATTTTCCAACAGTATTCGCACTATTTTTCAATGACTTCAAGGGCCAGCCACTGACTCCTGTCCCTGCCAACCCAGAAGAAGGCTGTTTGAAGCATCTCAGTGCCTCCGGAGCAGTACTCTCTGGTACAGCACAAACAGGATGCTGCCACGTTGTCATTTTCATTTACATTGTGCTACCACAGAAGAAAGGAAGCCAAATTCCTCACTGCCATGTAAATATTACATTAGACACTGCAGTGAAGCTTTGAAATGCTAATAATGCAGCCAGCTGACGGAGAGTGCCAGTTCTGTTTCGGTGGTGACTTGGGCTGTCGCAACAAGTCCTGGCAGAAAAAAACCAGCCGCGAGCAGCCTGCAGGTTGGCTGTGAGCAGTGAAGGCATGTGCCACGTTTTATGACTACCATTTAATGGTATCATTTTAACTGGTGTTTTAGAAGGGAGAAAGCTACTCGAGCTTGGGTGGAGGGTGGGTGTTTCAGAAAGCAGCGGCGGAGCTCGCTCATGGTGGCCAGCTGCCCTCTCAGCCCACGGCGGCCAGATGCAGGATGGCCCCCGTGCAGCACACTCCCAGCCAGTGCAGGGCCTGTCATGGAGGCACAGACTCTTCATGGTTGAGAGGGACCTTTGAGATCATCAAGTCCAACCATACACACACACACACACATACACACAAAAATCCCACACCCAACAATCTCGGGCACTAGAGCATGCCCTGAAGTGCCACGTCTACACGTTTCTTAAATCCCTCCAGGGATGGGGACTCCACCACCTCCCTGGGCAGGCTGTTCCAGTGCCTGACCACCCTCTCAGGAAAGTAATTCTTCCTAGTATCTCATCTAAACCTCCACGCACTTCAGCCCATTTCCCCTGGTCCTGTCATTATTCCCTTGGGAGAAGAGGCCAACCCCCGCCTCTCTACACCCTCCTGTCAGGTAGTTGTAGAGGGCAATGAGGTCTCCCCTCAGCCTCCTCTTCTCCAAACTCAACATGCCCAGTTCCCTCAGCCTCTCCTCATATGACTTATTCTCCAGACCCCTCCCCAGCTTGGTGGCTCTCCTCTGGACACGCTCCAGCCCCTCAATGTCCTTCCTGTGGTGAGGGGCCCAGAACTGAACCCAGCCCTCGAGGTGAGGCCTCACCAGTGCCCAGGACAGAGGCACCATCACTGCCCTGCTCCTGCTGGCCACGCTGTTCCTCACACAGGCCAAGATGCTGTTGGCCTCCTTGGCCACCTGGGCACACTGCTGGCTCATGTTCAGCCGGCTGTCCACCAACATCCCCAGGTCCTTTTCTGCTGGGCAGCTCCAGCCACTCTGCCCCCAGCCTGTAGTGTTGCCTGGGGTTGTTGCGACTGAAATGCAGGACCCGGCACTTGGCCTTATTAAACCTCATCCCGTTGGCCTTGGCCCATTGATCCAACCTGACCAGATCCCTCTGTAGGTGCACGGGAGCACTCACTCTGCTCCTCAGCCTGCAGCAGGGGTAGATGAGCTCCTGCCACCTCTTACCAACGTGTGGGAAGGAAGGAGGCTGTGGAGGGATGGTTTTCCACCTCGGGCTGAAGGGACACATGGTTTCCTGGCAAAGGGACACTTGGTCTCCTGGTGAGGAGAGAAGAATGGGAGTGAACGGGAGTAGTGCCAGCCCACTGAGAGGGCCAGGGTGAAGGAAGGGGCATCTCTTGCAGCAGCAACTTCAGGTGGGAGGAGAGATCCTGGTGATGACTGTCCCTCTGCCTTCTCTTTCACCACCTCTTCTTGGGGAAGGGACTTTTTTTTTCCTGGCCTTTTGTTCTCTGATGACTCCTTCATGCCGGCCTTTCATTTTAATGATAGCATAGCTGTGAAACCGAGTCACATCAAGGCCTGGAGGTTTCCATCTGTAATGAAATGTATAGACACCTGGCAGGGTCTGACACATTTCAGTCTCCTGAGAGAGAGACTTGGGAACTGAGCCCTGGGAATCAAGTGTTCAGACCAACCGTGCTTTCCAGACCAGTAAATTGTTTTCATTAGTCTTTTTTTTTTCCCCCCTTAATTTCGCGTAGAAATTGGGAAGATTGACCAAGATATATATAAATACAACACTCCAGGATTCACTGGCTGCCTATCGAGAGTACAGTTCAACCAGATTGCTCCACTGAAAGCAGCTCTGAGACCAACCAACTCCTCCTCTCACGTCCACATCCAAGGAGAACTGGTGGAGTCCAACTGCGGAGCTTCTCCACTCACCATCCCACCAATGTCGGCAGCTACTGACCCGTGGCACTTAGACTCAGGTAAGCTGGGCTGCATGCCTTGTTAGCTTGGCCAGGAGCTCAGAGAAGAATGATGTCCACCCTCCTCTGTAAGAAAAAACAAACCGTAGTGGACGTGATTGATAGATGACTGTAGGACTATAATCATGGTAGGAAATGCAAAGCTGGAATGACAGAGATTTGCCATCACTTCTAAATGCAGTTGCATGGGGTTTTTTTGCCTTTTTTTTTAATAGTCTGCTTTATTTTTCTTTTCCCTAAGTCTTACACTGTTTGAATGTTGAGTTTTGCCTCAGCTGCTGTGATAGCATTTTCTCTGTGGTATTGGGTATGTAGTCAGCAAAAGGCTGCAAGTACAAATAAATAAGGTACAGTAACATCTCTTATGCTGTATTCCTAATAAGTGAACATATTGTAGTCAGCTTCATACAAAAAAAGTAGATCTAATTTTAGGCATACATATATTTATATGAAATGCTGATCTGTTTTCTGAGATGTCTGCTTTCCTTAGGCCATGCTTAATGGGAAATCCCATTAGTCATGATGGCATTCATCTCATGCTGAAAATGCCGGAAAGCCAAAACAATTTGCTGATTCCAGCAATCCCATCCTGCTTTGTGACTGACAGTCTTTGAGAGTATACATTGTGCCTAACTTTAGAGGTCTTCTTTTGTCTCTTGTTTCTTGAGTGTCAGGTAAATACTTTTTAAAAAAAGTCTCTTCCCTTCAGATTGATAGGGTGAGGTGTACATTGGCCCCTTTCTTGTATTTTTTCCTCATTCTGATTTCACTTGTAGTGGTGTAAATTAGAACCCGTTGTGGCAAAGCTGATGGGTTTACAGTAGTATAAAATTAAAATGCTAGAGGAAAAACCACGTCCATAATGATTTTGATACCGATTGGTCTTTGCCTGATGTGCTTGGGGATGAATCCATCTGCCAGTTTTTGTATGAGAGATGAGGTATGTATGTCTTTCTTAGAAGTGTATGCCAAGGTCATACCTTTGGGTTTGGGATATTTTATTTTCTTGCAATGTCAAATAACTCCTTGCGGCATTTCCTTTCAGCTCTTCTTCAGCAGCGAAATAGCACAGTTGTTTGTAGGGAGAGGTAGATATTCCAGGACTGAGGGTCCCAAACATTGACACAAGCAGTATCATGCTATAAAACCTGTTACTCCCTCCTTGCTGCCCTGATATTGCACGATTTCTGTATGTCTCTTCTGTTTGTAACATGCCATCTCCTATTTGAATTTTTTCATCACAAATGAGTAGTCCCTTTCTTCTCAGAAATTATTAGGTCAGTTTGTACCTGAAGGTTATGTTCTCTTCTCCTTTTTCTGTAAAAGCGCATTTACTGAAGGATACCTCACTGGCTCATGTCTTTAAAACGTGTGCCATAAACTTCTTGAGGATGCACTGCTGCTGTGAATCTCGTGCAGGGTTTTGGTTATTAATTTTGGTTGGGTTTTTTTTTCTACGCTTAATTTGACTGCAAGCTAGTAAAAGACTATGTCAGATTTACTCAAAATGTATGAACTGTTTCTGATAGCTCCTGGTGTTAAAAGAAGGTCCTGTTTGTCCTTGCCACGTGCTACTGCGCTTGACCTTGTGTTGGCTCAGTTTCGTCTTGAAAACTTTTGATGAGTTTATCTGTTGATCTGACAGATGACAAATTTATACATTTTCTTCTGGATTAATTGTAGTACTCGGTCATGGAGCCAGCATGAAGGATATCAGGTAACATACAGCATGCAATTAGGCTGGGTCAAGCTGTCTGTTAACTTCTGCCCAATCTCATTTGCCATCGCCAAGACACAACTTGACTGTTTGAGGTCATAGGAAACAGAGTGCAAGGCACTAGGAACCCCTCCTCTTGTCATCTCCAGTGCTCCACAGTAGTAGAGGAAAACGTTCATATTGCTTTAAAGACTTCTAGTTGAGGGACTGCTGTACACTGAAGGGGGCAACAATGTCAGGTGAGTTACAGTAGAAAGACATTTTACAGCAAGGGACTGATGTTTCACCAGGCCAGGAGTGAAAGGACATTCAGGTGTGGGTGAACAATTCCTGACTTTCACTCTGGGTGACATTTCCATGATACAAAGAGGAGGTATCTCAGAGATATCACGTATTGGTATCAGGTAAGAACAACTCAGTCTGTGTAAAAGTATCTCTGGTGGTCTGACACAGCTAGCTCTGTTTAAGTCTCGGGAAAAATATGTACTGTAGACTGTGTAACCTCGCACACAGATGATCTTGATGACTGTGGATGCCTGGTAAATAAGAATGTTTGGGTTTAGTGTCACTTCACATTAGCAAATTGGCAGTTTGCACTAAGGATAGAGTTATGGTACTCTCAGTGTGAATTTCACTAAATCCGCTGAAGGGGTGAAGACAAAAAGCTCCTTTGAAATTCACAGGTACACTTGTAGTGGTGCTAAAGCACTACTGCCGCAAAGAAATGGTTGCAAAGAACATGACTGAAAGCAGCAGTTACTATGTACAGGGTTTCTCATTTCAAACATGTTTTTATCTGTAATTTTTATTGTTATGTCACCTATTTCTTTTTAAATATATCTTAACAAAACATGAGAGCTGACTACTACTGGTTTGTAGAAAAAATAAAAAATAAGGAAAGATGTTGTGGAAAGTATGGTATGGTTTAAATCTCATTCAGTGACATCCTCAGCACTCATCCTGATTTGTATTTTGAATTAAGTGTAGATTTGTAGCTTCGCTTCTCAAATACTGTGGGAATGTATGTTGAGGACTGAAAAATGCTGTAGGAGGGGATCAAAGGTAAGTGTCTAAATAGGACAGATACACCAGACAGCAAATGTAATGATCCTTTCACCTCTAAACTGCAGTGCTAGATCAGACCTCATGGATAATTACTACATGTTAAGCAGGTTCTGCCTGACAGGTGACCTACATGAAATGTTTGCCTTAAACTCTTCTATGTAGTTACTGCATGGACACCTCCTGCTAGCTGCAAGACGTTTTGGATGCCCTAAGAGAGAGGAACATCATAAAGACATACATCGGTCACTTGCAGTTGACCCTTAAGAGACAAGTTCAGGGATTTATCAATAAGAAACCTTGCTGATTTGTTCCCCAGCAAATGGGCTATACAGCTTCTTGATTCATTGTCTTGCACTTTCTCTTAGCCTTGAATTCGCGTATGTTTCACATTTACAATATTAGTTCATTTTCAATTTCTTTGTCATTGTAAAAATGCCACTTCCCTCCCCACGCCTGGCTGGCATTTTGCCATGCTACTGGGACATTATCTTTAAACCATTATCTTGTTCAGCTTGTGAATATTCTTACAATGCATTGTCTTTTCCTGTTGCTATGGCGATGCTTTCTTGGTGGTGATGAAGCACAGGAATTACACAAGTCATTCTTTTCTAAAAAGTTACTTTCTGGTGATTTTAAAAAAAAATTCAATAATCAAACCCATGCAGATCATCAATATTGTTCCCTTCCTGTGGTTTCCTCCCATCTGTATTACCTCAGCTCATGTCAGACAGTACAATTTGACCTCGTTACACCAAAAGGAGTGTGGTAAGGAGTCAAAAAAGAGCCTGCTCAGTGACCATTTTAAAATGACATGTCCTACCTTTACATGTTGTCTAAGCCCAGCGATTTACCTGGCTGGCATACATTTCAAAACAGAAGTTATAATTGCATGCCTTCAACTATATTAGCATGCATTTTAATATCTATTACCTGTAGCATACGTTGAAAAAAAAGCTAATCACCAAGGGCTTTTTTAATCTCTCAGTTCAAATCAGCTGAGGTGTGTCATTGGTAACTGACGCCTTGCTTATTGCAGAGAAGCAAACAAAAGCCCAAACAGCTGATTATTTTTGTAGTAAATAAACTCCCACACCTAAAATGCCTTGTCCTTAAAACCAGAAGATGCATATTGTTGGGGTGAGGTTGTTCAGTTTGTGGGTGTTTTTATCTCAGATAAAGGTTCTGCAGTTTACTAATGAAGTTTCACCTCCAGACTTTTCTTATTTATGTAAAAAGGATAATGTACGTACCTCTCTGTTTTAGGGCAAATGTGCTTCAGCTCACCAAACTATCCGATCTTGAATCTGGTAAAAGCAAGAGATACCAGAAGAGGCAAGTTATATACAACAGTTGACAAACCATGCTTTAGCACCTCTGAGCTGCCGTAGCACATTGCAGCTGCAAGATGCATTTATTCTGAATATGAACAGAATGGCATCTAGACTATTTAACACAGGATTTAGTTAAACCCATATTAGTTTCAATAGATTAAGAATTAAATGGACCAGGATTAAATGCTACGTCTGCAGTGTTCTTCCAAGTGGTGTGACTGTTTTCTGACTGTATGTATTTAAACCCTAAAAGCTCTTTATTTTTGTTGAATGTGAAAGGCCTTGCCTTTTAAGAACCAACAGCTTACTTTGAAACCTATATTGAGCACGTTTGGCAAAAACCTTGTATGAACACACACACCACTGTCATCAAGATCAAAATGGCTGCCCGCAGGATTAACTCCCTTTTTGTTACAAATTCATCCTTTCGCAAGTGGTGGCAGGAGAGGAGAGCTGGAGTGCTGAATACTGGCCATATAATCCATGCTCACCTAATTGGCCAACTAATTATCTTTGTCAAGAAAAAGATAGCAGTTGATTTCTAGACTAAGAGAAAGTGTCGCTCGTGTGTGACTGGTGACAGTGCTGAAAGTCACCTTCCGGATTCTGATGCTATCTCAGAGGGCAGAGCGGCAGCATCTGAGGAGAAGCAGTGTCAGACGAGCCACGGATGTGGCTACTGAGACTGGAAATAGCTCTTGCCATTGTCAAAGGCTTGTTATAAACGACACAGTGAGAAGGAAGGATCAAAGGCATTACTTGCTGGAGGGCAGAGATTCAGCCCTCAAAATGGTCTTAGGTTACAAACACATGAACCAGAGGGTCCTCTGGCCACAGACATTAAATGAGTCTTGAGGCATCAGTGAATCCAACAGCAGGGGGCTGGAAGTCACTGGTAGTGTGTGACACAGCGCTCACACTCCCCTCTAAGGGTGCACAGGGAAGCAGGGTCACTCCCCCAGGCTTCCTGCAAGGGGAAAGCGAGTCTGGGCAGGAGGGATGGAAAAGGTGCACCACCTTTGTTCATGATGCAGCCTTACACATCTAAATTGATCTCCTAGGTGCTAGCAAAATTGGAAATGGATGTGAAGGCAGTTGCTAGAACAAAATGACGCTCCTCCTTTTTCAAGCATAGCAAACAGGATCAGCTACCTGTACTGCAGTCAGGGAATGGTGCCGGATTCTCTCCTTGAAGTAACCCATCACTCAAGGTGCTTGGTTTTTTTTAATTAAGATAGCTTATATACATTGGGAGGCTCTTTGTTTGACAGTAAGATACTTTATAATTCTTATACAAGAGCCAGAAGATGCAACGTGCCCTATGGTCCAATAGGTTCTTTCACTGCCAGATTTTGGTGCATTTCTGTGATCAAGTTTCCTCTGCAGAGAGTCACCACCATTCATCCCTAATTCTCCCACTATAAATATTGTCTCAGAAGTCCATGGCCTTGACCTGAGTTGTTTTCAAACAGAAAGGTGGCGTTTTTTCAGATGGGGATTAAGTCTAGCAGAAACTCATAGCTCAGTTACTAAGCACCAAGCGTTTCTTGCAGGCAGGAAGGTAAGTGGTAATCATTGAGATGCAACAGTTTCTATTTTTTTCCTCCCCATTGAGCTGCTAACTAGGAAGAGCATCTGTCTGAAATTTGGCACAATCAGTGCTTCATCCTTAAAGGGCTTAATTATGGTGCTTGAATTACTGTAAATCTCTCTATTGATTTGGAATAAAAATGCCTCCCTCAGTCTCATCTAGTTCCTTCACACAATTATGCATAGCTTTCTCTTATCTTTAAGAATATATAATTTCAGTGTGAAATTTCTGACACACTGTCTCGTGTGTCAGACAGCTGACAGGCTGCCAAGCTTGTAAATTCTTCTGGCATTCATTGAGAGACTGGCATTGTACCTATTTCATGAGCGATGATTTGAATGTTAATGCTGCTACCTAACATCAAGACAAGAAGATAGTAATATTAAAAAGAGAGGTTTTTCCATCCTCTGCAAAGACTCTATTTTTTCCATGATTACTAACTTTAACTAGGAACATAGGGGTGGCATAAGTGAGGAAAAAAATGGAGTAGATAAGGAAGCATTTAAATGCCTGAGCACTTAATGTAACTGCCTTCTTTTTCCTTTCCTTAGGCTGAAAAGCACTTCGCTTCATGTATAAGAGGTTATTCAAGATCACAGTCAGGTCACTACAGCTATTAAAGTTTATATTAGATTTAAACTCTCCAGTCTCACCCATTCCCCATCCCCGATCCAAGCATTTCTTTTTTCATAAGGGGATGAATGTTAAAAGTGCAGAACCCGATCTTGTTTATATCCTAGCTGTGAGAAGCCCTTTCTTCCAATGACCTCAAGAAATAGAGTCCGTCTTTTTTTTTTGTATTTTTTGTAGCTGTCATAAGTTTAAAGGCTTGTTTGGTATTCTTTTTCGTTGGGTTGGATTTTTTATTTTTGGTTTTTTGTTTCTTTCAAGTATTCCCTGTGAGTCAATTATCAGCGATTAGCTATATACAGCTAAGCTTTGATCAGCACTTAACTCTACTGTTCCTTTGAGAGCACTGAAGCGTTTCATATTCTGCATTAATTATAAAAGGAAGTATTTGTTTCTCTTCCTTAACAGGTGAAATATAAGCACGGCTCATAAAATTTTCATGAAAGTGATAGCTTAGGCCAGCATGACTAATACAGGAGCAATTCTTGTCTGGAGTCATAATGAGACCCAGTGTCAGACAGACCTTATGACCAGGAATTAAAAGACAGATGAGTTCAAGTCTTTGATGGATGGGGATGCCCTAATGTGCTGCAAATCAACTGGAAATTTGGCAGAGCAAATGTTCAAAATACTATTTCTGAGACAAAAGTTGCTGAAGTCAAAACTGCAGATGAACAGAGCCCAAAAGTGATCCTAAATGTCTGCTGTTCTTTTAAAAGTAAGGAATAGGAATCTGTAGCATACAAGTACCAGTTACTAAATTTAAAAAGTTGTTTGGTCTTGCCTTCCCACTACTTTGTACAATTACTTCCTTCTGTGCAAAAGAAAGTGTAAAAGTTACTATTGGGAAATGACCATACAAAGGGGGAAGCATCATCTAACCCCGACCGACCGACAGTGTGGGAATGTGTTCCCTGTTTTTCATATTTCATCCAGGATTGATCTGGGGGAGTGTAAGCTGCAAGGACGCATCTCCTAATCAGGCACAAGTTTTTCTGTCCCTTTGCTAGGAAGATTGCTATTTGTACAGCCTTCTTGGAACAAGCCATTCATAAAACTCCATTCCTCCTCTGCTTAAGAGCATGGACAGCAAAGCTCACGTGTGGGAGGAAATTAAAGGGCTAACAACAGAGCTGATTCAGAAACAACTATCTTTACTGATTGGGTTGTCAGCTCTGGTTTCTAGAGGTGAGATTCATTGACCATAGAGCATCCAGTGAATTTTCCCCCAACACAGCCATTGTTTATTTTTGTCATTTTCATTGTTCACTCCAAAATTCATGCTTTTATAATAGACACATACAACTACTCTTTCTTCTATAGTCCCCACTTTCCCACACTGTCCCAGGCATTGGCATACAGAAGGGCTGTTCAGAGGACAATGTTTCTGTTAAGCCATCATTTCAAACGTTTTTTTAATTTATATTTATTTCACATTGGAAGAAAAAGAGACAATTGGAGACCCTTCACACCAAAAATGTGAAAACACAGGTTTTGTGTTCTCCATCATCTCTGCGCATCTCTCTCTCTCTCATCAGAACTCACCAGTAACTGTCAGTAAAAATACTTGAGATTCAGTGAAAAATTCTTAGGGGGGGAAAAAAACGCAATCCTTTGAAATGTTTTTGATCTAGCAGAACATACCCGACAAAACTTAGTTTAAATAACTGGTCCAAATAGCACTGATGCATTGGAGGACTTTTTGTCATTTATGAAGGGTTTTTTTCTGCTTTGGTTTCCTCCATATCCTTCCCAGCCAAGAAGGTTGCAAAGGATTGAAGAAAGTAGTGGATTTTGATCCAATGTTGCAAATTTCACATTCCAAATAATTTGCATTATTGGCAACAGAGAAGATGACATTTTTAAAGTGAAAAGTCGTCATTTTTCCTCAAATCTGCATGTCTGTTCTGGTAGTTTCAGAATTGCTACGTGGGTGTACTTTTTCCAATATTCTGCACCAAAAAAATTATTAAGTCTATGACTGTGAAGACTTCTATTTCCATATAGAGAGAAAAATGGTTCATATTAGGGATATACTTGTAACCCTCTAACACTGCAGGTGAGGCATCACTAAAAATTCAGGCAGTAATGTTGGACCCCATATAGCATGCTAGCACAAAAATTACCTTTTACAAACAATATGGTTAATAATATCTTTTAAATATTTTGCAGCTGGGTAGGTGTGGGTATTTTTTTTTTTTAACTTGGAAGTGTTTAATATTAAAAATAACTTCAGCTAAATTCTCAGTTCTATACTTAAGCTGATGTCAGTGGTTCTTTAAGTAAACTCTGTTAACAGATTTTAATGTTAAACATTCCTCCCTCCGAATCTGCTGTCAGATGCCTAGAAAAGCAGGAGTAGGGGTAGTTTTCCTCCTATCTCTGTGCTCAGCTTGGAGAAATAGGAAAAAAATAGATGTATTAAAAAAAAAAGGTAGGAACTTTCAAAGCAAAGTTTGCCCTTTCATCATAAAAAGACACAGCATTTTTAATACTGCTACAGATTTTTTTCATCTTTTTCTTAATTGCTGTAGTTTACTTGTCAAGGGAGTTCTTCACAGAGCCCCACTCAGGAGGAGAGTGGTGGGTGGAACAGGCACAGACAGTGGGGTGGAAGAGGAAGGGTGACTGGAGTTTACAGGCTGTGGTGTTCACCTTTGATGGAGGGCTGTGTAATGAGTGGTTTGCTGCTGCTGCTCTGTCATTTCTGTGCGTGTGTGTAGAGTTTCTCTTGTGATCCAGTCCCTTCAGGAAGTTGAATGCAACTGTGACTGCACATTGGTTTCTACTATCAAGACTCAGGCAATTAGTTTCTGTACTTACAGTAGGTAGTAAGGTGTGCTTTGTAATTTAAAGCCATAGCAGTGCAGTCTCACCTGACCAGCCAAGTTGACATAATTTGACAAAATGAAGCCAGAAAGCTTGCTTTTGTTTTCCTCTGTGTTATGGTCCTATGGAGAAAAAGATTAGTGAATGGAGCTAGTGTCCAGTGCTTTCCCAAAATTCTAGGGTGTCAGTGAGTGCACTCTTTGCAAGCTTGGTTCTTGGATGCTTGGCTGCAAAATAGAATTAGGAAGAAATGATAGTTCACATCTTTGCTTTCTTTTGTTCTCTCACTGTTCTACTTTTAATCAATGTCTTGTTTGCTGGTGGTTTTATATACCTTGTGATCACCAGATCCAGTTGTTACGGTTGCTTCTGTATTTCATATTTATGTGAAAACCCAGCTGGTCTTAATAATGGGAGAGCTCCTTTCAAAACTGTGGACATCTGTAAAGCTGAAAGGTCACAGGAGCCTTGCAACACATGTTAGTTTGAGGCTGAACAAACTCGGTTTCCAGCATTTCACAGGTCTCATCCATTGTTTGTTTTAGACCTGTCATCACTCTCACCCTTCCTTTTTTGGAGCAAATCTAAACTGTATCTTCTGCAGAACAACGAAGATGGCGAAGGTTCTAGAGGGCAAGTCCTATGGGGAGCAGCTAAGGGAACTGGGGTTGTTTAGTTTGGAGAAAAGGAGGCTGAGGGGAGACCTTATTGCTCTCTACAGCTACCTGAAGAAGGTTGCAGCGAGATGGGTGTCAGTCTCTTTTCCAAAGCAGCAAGTGACAGGAAAGGCCTCTTGTGGGTGCCAGCGGGGATTTAGATTGGATAGTATGAAAATTTTCTTTACTGAAAGGATTATCAAGTATTGGAAGAGGCTGCCCAGGGAAGCGGTTGAGTCACCATCCCTGGAGGTATTTAAAAGACGTGTAGATGTGGCACTTGGGGAGATGGTTTAGTGGGACTTGGCAGTGTTAGGTTTATGGTTGCACTGGATTATTTTAAAGGTCTTTTCCAACTTAAATGATTCTGTGATTCTACCATTCCTTTGTAGCATGAGGTATCTTAACTAAGACTCGCCCACTCAGTAAAGAAATTTGGGTAAAAAAAAAATTGCTTCCAGTGGCTTATATGTAACACTTCTGGGACGGTATGTAAAAATGAGATTTGCCTTCTACTATATACTTCTTAATACTGCTCTGTAGTAGAAAAGTCTTCCCCTCTGGTTTTTGTTTTCCCCTTGCCTTTACTGAATAGCCTTTTGCTCATTTCTCTGTCCACACCCACTTTCTGGACCACTTTTCTACTTTATCACGGTCATTTTGCATTTCAATTTTCTGAATTTGCAAAAGGCTTTTATGTGGGATCCATTGTGAAAACTCTCCCTCTGAAAATGGCAGACGCAAAATCACACCTACTATAATGAAGGAAAATTATCATTCACTGTGTTAAATCAACCACATCTGTCATCTTTAACAACTAACAGCAATTGTGGTCTGTTTATCCAGTCCCATCTACCCTTTCCATTCAGTGAGTGCTGCTGTGTTGCAGCTGGCTGTTGCAATGACCGTGCTGAGTGTGCCAGATGACAGCAGATCTCCTACTGCATTTTTGTGGTCATCTAAAATTTCATATGTCATTAAAGTGATGGCCAAAACATGGATTTTTCCTTCAGTGAGTCTTTAATCATCCTTTTAGGTCCTTTAACCCCATTTATCCTGAGACTATAACAGAAAGTTGATAAGGGCAAAACATAAATTTAGATTCTGTAGATTTAGTCTGTGGTTATTGAAACTATGGCCTCATACACAGCAGCCCATGAAGGAGACAGCAAAGTATGCTGTGCCCTTTCATGCAAGTTAGCTTCAGGAGGATGGTGTTTGAAGCAGACCTGATGGCCTGCTGTGGGAAGACAGGGTGCAAAGAACAGCATTGCCCAGCTTGGATTCTGGAAGGGAACCGGATGAAGTGATGTTCCTATGCCACAGATGAGCTTAGCATTTCCTGGTGCAGTTCAATCTGTCCCTACGCTAGCTGTAGGGTTTAGGAAAATGTCTTTGGTGCGTCCTGATGGCAAACTGATGGCTCTGTGCCACAGCTGCAGAGGATTTCAGGGAACTGACAGCATGTCTCTTGGGCCAATATGTAACTGTTTTCCAGGATATATTAAAAAGCCCTTTGCTCTGTTCTTCATGTTTTGATTCACACAAATGAGACCCTTGCTGCTCAGAGAAACCCAGGGAAGATTCAGAAGAATCTCCTAAGGTAAGGGAACATTACCGGTACAGTCCCCAAACTAGATGGGAGTTAGCTGTTCAAAAGCAATTTTTATAGACCAGGCAATAAAGGAAAACTGAATAGCCTTATTCATGGCCTCAGCTAACAATTAGGTAGCACAGTATCTGGACCAGAACTCCTGCAGCATCCTCCCAACACCCACCTTACATTGCATTCACAACCCACTTGCTGTCCACATGGGCTTTACAGGGTAACTACATAGAGTAACTGCAGCTCTGTAACTCGCCCATTTGCTGTGGGCGAGTCATGATTTGAAGCTGTTGAGGCACAAGTATCAGGCAGTGCAAAAGGGCTTGCTGAGACATGTAGTTAGAATTAATGTCAGAGTGATAATGGAAGAATCTCAACAGAAAAGAGGTGTTCTCAGCTGTGACGGAGAAATGAAGGCACATGCTTATCCATTAACAAATCACCCTGTACTTCATCTGCATATTACAGCCACACGAGCTAGTTATTATACCACTGGGATTTAGATTCCCATGAAACATAAGTCACTAGTAAAAATAATAATTTTATCTGACCAGTCATTTTAAAACATTTTAGGAGTTGCTCTTTACAATCTGTGAACAGCACTCTGCAGTCTTCTGTGCTACTGTGCTGGTAGAGCATCAGTATTATTGTTGCCCCTTTGTTAGGCTGCTCTAATGTGTTCTTTACTCATTTAGTTCCTGAATTTCAGCATCGATGGAAGAAAGAATCTTGTTAATTGTCTTCTTGACAAAGTTGCTTAATATTGCCAAGGAATGTGACCGTAGTAAGGTCAGAGAGGAGTCACCATGTGTTTGAATGACATAACTGCTGTCTGAAATAGCTGCGCTTGGTGCCCACTGGTGACAGTACGGTGTTGTTAAGCTCACCTTGGAGGGTCAAGGAATGTGCCCTCATACATTCCCTTCTGCCTCATTGCTGTGGCAGGAGTTACCTTTTGCAGTTCTTAAATCCCTGGTCTGTAGCTGTTTCTGATCATTTGAGAAGCTACTGCTGTCCAGAAGAATTTAAAGGAAACTTCCACCTAAAAAAGGAGATAGTAATGAGTTCTTTTCTTCCTCCTCTATCTGTCATTCAGTAATGCATTCAGTAAAAAACGGGTATAGATGCTTCTGCAGCAAAAGGTATTCTATAACACCACATTTGGCTGAGATTTTAGATAGAATTTTTCAGTCCAAAAAAACCCTCATAATACAAAAGCAGGTCTCCTGCTGACACAAGAGTAACAGAACAAGGATTCATGAGTTATGGCAGTAATATCTGCCAACACTGCTGTAGGTGCTTTAAAAAAAAAAGATTCATGAGCGTCTAAGTGCCTTTTTTAACTCCCGCACTCCTGGTTCTCCAGCAGTTGCAGCAGAGCACAACTTCTGCTACGTACAATCCAATCTGATGGTGACCTCCTGTTGAAATATGTTGTCCCCTGACATGTTCCAATTTCCTCTTTGTCAGAGATAAGAGTCTCAGGGTGAGTCACATCTGCTTGTTGATCCAGTGGACAACTCTTCCTGCGTGTGTGTGATGACCAGATGCAATGGAAAGCAGGCTTGACAGAGGCATCAGAGGCAGCTTTCAGACAAGATGAAGGATGTAGCTTCACATCACGCTTCATGTGCTTGATTATCCTGCGGTGTACTTTGGACATCATAAGCCATGGTCTTACATATCTGCCGGGAATCCACTGTCCCATGGCCATTGTGATGTGGCAGCTTGGGCGGGATCATGCTGCCATGAACAGCCTTCCTCTTCCTTCACGATTCACTAGTGCCGAGGTCCTTAAACAACTTTTTAAATATACTATTCAGCTGTAAGGGAAGGGGGAACTGTGACCATTTCTGGTTTTAAGATTCCTTGTGTGGGGACACAGGAGAGCAACTCCAAACAAGTGGTAGGACTTGTTAACTGCCTGTGGTGCTGCTCCTGTTGTGAGGGGCCTCCTTTTGGGTTAGAATGGCAGAGAGCAATTTCCTTGCAATTTGGCCAGTTATTGCTTTTCTGCATAGTGTTATTTGATCTTAGGATTTTCCTTGAGGTGCAGGGAGAGCAGGTTTAAAGTTAGGGCTTATTCTCCCACTGCCAGCCCTTCCCTTTCAGCACTGCAAGGATAATATTATGGACCTTGTGCCAAAGTGTCTCTGAAGGAAACATTCATGGTCCTGCACAGTAAGGTTCTTCTTTGGAGCAAAATCCACTGATAGGGAATCAGGTATTTATTTATCTTTTACATTTTTTTAGTCCGGTTTGTTTCACAGAGGTGCAGTAGTGCTGTTTTCAGAAGCCAGAGCACCAACAAATGTCAAAGGCACAGGCGCTGCTGGCAAAACCTGCTGGCCAGGCCCCTTCCACTGAACCCTGAGAAACGCTCTCTTGTTTGTCCCAGAGGCGACCAGCCAAAAACTAGCTGCTCAACACACAGCTGGTTTGACTCTACCTCAGAGTAGGCACACAGAAGCCCCAAACCTCTTTTCAGGCCACGTGGCAAGCTCAAGCCATTCATTCTTTTGTGCAGCTGCTTCGTGATACAAAAGGAACTTTATTTTACTCCACGCTAACAGAAAGCCAGTTGAATTCCCTCAGCCAGTTGGATTCACAGTGAGCGTAGTGAATACATCACTGGCCTGTAAAGGCAACTGATTACTTTAATACAGTATCACCTAGTACATCAAGCAAGGAAAGTACAGCTGGGTTTTAAATACCGACCTAAGAGGTAATTAATATCTTTGATTATTTTGACTCCAGGTAAATACTTCTAACAACATTTCCTCTATTTCAAAATCAATGTCATAGTCCAGTGGCAAAGAAGGGAATGATTCCAACCACTCACCTAGTTCCCTGGACGTGGTTAGTCTCTGCAGCGTCTAGATGCTATGTCTGACTGTAAAGAAAATGCTGATGATGGGTTTAATTGATGAGATTGCCTTTGAAAAGCCTCTCGAGGTTAAAACCAAGACCACTATTCAAATTCTGCTTTAAACCTGTACTGATTCCTTCATCTGGCTCTGCCACAGGGAGTCTCTCCTTTTTCGGTCGCTGGCAGGGGAGTGCTGGCATCTCTGGCTGGGTTTCCTCTTCTCACCTGTCTGCTGGAGGCTTTCCCCTCCCACGGGCTCTCCTGCCTGCCGTTCCTCGGCTCCTCCAGCTCACAGACTCTCCTCTTAGCTCCAAAGGACTCGCAGCAGCGGCTGAGCTGCCACATCGGGCTTTCTCCCAGAGTAGCCAAGCACGTGCTCCTCCGGGTGACTGCTCTTCGGCTCTGACCCGCAGAAAGTGCAGCCCCTCACTTAGGCCGTGCAGCAGCAGCAAAAGGGATGGCAGTTTTTCTTTCAAAGAGCTTGCAGTTGTACCCAATGGCAGTCACTAAACGCTAGGAACTCTGAAGCCTTTTCATGATTAGCAGTGGCAAAGGCAAAAATCTCCGTAATAATATGTGTGACCACAGACCTTCGAAAGAAGGGGGTTTGTTTGGTTTTGTGCTAAAGAAACTTACTGAATTTATGTTAGTAGGGTATCAAAATGACCTCCTGTATTAAGAGCAATGCTTACCAAGGGTAACCTCCTTTATTTTATTTTTATTTTTGTTAAGAGGAGGAAGCAAGATCTGAGGGATTAGATAATAGTGAAAGATTTTTTTTTCTTCTTCTTCAGATAAATATCTAGGCATCACAGATTTCTTTAAATGGTATCTGAGGATGTTGGATGTATTTCTGAACTACTGTGTGAAGTTTCATTGCTATTTCAACATGAATCTTTAATTCCTTATTTACAGCCAGTGCTGATTTCCCATACAACGGCCAAGCTATAGGAGATGGAGTTAACAGAAACTCTGCCATTATTGGAGGTAGGAAAATTGTACACTTTTTTAAGATACTTTGCAGTATGACAGTTACGGCTTAACTGCAGTTGGTAACATATTCGGGCTATTTGCTAAGAGCTGACTATGTGGGAAAACTACTCCTGAACAAAGTTAAATAGGAATTTGTGTAAGTCCATTCAGGCACAATGTAGTACTGAAACGGTTTGTTTTCACTTAGTTTGTCCCTTCAGATCCAGTTTTAACCAAATCAAAATCCCGATATCCATAATCCACATATTAGACATCCATGTGGAGAGCTACTTTGCAGTAGTTACTTAAGTTAACAGAGTGATTCATTTATATGAAGTGGCAAGGACACTTCGTGTTACAGAAGATTCAACATGAATCTGTCAAACACTATTTGCTCTTCACAAAAATTCCTCGTGATCCTGCCTTGTTTTTTAGGGCCCAAGTTCTGCTATAACTTACGTGCCAGAGAGTCCCACTGAGTGTGATAGGTGATGTTAAGTAATACCAGGACTGGAACTTTGAATTAGCATTCAGTTGAGTACATTCTGGCCAGCTGCCTCCAGAAGTAAGGATTCTGATTGATTTTCTGCACACATGCAATTTCTTCTGCCCTGTCCCATAGTATGGAAGTGTTGCAGCATAACTCTCCTGGGAGATATTTGCCACTGCATGAAATTCTGAAGCCATATTAAAAAAATAATTAAAAAAAAGTAAAGATCAGCCAAATAGTATTCAGTCAATTTTAAATGCATATAAATACATACTGGTGGTGGGTTTTGTGATGTGAAGCAACACTGAGTATAGTAGTACATGCAGTTTAATGAAGTTTCTTGTTTCTTTCCCTGCCCGCCCAAGGGCCATATCCAGGTTAAATTAGCTGCTTAAGTTTTGATTTGCTATATTGTTTTTCCTTTTAAATTTATATTTTTATTACTACTTAAAACTTTTCTTTAATACTTCGAAAACTTACAATTCTAT
Source organism: Calidris pygmaea (assembly GCA_003697955.1). Lineage (NCBI taxonomy): Eukaryota > Metazoa > Chordata > Aves > Charadriiformes > Scolopacidae > Calidris > Calidris pygmaea. Next base: position 52,286 of record QJSC01000318.1, read on the forward strand.
AAGGATAGCATTGCATTCCTCAGAAAAATTCAGGCCGTACCTGACCTGCCTGGCTGTCCAATGCGGCAGTTAACAAAAGTAGCATAACATAATTCTAGCCAATTACAAGATTTTTTTAATCTGAGAATTTCATAATGTCTTCATCCTAGAAGGTCCACATGCCTGTAGAGAAGGGCCAGAAAAGGAACAGTGCTGTTTTAGCACATAATTAACTATGCCTCAGAGGGTAAGGTATATGAGGCTTCTCCATAACAGGGCTGAACCTCGAATTGCAGGGGGAGCAATTAAGGATAGGTCTGAGGATAAAGCAGTTACATCTGTAGTGATGTGGAGCCCACAGTGAGCCAAGTCAATTTTCAAGGACATGTAGAGGGGCTCTGATAGATCTATACAGCCCTTGACTGGAAAGTATACATCAGTGACTCCATCCTCTAAGAAAGAGCTCCCCCGGCCGTGACATGTCACCATGTCACCTCCATGCTTGGGAAGCACTCAGCACCCTCTGCCTCACGGTCAGCAAAGCTCACCACTGTAAACTGGTATTAATGTTGAAGTTTACCTATGGGAGGAAAGTCAGTCGCAGTCTCCACTCAGTGACATCTTTGTATGTAGCGAAAACTGTGTATAAATATTAGACTAGTGGAAACCAAGTAACTATGGTGATGTTAACTGCCCAGGTAGCTTTGGCTCAGCTCAGAGGAGCTGTGGCATCCTTTCTTTGGGTCAAAATCTGGTGTGCTCCTCACCAGTGGCGTCTTTTCTTTTCTCCTCTGCGTAGGTGTCATCGCAGTGGTGATTTTCACCATCCTCTGCACCTTGGTGTTCCTCATCCGCTACATGTTTCGCCACAAGGGAACCTACCACACCAATGAGGCCAAAGGGGCAGAGTCCGCCGAGAGCGCAGACGCTGCCATCATGAACAATGACCCCAACTTCACGGAGACCATCGACGAGAGCAAGAAGGAATGGCTTATCTAAGCCCATGGGGACGGGGCCTGGGGTGGGGTGTGAGCTGGGCCAGGGTGGGACTGGGATTACTCTTGCAGTGGGGAGAGAACACTCTGCGTCAGACACTTGAGCACACGTACGGTCAAAAGATCAGCACAACTGGAGGAGCAAGTGACAGGAAAATACCACTGAGACTGGAGGAAAAAAAAAGAATATCTCAAGCATTTAAGAAAAAGTACTTTTTAATATTTATTTACAGCAAATTGCCCCTTCTGTATCCAAACAACTACAGCAACGAGCAGTTTTGCAGCTTCAGCATTGGTTTAAATTTTCAGTAATACCTGTCTCTTTCTCTCTATGTTTAGAGATGTTCTGGATACCCATAATGAGAAATGGGGCTGGTTTTTTACATTTTTTTAAAAGCTGTTTAAAACATGAGTAGTTCTGTCCTGAGAACAAGTGGCAGACCTTTATTCCCAGCGTTGTGTTCCTTCATGGCTGGCCGCTTCCCTGGAGGCTGCCCTCAGCCCCACACCTTGGCCATACTGCTGTTCACTTCGGTGGCATTGAACCAGGGGTTCGGGGCTGGGGATGGGACAGGGGGGTGAGGATTAAGCAACTCATACTCACCAGTTTTTCAACGTGTCATCAGCCCATGCCAGCCCCGGCAGGATCCATCTTCTTGACCCAGGCATGTTGTTGATTGTGTACAATTCTCATCAGCAATGTAAAAATACTGTTATTATGACTATTACTACTACCAGAGAGAATGATCATAGAGCACAGGAAGCTTTGGGGGTTTTTTTATTGCTGTTATTTTGTTGGTCTCTGAGGGAGGATGATGGTGTGTGAGTCTGTAGACCTAATCTGGTCCTGTGTCTTTGGCTATGGTACTGGTGACCCAAGACACATGCCAGTTTAAACTCAGCTCTGCCTGTGGCTTATTGGCATATACGATACTTAGGCATAAGCATTGTAGTAGGGAATTAGAGCCAGACTTTGCTTCTGTTTCTTTTTTATATGCTGTCACAGAAATGTTCGTACAGCTCTAGTCAATGCATTTAAACCCAGAGACTTCACATAATACTTCTTTTCCAACTCCAGCATAGCAATTTATTCTTTAAATCCTTTGTTTCGGTCCCTTTGCAAGGAAAACCCCTGCTGGCAGTATTCGCACAGGCAGGAAGGTGAGGCAAAGGAGGCTTGGAAGCTCTGCCCAGAGAGCACGCGAGAAACACGCAGTGCACAGTGGAGACTTACTTTTCAATACAGAGATTTAGCTGAACTATTTTGCTGTCTTCTTGAGGCATTTTTAAGAATAGCAAGGCCAATGCCAAGTGCAGCATTGCACCCTATGACCCCCCTGGGGTCAGGAAAGTTCTAGGTGTCACCTGAGAAGCAGGCAGGCAGCTTGTAGGAAAGGCAAAGGGCAGCCTGAAGACCTAATATCCTTTGATGGCAATAACATAGCTTTAGCTTGCCCTCTGCAGAGGAGCGTGGTTCTCCGGTGGTCTGATTTGATAAGAATTGAAGGCCTTAATGGGCCTTTCAGGATGAAGAAATGAATGTATTGCAGAGCATTTGTTGTGTGCTAAAAGAACAGAAACAATACCAAGACTTTTCCCTTTACAAGTATCTATGCTAGTGACAGTCTTAGATTTGCTTTGATATTGCTGGGTGTAGTATGCAGCCATTTAATCCATTTTTCTGTACAAGAAAGATTTCTTTTTCACCCAAATCTACAATATGCTACGCTGAGCAGTGCATTTTTAATTTCTTTTATCTTTTTGATTTTATCTTTCATTATTCTAGTTGATGCTTTAAAATGAATTAAAAAAAAATCACAGAAGGGGAGGAAAATATTGGAATCATACAGACAAGAAATTTATAAGCACAATTTATCAGACAGACAAGGCCAGGTAGTTTGGGTTTTAAGGACGGCAGCCTAAAGTCCTCATCTGGATTCATTGAACATAGATATCAGAGCAAATCAATACAGATTTGGAATTAGCATGCAGAAGTGTTGCCAGTTTCAAAAAAATTACTCTTTCTCAGGTAACATTATGTGGCAGAGGGGTTCAAGTAGGCATAAGAATCACCTCTGTCAGTGTTGTGGTCTGCAGCCCTTTGCCTTGCCTCCAGTATTAACCTCTCCCTCTCTTGTGTTTAATTGAGCAGATGAGTCCTTATTTTTATTCAATCATGGGTGTAAGATTAGTCTCCGCTCCTTGGAGAGTATCAGCTTGGGATGGACCTAGGCTGCACCACTAACTGCTCAGCAAAATACATAGCGATCATGGATGTCTTTGTAGGATTGAAAAGGCATTCTCTTTTCTCTATTATTTTATGTTTAATTTTATTTTAATGGTGTTTTAGTCCACTCTGAAAATCTTCCTTGCCTGCAACTTCAAGTTACCAAGAGAAGTGAATATAGCATCATTTACATAGATTGGGATTTGGTTTGCAGCATAACATTACTTACTAATCTGAACTTAATTTCTGAGAGGAGGATCAGACTCCTGAGAGACTGGAGTCAACTGCAGCTTCATGTGGGAGAGACAGACTTAGCAGCCACGGTGCAAATTTGCCAAATGCTTCAGCTTGGCACTGGAGGGCAAAGAGTGTTGGGTCTCTGTGCCTGACCGAGTCCTTGGCGAAGCTGGGGACAGTTGTCTGGGTTATGGTAACGAGACCTGTGATATCTGCTTGCTGACTTTCTAAAAGATTACCAGCTAATTTCCCACAACCCTGTAAGCGAGAATTTCTGGAAAGCAACTTTTGAACATTGAACAAGCAATAGTTGTAAATTAGTGTCTTATATTTGAAAAACAGGTTTTAAATTTCTGAAATCAAGTTGCAAACATTTGTATCTCTCTATTGACTGGTCACCATGGACTGACTTATGTGAAGTTCATTAGTGCTGTGTTAAAATGTTGAGACTCTTTGATCTTGTCATTATTTTTGTGCTACAGTCACTTTCATAACTCTAGAGACTCTTTTAATTATTAGAATTCTTATTTCTTCTTAAACTGGACTTCAAACATGACATTGTAGACTAGCAGCTGGTTTCTATATTTGGTGACTGTAGGTGAATTCCTGCCTGTCTGCTTTGTATTTCGTTTTTGAGAATGGCATATGCTGAATTATAGGCAGTGGCCATTCAGCAGCCTGGCAGTGAAGCGGGAGCAGGCTCAGAGAAATAGCTTGTCTATTTTGTTAGCACTATATCTGTTCTGAGGATTTCTTCTTCTGCAGGCCTATTATGGAGTTTGAAACATCATCCGTAGTTTACTTCACCCACTCTTATTTGTGCCAAAAATCCATGCTGTTTGACAGGTACTGTCCATACGCCTGTAAGTGGGAAAATCTGTTAGAGGGGAGAGTGGATCCTGCTTTTATAAAACTCTGCATTTTCCCCAAAGAATATTGAAATAATCAGTCTCTTATCACCTCTTTTTCAGCTGCTTCACCTATTTGAACTGTGCAGGAAAATGCAGCTTCTTGTACTGGTTGGGGAACCGAAGTGTCCCAGTTCTGTTTCTAAAAGGCTCATTCCTGATTCCACAGGAATTGACAGCAAAACTGGGCAAGACTAGGGCTCTCAGTGTTAGCGAAGGGATGTAAGCAATATTTCAGATCCTCATTCACAACACATGCAGACCACCAGGTAATGAGTTGACAAGCTCTAAAGAGCCAAAATGGTGGAAAACTGATTTTGATGTCAGCCCAGCCTCAGGGGGGAATCTGCAATCCAATCTGGCGGTTTTGAATCAAGATTTTCACACACTGTTTATTCCATATTTACTGATAGAAATTTTTACAGATGTATTAAATAGAAATATGTATCTTTAACTGGTACTGGAGCATTCCTGCTTTGTATTTTTCTTGTCTTAAGCGTTACCTGTACCTTTTATATCTCTTCTAGCAGTTACCACTTCAAAGCTATGGCAGCATTTTAGTATCATGCTCTAGGTAGCGTGATGTATGTGAAAGGATGGTCACCATAAGTATTTTAGTAAGGCTGCCAAAGCAGTGGTGTATGTGTACAAGTTTATTGTCATGACAAGAATTTGGTTTAAGAGTCTAGTAAATAATTACATTTTGATTAAATCAGTGTCCTTTAATGGCAGATGCAGCTAAATTCCAGGGTATCTGTTGAAATGTGAGGCTATCTCAGCTTCACAAGCAATAGCTTTTAGTATGGTTTCTCCCTTGAATGATTTTACATTCCAGTAAGCATGGTCATCCTGAAAGGGTGTCATTTTTGAAAAGTGGAATCTAAATTCTGCTAATTAGAGTTCATTATCCATCCTAGAGAAATCAAACAGAAACCTTGCCTTCTAAAAGCAACAGCATGTAAACTTGAATGAAAGAAGGATGACGTGTATGTATGCCTAATATTTTCTGTGAATGTCTTTCCTTTTAGCTAAAATTCTATTAGAAACAAGATTGGTAAATAAAAAAAAAATTAAAAAAAAAAAGAAATTCAAAATAGTTTTAATTGCCCTACAGCTATTTCCTCCTGCTTTGTATATTCTGATCGTTTGTCTATATTTTTTCCTTCTCTAGTACCAGAAAATCAATTTGGAAAGCACAGAAGTTGAAAAGTCCTCTTACGAAAAGACCCACATTACATGCAAAAAAGGGACTTCAGAACACACTTACATGTCAGAAGAGAGGGTGCTAAAACCAGGGAAGATTTACTGAAGTGCAGGTATGTTCCTCCTGCATCAGGCAGCCCTGATTACCTGCTACGGAGGAGAATCTCAGGCAGCGTAGATCTGTACCTGTTGAGGTGGGCTGAGGGGCTGAGGGTAGGGTTTTGTTAGAAGTGAAATGACTGCCTTTCTGAGGTTTTTCCCTTTCTGCTCACTTTGCAGATAGCAGCGAGCAGTCTGCCACCAGTTCTGCTCGCGTTTGTTATTGCAGGCTCTGTGGTATTGCCGGCTTCACTCCAAATGGCGGGGCGTGGGTTGCTTGCCTTCCTTTCCTGCCCTAGCTCTCTCCTTTCCTTCATGAATGTGAGCCCTTCGTTGAAGTCGTCAAGAAAAGTGTATGCCCAGCTCAACAGACTTGTGTCTGTTCCTTTTAATAAACTACCTTATTAGGCTTTAATAACTTTTTATGACGTGAAGCATTTTATAAAAGGACTATGTTAAGTGCACTTGAATGGGAGAGTGTAGAATCCAGGCAAAGAAGCATCAGTGCAGCAACCACGTGAGTCAGAGGGACTGTGCTTCTCCCAACCAGTTGCTCTGTCTATGGTATGAATTGCCTTAACCACCCACCCAAAGCCCTGGCTCCATCCAAGACCTTAACTTACTTTGTGAAATAGAAAAGTGGCAAAGTCCCGTTGTGATGCCTTGTGTCCGTATTTTGACTGTCCGTTTGTACTGACTGTTGTACTCCCTACAAGGAGAGTCACGCTTTCTACAGGAATATTTTTTTCATTTATATAGGAAAGCTCTCGAACAAAAAGGTGGGAGTGAAGGTTCCAGTTTAAAGCCCTTCTGATAGTTTTACGCTATGTCACGGAGAAGAGTCTTTGCTTCGTGCTGTCACCACGTGTGTGTCACTGCATCCAGAAGTGTGGGGGTGTGCATGTGCACCTCTGAGATGCAAGGCTGTTGGGCATGCAATGTCTACAGCTCTTGGGTAATTACTGCCATAATGTGGGTAGCTGGTGGAGAAGATACCAAAGTTGCTTCAAATCCAGGAGTCTGCAGCGCTAGCAAAATCAGTCACTCTTTAAATCAAGTGCAATTCTGGAGATAAACTCAGACTTTGCCCCCTCCAGTAGTAGGCACACATGGTGCCTCGAATGAGAGTAGACTTGGACCTAGTTAGTGAAAATAATTTATTTAACACTCTGTAGCACCATTCTTTTAATACCTTATCTAACTCTGACTTTCACATAGAAGCAGACTTCTTTTTGAAGCACCATGCTCAAAACCTTGATTATGCCAACAACTTAAAAAATGGGAAGAAAAGTGGCCAATTAGTGGCTTCTTTACAAAACAAGCTTTTTTTTAAAAGTCATTCCATGTAAAAAAGAAAAGTTTGGTATCAAGAGGTTTTTTTCCCATAGAAGTGTTTATTTTGACTAGTTTTCTGTTTTCAAAACACCATGTGAGAAAAGTTAAGCAATTATTCCACGTGATATGAAGCAAAATCAGAACTGCTTCTGTGAAAAGGGGGTAAGATGTACTCTGCAAATATACACAGAATCACATCGCAGATTTAGTGCATCCCGTTCCTTTAGTGATGCAGCAGTTTCCACTAATGTCTACTTATGCTCCCCTGCTATTTTTTCCTTAATCGAAAAACATCTGTATTAAACAACAAACAGGCAAAAAGTGCGTAGCCCTTTTTTTTTTACCATAGATTAATGTTCTTGCTTGGTATGAATAGGGCAATGGGGAATAGCAAATGGATATTTCCTCAGATTTCATAGCATAAATTCTGCTGTCTCCAAGGGTCAGAGATGTACCAACACCATATTAATTATTAGAACATAGAGGTATTTATACTGATAACATTAGACAACTGGCATTCTGGATTCTAGCAAAGGGCTGCTCTAAGAAATTCTTCCTTATTGAAAACCCGCATCAAGGCAGGTAGGTGACACTTTCTGACTAGTAAGAAAAGTAAATCACTGGAATGACACTGGGGCAGAAACCATTTTGAGGGAATGTTTAGCACACTGAACTGCGCCAGAAAGAGTTCCTTCTTGCCCTTCAGTTACAGGCTTGGGGTAGGTACAGTGCTGCAGCCAGTCATTTGCCAACATAGGTGCTTTGCCTTTTCAGCTGAAATTTTTGAGCTTCTCCCATCTTCCTTTTAAAGCATCTTTCACATGCTTTAAAGCGGGCTGTTGCAAGAACACAGCTGAAGACATGAAACTTAAGCAAGCTGCTCTAGAGAGCACACAGAATCACAAGTCCCAAGGTCATCTTCTACCTGCTGGTGTGTCCTTGCTTAGAAGACAATTCTCAGATGTGTTGCCACCTGTCCCCATCTGCTGTCCCCTTTCCCTGTCTTACAGAACCACAGAACGTCCCAAGTTGGAAGGGACCTTGAAAGACCTTCTGGTCCAACCTTTCGTGGGAAAGGGAGCCTAGATGAGATTATCTGCCATTCTGCCCAGTCACCCTTTTTTCCCCACTGACTCCCATTTTCAGGGCTGTAGGATATCAGTGGGCTCTTGTGTAAGACAGACTGAAAAAGTCACTGGAGCAAGTCAACAAACTCTTGAATCAGACAGAAACTCATGTCAGGTGGAAGCAGGCTTCAGCTGGAAAATTTCCAGCGTAACACCTCTCCAACATTTAGTCATGGCTTTCGTTAGCAATGGAGCAACTACCCAAGTCTATGTATTATTTTTTAAACCCATGTAGAGGTATGTAAGATAAATAAATTTGGCTGAATAAAGACAAGGTAGGCACTCCCTATATGCTAATGTTTATTCTCTAAACTGCACATCCTCACGCTTATGGTTTGTCTGTCACTGAAATCTGACCTTGGCACAGTCAATAAATCATTCACAAGCTGGCCCAACCGCCCTGTACTGCTTTGTCTTAAAAATCTCCATTGGGTAAATGTTTAAAAAGAGGTCTATGGCTTACCATCATAAAGCACTGGACACAGTATCAGCAGCTAGTCGTAATTTATTTCTGTTATAAAACCAAGGTCTGTCTGCAGGGTTTTCTTGTGTAACTTGCAAACTGCTGCAACAGGACAAGGTAGCAAAGAGAAATTCCCTTTGCTGCACACCCTGAAACACCACGTAAAGTCCCTTCTGTCACACAGTTCCTGGTATGGGAGTAAGATCTCTGTAGACACCTGACATCTTTCCAAACCCCTTGCCCACCACCCCAAGGCCAGCGTGGAAAGAGACTGGCTGACAGTTCTGAGGTTTTTTTCCCATCTCTTCCTCTACTGTAGACATGTTCCCTCTCACTGATAAATCCATCACCTTTCACTCTCGTCTTTAAACTCCTTCCCAGCAATACTTGTAGTGGGAGAGGTGTATGACGCTAAATGCCTGTCATCTGTTACATTTGCAGCTGGTTTTTATCTCTTTATAGTACTCAGTGACTGAAAGCGAAAGTTTGGGTTCTGCCATCTGCAGCATTATTTTCTAACTTGTTTGTGTTTGTTCCAAAATTGCAGCACCGTCTGGCAAAGAGAGTCTGAAAACGGGGCAGCTGCACCTCATTCCATTAAGCATCCTCGCTTTCTTTTGCTTGGTTCAAATTTTCCCAAGAGACAACAATGTGAAAATAGATGTCCAGCAAAAGCCAGCTTCTATTTTCCTCAGGGCCACAAGATGTCAGAATTAACCCTCAGCCATCCCTTTCCTTTGTGCTTTCGAGGCACGTATACAAGGCCACTAGTAGCCTCCAAAGAAGGACACCAAAATAGTGATGTTATTAAGGCCTCTAGTGGTTTTAGTCTCTTGGAGTTTTAAAGGTCCATCTCAACAAGGGCAACAGGTCAGCACTTACAGATCTCACTTATTAGCACATCTAAGAAAATTCTCAACACTGGTTATTAGAGAATTTTGCTTTGATTGGACCAGCATCTCGGAGACAGAAAAAAAACGCTCTGTATTTGGAGTACCTGAGATAATTGCACTCACCCCATTGCAGCTCCTGCATTGTGTCTGATCTTTTGAAGCTCCAACTGCTTAAGATTTGGGGTGAAAGTCACTTGAATAAAGAAGGCTATTACATTACTTGATTCCCATTAACTCGTTGAAGAACAGGGAACTGGCTTTCCACAGATCTGCTTTGTGTGATTGATCTCGTTTGTACCCCGGTGAGCAGGATCTTTCCTTTTGCTCCGCTCTCCAGTGGATGGAGACCCATGGGTGGGCTGGGCAGTCCTAGTGAACCGAGCCATGCCTTCAGCAGCTTGAGTCCAGAGTTCTTCTGATACATGATTTGGCACAATATTCCTGAAAGGCTTCAGCTCCTCGGCAGCCCTGCTCCTCCATCTGACTAGTGCTAATTAACAGAAGCCTGTTGGAAATGATCTGTACTGACTTAATCCTACATGTGGGTGCCAACCTGAACTAAGAGCGCTTCGTTTCATGGGGATTAAGTAGATCCGCCCCCACCCCCCGCCTCTATGGGCTGTGCTCAGTCTGAAGCTTCTTACTGACATATATAAATAGAGATATAGAGATAAATAGATATTTTTATGGAGATGTTTTATAAGTGGCCTTTACTTTGTGCATGGTAATTATTGCCAAACTCTTCTTATTTAGGAGCTACAGAGTGGCTGGTTCTGCAGTCTTTAGAAAGCAGCCGGCTGTCTCTGTTGCAAGGGGACTTGGGATGCGGGCTTGGATTTTGATTTTTATTATTCAGCTATAATTTGCATGGTTTGGATTTGGTTTTGTCTTGGTGTCCTAGCATTTTTATTTATTTTTTTTATTTCCTCATTGGTTCTCTGTCAGGGACACATTGGGCTCATGCAGGAACTTATTTCTCAGTCTTTGAGAGATGGATTGAAGCCATCGGTGCCATGTAACACTTCAGAAACACCTGCCTCGCACAGCCCATGGTGTTGATCAGAGTGAGAGCCTCAAAACACAGCTGCTTTAGCAAGCTGCTGGGGCTTTCACATTGTAGTGAGGTGCTTCTGTGTCTCTGGCTTTACTTGGCAAGATAGCAAGCCAGCAGCAGCTGGGCTATGGGTATGGCCTTGTGAACAGGAAAAGGGGTCAGCGGAGACTAGGACACAAATGAGGATTCAGAAGTAGATTCATAAACATAGCAGTAGCAAAAGACTGTCAAAATTGCTGCTGAGGTAGGTCATTTTACTTCCTCTTTTATTTTACTCCTTTTTCTTTGAATATTCTGTTCGTATGCCACGTCTGAGTAATGCATCTCTACCAGCCAGCCAGCTCTCAGTAACCTGGGCTCTTGGTTAGAGGCAGAAATGCAGTTGTGCTTTCCTATCGGTCTCGTTCCTGCTGCTGTGGAGTGGTCCGTAGCCAGGAAAGGACTAGGGCCACAAGCTACCAGGAAAGCAAAGCCAGTCTCTCACCCCGTCCCTCCAAATCAGGTTGAAAGCCAATCCCAGGGTTATGTGCCTACAAAGCTGGCCCAATTTCCTGGCAGGTGAACCAAGACCTTGTCTGTTTGCAGTTATTCCAGTCCACAGGTTTCTTTCTTGAGCACAATTTTCCCATGGGAAGCATAACCAGGATGTGACGGTTACCCTATTTAAACAAAAATGTGTATATTTAAAAAAAAAAATCCTAATCTGAAAGTATAGTGTATCTGAGATTCCTCTGTTACAGACATTTAGTCTACAGATTTATGGCTACATTTGCTATGTTATGCTTGAATAAACATATAATTCATTGAAATACACAAGACTGATAAAAGTAATACAATCTCTTTAAGGAGAATAAACTGTTTGTAAATTTATAAAGAGTATAATCTGTTAGGCCTTATTTGAAGTATGTACTGTGGTTTGGTAAAAGTACAACATTAAAAGAGCCTTGCCAGATGAGGACTGGTTGGGTGGTTTTTGTGTGTGTGTGTGTGTACAAATGCTTTTGAATATTTGAAATCTTCATTTCACAAAAAAAAAAGCTCTACAGGCTGGGTGTGTGAAAGCCTGAGATGATGTGCAAAGTGCTCTTCAGATTTCTGTGCACAATGGCACCAGGGAGGGAATGGGTGAATCTGTTTTTCTGAATAATTTGGAAACAAAAGAGGATGGTAGCACCACTTACTGGCTGGAGATTTTTAAAAGAGGATTTGAAAAAATTATATAGTAGTAAGAATTCAGACTAATGCTGCCACTGCACGTCCAACTGGTGTTTATTTAATGGGGGAAAGATCTAAGGAAGCTTTTAGGCCCTTCTGGAGCAGGAGCTGGTGTGCCACTGGCTGCGGTCGCGTGGCTCTTTCCCCACACACACCAGTCCAGTTCGGTCAGACTGTGTCCATCCCTGCCCAAGAGACACCACATGCATTTGAATAATGGCTGGTGTTGCTCCTGAGACTGCTCGTTAGGGGAACAGGCATCCTCGGCTGCTCCTCCTGCAGGCACCCTCCTGCCTGCCCCCAGGCAGACCTGCGGGAGCTTTGTGGTGCGTGGTGGTGCAGGAATCCTGCTCCTCCTGCCAGCTCTCCCTCTGCCCGCAGCCCTGCTGGCCCCGTGGGTACCGACGACACGCCAGTGCTGCCGGCAGGACAGAAAACCATGTTCCTCTACACATGAAGTGCTGGGTGCTGGCATCGATGCGATTCCCTGCTGCCTCTTCCTGCAGGGATTTGGGGTTTCCTGGTGAAAGACTTCTGCTGGCTCCTTACTCTTCCTCCCCTGTGCCACTTTGTGAGCCCTTCCCTGCAACCCAGCAACAGAAATAAAGGTCTGCCTGGGGATTTGAGGGGACAGCCCTCTGGTTTATTAACCGAAGCTCAGGAGCTGCCTTCGGCCTCTGAGTGGTGTAGCCCAGGGTAGGTCAGACCAGCGGTTTTGTGGTGCCCAACAGCAGATGCCCAGGGATGACAATGATGAGTTTAAGTCCACAGCGCAGGATACTTGTCACCCTTCCTCAGAAGAGCCTCTCAGCTGCCAACAGGGTGCAGTTTAAAGACTCTCTGGGCCAGAGGTGGTTTTACTTGTTTAGTCATCTCTTTCGTCCCTACTCGCCAAGTGCTTGTGCAGACCAAGTGGGATCTCCTCACAACTCCAGTCGTTTCAAGACAGCCAATTGCTGTGATATTTAATTAAAAACAAACAAACAAAAAAAAAACAACCAAGTAGCAACTGAGCAAGAAGGGGAGTTTTTGTCTTTATCCCTGCTTGTTTATGTAACAACCTCAGCATGTCTTAAAGCAGAGATGCACAAGAAATTTTTCCAATCTAATTTGTGCTCTGCACACTTCCAGTGACATCCCTGCCCGTCTCGCGACGGTACGCTGAGGAGAAGCTGCACAGTCCCAACACGCAGATAAATCTGCAGCCCTGTGTGAACTGACTTCTGACTGATGCCTCCCGTCACCATGCAACCAGATTTGTAGCCTGATCCAGTGTTGCGTGTGTACTAAAGGATTATTTTTCGTCTGTGACTTCCTCACCTACCAGTGCCCACGGACAGCCATGTTTCCTGCACGAGAGACGGGCAGACGCTTGGCTTTTGGGAGCGGATTGCTGTCGCCCCCGGTCAGAGGCAGCCCCCCAGCACGGCTGCCCGACCCCACCAGCTTCGTCTGCACAGCCACAGCTCTGGGGGGAGAGGGGCAGGTCCCCCCAGCCCCAAAAGCTGCGCAGCGTGAGACGCCTGGGGGGGTCTGCCGGGGTGCGGGGTGGGGGCACAGCGGGGAGAGGCAGCACAGACGGGGGACAGGACATTTCCTGGGGGAAGAGCAAGATTTCAGGGCTTCAGTGATAGCAGAAAGAAAGATTTTTTTTTTTTTTCCTAAGGCCCTGAAAGATGCTTTGTCAAGTTTGCTGCAGCCCAGGAGGGCCTGGAAAGTTGTTGAACTGAGGGCGAGGATGAAAGAAAGGGTCTGGGCCAGGAGGGCAATGCAGGCAAGAGAGAGATCTGCCTTGTGTGTGTTCTCAACCACCCATCAAAGCTGAGAGGTTGTTGTGTTTTGCTTTGCTTTCAGAAGTTCCCTTGTGCTAGTTGAGTTCTGAGTGAAATCTAACTGTGTGGTTGAACAGCACCTTTGGTATTTTGACTCCAAGGAAGAGCAATAGGCAGCACTACCTCAGAGCCCTGGCCGACTATCGCTCCTGCTCCCATATAAACCAAGAAAAGCCATAAGTGCCTGACCTCTCCAAATCTCTCCATTCCCATTTACCTTGAATTACTTCTGTGGTATTTCATGCTGTATTCCTGCAGAAGCCCCTTCCCAGGGGAGGGTTTTACCTCACCTTGGTGATGGGTCTTTTCTGAATGTCCCAAGTGTGGGAGTACACCGCAGGGGTTTGTGGCTGGCAGTGCTCCTGCAGAGCTGCTCTCCTTATAGACTCAAAAGCCACTGGAGGAGAGCAAAAGACAGCAACTCTTATGGATTCAGGTCTCCCACCAGCCTTAGTACTACTCCCTCGTGCCACACATGGCTTTTTGTACGTCTCAATTTTGCTAGTATCCTTAAGCACACAGCAGATTAAACATTGGTTGTCCCCAAACTGTGGCCAAAACGCCTCAGCTTCTGCCTTCAGTTGAAGGCCCTGAAGGTCTTGAAGAGTCACTTCTCTCCCTTCCAACAGGTGGGAAGTTCGTTGATGCTGAAAATGCATAATTGTGGTGCCTGCTCATCTCATGAGGCCAGGTCTTTCTATCTTTCTGACACCTTTGCCCCTGGAGTGTGGGGACTCCTGGAACCTCCACCAGCTGGGAAAACGGTCTGCACCCTTTTGTTGTTGGTGGTTTGGTCACTAAGGTGAGGCAAAGAACTACATAGATAGGGCAGTTTCAAATTGCTAAGTATCTCAGCAGGGTACAGTGAAGGGAAGGGTAGAAGTTGGACTCGGTGATCTCAGAGGTCCTTTCCAGCCATGAGGATTCTGTGTGATTCTGTGAAGCTGCTTGACTGGATTTATAGGGGCTATGGTAAAGATGCATTTTAAATCCTGTCGAACACTAAGCCTCAGAAGTCAATGAGACAGGATTTCCCTTTGCAGAGTTGTGCTGGATAAACCTGTTAATCTCTAAATCCTCCAGTTGTTCCATGAGGGGGTGCCGTAGGCAGGTCAGCGTTACCGGCTTCTCTCCATTTCCAGATGCCTGCGCGTGTTTATTTAGCGGGATAAGAAATGAACTGAAAGGGCTACTTTTGTGTGTAAGGGATTTGTGGGGGACTACTTCGTACCGTTTTGAAAGAAGGCTTAAAAGACAGAGATTCACACTGCAAGGCTTATTTATTAAGTTAGATTTTTATTTTTTTTTTTGAGAGAGAGAGCAGTCCCTGAGATGTTCGAGGGAGGAAGGAGCAGGAGAGAGAGTGTTTCTGGAAGCCTCCTCACGTGCCCTACTCTGGCAGCCAGCTTCCCTCCCTAGGCACGCATTTCTCAGGTTTAGGCACACTCTTGGTGTGTTGACGGTTATTCTGCTGGTCCACCCAGACCAGCTGTAAGAAACTTCCCGCAGGTGCTTCCAGTGCCGCGCTCAGCTGTCTGCCCTGTCCCAGCCACCCGTCGTCCCACCAAGGACGACGCTGTGGGAGCTGCTCTGTGACAGCCCCCGTGCGCTGGTCAACCTGTGTCATGTGTCCTGGGCTGAGAGACACAGGACTGACTTTCCTTCTAGTGCTGGGGAAAATTGCACTTTTAGAAAGCTCTAGAGTCTGAATTTGTGAAAATATTTACTTTATAGCCAGCCAGGCTCTGTGGGATTCAAGGTTAGTGTTTTGAAGCCTTGCCAAGTGCAGGGACAAGGAGGAGCAAGGCCTGGGCATTTGACCCAGGCTGGCCAACAGGATTATTTCATACCATGAACGTCACAGTCAATATAAATTAGAAAAGGTTGCTGTGTAGCTCTATCACCCTTGGTGGCCGTGGGTCCAGAGAACTCCCTGCCCCTGTGCCAGAGCCCTGAGGCCTTCCCTTCCTCCTGACGCCGTTGCGCTGGCAGTGTCCGCCATTTGCTGTCCCTGCTGGGAGTGCGCGGCTTCTGCTGAGAGAATGGGCTGGGTGTAATCCTTGTACATCTTATATCAGTATCAGGATTAATACTGGATCTTTAGTATTATTGTTAATTACTTAGTCTTGGTCTATTAAATCAATTTATGTTTCAACCCTTGTGTTTCCCGATTCCCCTTTCTGGGTGGGGAGGGGTCATCAGGTGATAGAATAATTGTCTAAATGACAATAGATTGTTATGGGTTCTCTCAAACCATAACATCATGACATAGAAACCTGGGCACGGGGTGTAAAGTGGTCTGAGACGTTCCATCAGGCACGAACTCACAGTTCCCACCATGGCAGAAGCACCACGGCAACTTTAAATGGGGCTGTCTCTGCAGGAGGGCAACCAAACGGGACCAAATAGGCCAAAACCTCGCTGACACCTGCTGCAGCCCCGGGGGGAGGGTTTGCAGACGTGCAGTGACAGTGGCGAAGAGCAAAAGGAGCGTGAACGGGCGTGCTCAGCACCCGCGAGCCGTGCCCTGGCCGCAGCCACGCTCCCTCGTCCACCGGTTTCTAGCTGGGTCTCGGTGGGGCTGGCAGCTCTCCGGGGCTGCCCTTCCGCGCCGCAGGTACGCCTCGGGGAACAGCACTCAGTTTTCAGCTGCTGGCTTCCCACACCCCCTGTGTCAGCAGACGCCTCGGTGGGATCGGGTCCCCTCCTGCCGAGGCCGGAGCTGCTGCAGCCCCCTCAGCCGGGCACCGGGGCGCTGCGCGCTGGCTGCCACGGGCGGGAGGGCAGGGGGTTCACGAGCCCCTAATAAAGCAAATTTCTTTGAATGGCGTTACGGCCTTCAGACCTAAAAAGGTGCTTTGCTGCAGCCCTGAACAAATTTCTACACCGCCCTCCTTTCGCCTTCCCAGTTTTCCCCCATTTGTAAAGTCCCCAAGGGCTCTCTCGTGCTGGCAGAAAGGAGAATTCCTCTGACACATTGTCATAAGTTGAAATAAATTGCACTGATTATTTTTTTTTTCATCTTCCCCACCCCGCCCCGGCCTTCTGCTTCTTGTACAATTGGTTTTGGGACCAAGCATGCAATCACACTCTGCTCACAGCGTCACAGCGGGGACCAAATTACCTAAGAGAAAAGGATCAGGTGAAAAATTATGAATTATTTGATTGTACACCAAGAACACTCATCATTTTTCTGCATCAGGCAAGAGTGAGTCTTGCCTGGGAACCATAAATCAGGTAGCACCATTTGGCTTTGGTCATGGGGGCATTGCAGCCCTACCTTCTTTTACACTTCTGATCTACTGTTATTATTAAATGCTTACATTTTCCCGTAATTTTGTATGATTTTGTCCCTCACCCTAGGAGAGGATTCTGTGAAGGTCCATTACTGCTTCCTTCTCCATCCAGACTGAACTGCTTTTAGGGCCATTCATCCCCAGGTGCACCAAGGAGACAGGGGCAGGAATTTGAGGGAGAAGAAGGGGGAAAAACAGTGTGATGTTATGGTGGCCTGGAGCAACCCTGGTTAACTGTGGTGGGCAGGGAGAGGCGGGGGAGCAAGGGACGGGCAGCGCAGAAGACAAAAGAGTGGCAGTCACCAGGGGCAGCACGTCCAGCAGCTGGTGGCCAGAGGCAAGGTGGAGATGGAAGGCCAGGCAAAGCCACAGACCCCTGAAGATGTGAGCACCCTTTCATTTCTAAGGGCGGCAGGAATGGGAGAACATGATGGCAACTGCTGTTCCATCATGTCAGGTGTCAGGTATGGCCCGGCTTCAGGAAGAGCAACAAGAGAGGTTGAAAAAGGACATGAAGGATAAAACAGAAATGCCAAAATAGGAGCTTTTGGGTGCCACTGGACACCACATACCCTCCAAATGGCAGTATTTCTAGTGCTAATGCGAGATATTGTCACTAGGGACTGAGCCTCAATAAACATTATCAGCTCGGCTTCTTCATCTCACTTCTTCCATTAATACTTTCATTTGCTACAGAAGATGCCCTTGAGGTTTATGGCGGTACAACAGAGGCATTTTGGACTTTTGTCAGGAATTGAATTTTGTTACTGGAAGCTTAAGGTACATTTTGGGATAAAAAATTCCAATTCAAGCTGTTTTTTAAAAAAAAAATCTTAATTGAAAATAAATTTTAAAAGCTTCCAGTAACCAAATAACTATCAGAAATGACTATGCTAGCAGCAACTATTATCTTTTGTGCACTGACTCACTATGATCTAGGACAAAGTCCCCTTCCACCTCCTACAAGACTTGGAAAGAAGAAAAGTGGGAAATCCTGGTCTATAAAACGTACTGGCCAACTTCCGTTTTCAGTTGGTTTACCTCTCTGTAAAGTCACAACGTAGAATTAAAAGCAGTGGATTCAAACTGCCAGCAGAGTGTTAAAGCATACTCTTTGCTTCCAAACAAGCACCATGAATCATTTTCTCCCAGAATATTTCCTGCTCTTCAACAGAACACCCGATTCTGAGCGTTTGTGCCCACAAATCCCCAGTTCAGGTGCAAGTGAAAAGGGATGCAGGATTAGTTATTCTACGAACTCAGGTGACAATCTCTGCGTCCCCAGCAAAGGCACGGCGTGGCTCCATCCTGGTGTCACAGGTGCAATCTGATGTGCGCAGGAGATTTGCTGTAGTGTCTGATTATGGGATCAACAAGCGGTTGGTTTTCCTTAACCCTGTCACACAAACGTTCAATCACTGCATCACCGTGTAGCAGTTCCTGGAGAAGTTCCACAGCTTCAACTACAGAAGAAAATTGACTGGGACTGGCCAACTGCACTCTGGATTAACTAGTAGCTGCTACAGCCCGTCGCCTAAGCATCTCAGCGTGGCAAGGACCTCAGCAGAGTCAAAAGGCAGGAGATCATACAGGTGGGGATGACAGGCCTTCCAGCTTGCTGTGAATCCAGAAAAACTTGAAAGAGAATTCACAAATGAAAATAAAATTAAAAAAAAAACAACAAAACAACCAACACAAAAAAACCCCAATAGACTCAGGCAAAAGCAGCACATAGTTTACTTTCCCAGCTGTGTTGTGATTTCTAACAAACACAGAGATCCTGTATGAGCACCGAGAGTAAGGGCTGAACTTTAGTTTCGCTGGACCTGAGCAAAACAAAGCACACCAGCAAGGTCTCCGTGGAGGTCATTGGAGAGGCCAGAGAAGGAAGATAAAATGAGAAATGGGAAAGCAGAGACCAAGCAGGAGGACAGGCCTGGTGCACACAGTCTTTGTGTTAGTTTGTGCTTTCCTGCTTTAAAAGAGGGTAGGATAAAATTTACGATCCCAACCCATTATTATACTGGAAATACGTTGGGGAGAAGCTGTGAGAAAGGCTAGTTCTCACATTGGCACTGGATGTTGATCTGTATATGTTATTCAGCAGTCTTGGAAGGTGCTGTTGGACGACAAGATGGAGAGACTGGGCACCTATTTACACTAGAGTGTTAAATCAGGGATGGTAACATCGGCAATAATACAGTGCAATCACAAAATCCTGGAAACTCTAGATTAGATTTTGTCCTCAATCTCCGTTCCTTAGCTTTTTTTTCCAATGGTGCCTAAAGTAAAATTTCAGATAAACAGATATTCCTGGTTTATATATTTTGCTGAGGATCAAGTATTTGTGCGTGTGTGTGCACATGTGCCTGATTCTGTTAATATAAAAATTACTTAGAGCAAGCTAATCTAAAGAGTGCCATCTGCTGCTCGTAAGAGCAAGTCGCATGTGGAAGCACAGCAAAGCTGGGCGCTGGATGAGGGTTCCTGCATGAAGATAGTTTTATGATACGAGGATTTCAGGTATCTCAGACCATTTTAGTTCTTTCTTAGAACTAGCCCAAAGCTAAGAGCCTGGCTGCAGGGACCAACAGTCCCAGCAGCGCCACAGCTCTCCTCTCAACATTAAAAAGGATTTTTTTTTTTTTTTTCCTTTCCAGGTAAATTCCAAGTTTATCATCTCAAGGCAAGCTTCAACTGGCACTGATGTACAGGTGTATGGCTGTACACCTACGCCATCCAACAGCTTGGCCGTCTGAAAGCATGGATGTCATGGAAGCATGGACTTCAGAGAAGACTTCAGCATTGCTGTTTGGTGTGCTGCTCAAATAGCAGGCTGTAGTCAAGCAAAAAACCATAAATTGCCTTCATGCCCCCATTATTCTTCCTTGGTCACTCACAGCTCTGAAGCTTGTCACAGGACCATTATGCCTCTTCTCAAATTTTCTTGGTTACAAAGAAGGCTACTCAGGCTCCCAGGGTGTTTCGCTAAAGCTGGTGCTCCCTATCTGCAAATAACAAATTGAATCACGTATCAATGCATCTCGTGTGATTTCAGTTTGTGTGTTAAAGCTGCGTAGTCTGAGTGACTTTCCATGGGCTGAGCTTTTCACAGGATAGTTCAAGCTGGACACTGACTGACTTTTCAGCTGGCCTGAAGATAGCCCTAAGATACCTACATAGTCGTTAGACATCTCCTGCGATGGTACAAGACCATGAGCTACACGTGACCATGACATACTCTATATCCACATATAAGTATGGAGTTGCTGTCATAAACCTCCAGTAAAGCAAAGGAAATCTTTGTATGCTGCTTGAGGAAAATACCCTAAAAAGGGATCTTAAAATGTTCAATATCCTCCTAACCGGGAAAGCTTGCATCCTTGCGTATTAAATCAGCACACGTGTTCTCTGTTCAATGAAATGACTTCTGCAGTCAAAAAAGACTTCATATAGTCACTCTTAGATTAGCAATTGTTGAAAACTAAACTAAATGGAAACTAAATATTGGAAATGTCACATGGTGTTATTAAATCATTATGACTCCAGCTCTATTAACTTATGGAAACACTGATACTCAGATTTTGTCATTCTTTCCATGATTTTGTAGAGCATGAATAACTACCTCATCTCAATCCTGCCAGCCCAAAGAACTGTACTGTAAGATGGATAGTCCTTTTATTCATGGCAGATATCTGGTCGGTTCAGGCCCGAACACATTGTGTATGCAATAGGACTGCTCCATTTTGGAAACACGTCAGCCTCCCTGCTACTCTTACATGTGCAGAATCATAGAATTGCCTGGGTTGGAAGGGACCTCTAAGATCATCCATCCAACCACCAACCTAACTCTGATAAAAACCCATCACTAAACCATGTCTCTAAGCTCCATGTCAACCCGTCTTTTGAACACCTCTAGGGATGGGGCCTCAGCCACTTCCCTGGGCAGCCCATTCCAAGGCTTAAGAACCCTTTCTGTGGAAACATTTTTCCCAATCTCCAATCTGAACCTCCCCTGGCGCAACTTGAGGCCGTTTCCTCTTGTCCCATCGCCTGTTCCTTGGGAGCAGAGACCGACCCCCCCTGGCTACACCCTCCTTTCAGGGAGTTGGAGAGAGCCAGAAGGTCTCCCCTCAGCCTCCTTTTCTCCAGGCTCAACACCCCCAGCTCCCTCAGCCTCTCCTCACAAGACTTGTGCTCCAGACCCCTCACCAGCTCTGTTGCCATTCTCTGGACCAGTCCCTCAATGTCTTTTTTGTGGGAAGGGGCCCAAAACTGGACACAGCCCTTGAGGTTGTGCCTTGAGGCACCTCACCAGTGCCCAGTACAGGGGGACCATCCCCTCCTGAGTCCTACTCACCCCACGCTGTTCCTGACACAGGCCAGGATGCTGTTGGCCTTCTTGGCCACCTGGGCACCCTGCTGGCTCATGTTCGGATGACAGTCTGAATCAATCCCTAGGAAACCTAGTGAGCATCCAGATCAAAGTTTATTGACTTAAGCAATAATCAAGACATTGTGTGTGTCCCGAAACCTTTTGTGTGTGCAGTAATCTTCTCCAAAGAGGCTTTTCTGTGCAAGGAGCACCTGGTTGGGCAGCCAGAAAGAGCGTAGGAAGTGGTACCTGAGTGGAGCTATTACCCTGCACTAGCACTCACTAGCGTGATTAGCCAGTAGCTAGAGACAGCCTGATTTTTTTCACAGATTCTGAATAAATCAGATGAGATGTGGGGACACCCCCATCTCAATAGATGTTAATTCAGGAGTTAATAGTATTTCAGATGCTGATGCTAACTACATTCCTTATCACAGAACAGCAGAAAAGAAATCTTTTTAGAGTAAGACAGCATTTGGCATTCCAAAAGTTTTCCAAGTAAAGAGGCTTCATTCAGAAGAGCATTTCCTTGAGAAGGCTCTGTTTCCAGTAAATGTTTCGCGCTTTTGTCGCTGAAAATCCCTGAAGAAAAAAGGTAGCAGAAGTCCACAGTCATCTGCACAGGAACACAAAACCTCACCAGAGTCAGCATCATGCTAATGAAAACTTCTCTGGGTGCTCTGCAGGGCAGGTGGCTCTGGGCCTGGAACATGGCAGGCTGCCTCTCTGCTGGGAAGTGGAGCTTCTCCAGCCCTAGGCACTCCAGCAGGGAAGGGGGGCACCATGAGGAAGGCCATGGAGATGGGCTCAGAGGTCCCATGGGAATCACAAGCGTCTCTGCTGAGTAGCAGGCTCTCCTGGGCTGCTGGAGGAAGGTGTAGGAGGAGTGCCAGCCAGTTGTAAGATGCTCCTTCACCTTTCTTGGTCTCTTGCTTCGGTTCCCAGCACATATGTTCAGCGTCTCACCGTGGCAAGGCCACAGGCCATCCCCCTGATGATTAGCTGCTGTACCCCAAGAAGACATGGTGAACATTATGTGAACAATGCAGTGGGCACCAATTTTTTTGCTTACTACAGCTGCTGGCTGGCCAGCCACTGGGGCGTGCGTCTTTTGGAGTACATCAGTAATGGTCCTGTGAGAAAGATAAATAGGAGCAAATGTAAAGTCAGGTAGGAAGGGGCACCCAAGCAGGTCAAGTGGTTGGTTTTGGTCAAAAGGTTGTCGTTAACTGAAGTGACATGCCAGCTAAAGAGATAAAAGAGCTTCGGCCCTCTGCAACTAGCCACCTGCAAAAAAGGGCAGTCCAGCCAGCAGATGATGGGATGTAGATAAGAACAGGAGGAAAGCACAGCAGGGCTGGAACATTGGCCTAAACAGAAGCTACAGTCTTCCTGTAAAATAAAACACTTCAGCATTTCAGGAACACTAAAAATGCCTCTCTAGCCTGCTTGGTCATGGACTAGGTGGCACTGTGTACCCAAAATATGGGATGTATTGTATTGTATCTTTTTCAGCAATCCAAAAGGCTCTTTTCAGTTGTAAAATACGTATGTTAAATAGTATACCCATCAGTTTGAACTTCTTCCGTTGGGTAAAACATGAACACAGTCCCACCTGAGCCTCTTTATATAACACTTTCCTGCCAATTGCCACTTTAGATTTTTCTGAGAGACCAGAGAGTTACGTTATGTTATGCTTTAAGGGGATGAGTTCTGTTGCTTTAGAAAGCTAAATGAAAGTACATGAAAAGTAAAAATGTCCAAGGCAGTTGATACAAATTAGCACAAGTGCAATATGGAGACTCAAGCCTTTCGGGGGCCTACGGGAAACAAAGGACTCCCAGCACGTGAGTAGGAGCAAACAGCAACAGCACGATGGGAAATATTCTCTCCCTCCATCAACGGAGGTTTCTGAAACCATAAATTCACAAAAAGCCACCTTTTTTCAGTTGATTTCTGCTACTTCCAGCCCTCCTTTCCTACTCTGTCTTATTCTTCCTTCTTCCCTCGGGACAGGATGTGCAGACATATCTAAACCAGCTATTAACAGAGATTAACTCGTTAGCAGCTGGGCAGTCAAGTCACAGGGCACATCCGCATGACGTTTTGCAGGGAGTTATGAAATCACCTGCCCTAAACTCCCAAGCTGTCCCGACAGGAGCCACCCCCAGCCTGGGCAACGTGACACTAAGTGCTTGCAGCCTGGAGTGTGCTCGTACAAATCACTGACGCCTGTGACACCGAGTCGCTGTGTTCAAAGCATCAGCCACAGTCAGGTCCAGCAAGCCCTTTTCCTTTGCTTTCCTTTTTTTCTTGCATTCATTCCTACACCTTCTAAAACACTGCTGTGCTAAGAAGTTTCAAAGAAATACTCAAGTTCAGCTTATCCTCCCCAGCTGTCACCTTCCCTTGCAGAAGGGAATGATATTTGCAGCGCAGCCTCAGCCCCCACCCCGCTCCCACCTCCAGCACAGGGAAGTGGGAGTTTCAAATCCTTCTCACCGAACAGGCCACCAAACACAAAATATGCTTATTATCTTTCTCTCCATAGAAAGAGATACCTTTCTATCTCTTTTAACTCCATCTTTTCTCTCCACAGAAACTTGGGCAAAACTATACGGGAGGCAAGCAAATCCCCAAATACTCTGGTGGCTATGGAAAGGAGAGGTTATGATTTAAGTGCTTGGCTTCCATAGCGCTACCAAGCTGCGGTCTCGGTTCAAATTTAAATGAACCTCAGCTTGCCCTAGCAAGATTGCAGAGGGAAGCAGCCATGGCAGGTGAGAGCCACGGCAGGTGACTTGTGAGACCGAGCCGAGCATTATTTAACAAAGTGATGTGGAAACACACCAACAGCTTCCGTGTGTAATGGGATTTCCCAAGGGACTGGTTGGACGGGTTGCAATGGCTGCTTTACATAAGCAGAGCAGTGAGAACCGACTATGGTAATGCTGAAAATTTGTCTGAAAGCACGGATTTATCCTGTGTTTGACCATGTAAAATGATTCCCTTTTCAGTAACCATTCTGCTCCTAGAGCATGTTCAAGCATCTACTGCTTTTAAGGGCAAAGTTAAGCTAGAGAGGAACTTTCTCCTGTGGCTCCTCAGAAAAATTGCAAGCCATTGCCCAAGTACAGGTTCAGCCAGGCTGTGTGCAAACCTGACACAGAGAGCAAAGGCGTTTGGGCAGAGCTGAGATCTCATTTTGGTCTGGAGCACGGCTATTAACAACAAAAGCACGATAAGAATGCAGTCAGAGTTCAGCGTCCTTTGCTAAATATACAGGGCTGGGAGTTAATAAAAACACATCCTTACACATGGCAAAAGGTAAATATGCATCAGCCTCCATGAGAGCATGGTAATACTCTAATAACTATGATAATTTAATAATTTTAGACTGTATCAAAGCTTTATAGTCATCCCAAACTTACAGGTTGGGTGACAGGTAGCATCACCGCTGGCGAGCTGACCTGGGACTCAGGGGAACACAAACAGACTCAAGATTAAACTCAAAGCCCGCATCTGTACAGAGAGCTTTTTCTTTTTAATCTGTAACACAGTCATCCTGCAATACTAAATTTCCAAAGTCTGTAATTTATTTCAAATTATGTAAGTTTAGACTGTATTTGTGCAAAGCTCGTGAGAGAGCTCGTTGCCATCTCATGAACTAAATATTTTGCTGTGCTATGTGAATGCAGTCAAAGAATTAATTATTGAGTGGCTACCATGAATGAATGACCTTTTTGTGATTTACTGTACAATAATTTAGAAGCTGTAGCTACTGTTAAATTCAATAATTTTCCCTGCAGCTTTTAACTAAGACTGGTTTTAGAGGTGCTGAACTTCTCTTACATTCAAATTACTTTCCCTTTGCCATGGAAGAATTAAGAGAATGTAGAAGGTGGATGTTAAGTGCTAGTTGGAGTTAAAAAAAAACAACTTTAAAAACATTAAAAGTAAGCAGTGGAAACTCCAAATGGACGGCTAATAAACTGAAGAAGAAATACTTGGTTTAGCTCTCACATATGCACCTGATCATCCTTGAGTACTTTTAACTGTCTCTTGGTGGGTTTTCTTTTTCCAGTTATACCACTAATACACACATGTGAGATTAGCATTAAAGTTTAATTAGAAGTATTTTTTAATTAATACTGAAAGTATGAGCAAAAGAAATTTTCCTGCTCTTGTGCATTACAAAAGCACAGCTGAATTCCTGCTTATTGTTCCAAAAAATCTGAGCAGTCATTATGGAAACATGGAATCATTGCTAAGAAAACATGGATTTGGACAGGACAAGTATGTCCACCGAGTAATTCAGGACCAATTCTGTAATTTAAAAATTTTTCGACATATATATATATATATAGTATTATATATAGTATATTACATATTATGTATTGAATTATATATAATATAATACAATATAATATAAAACATGTTTACAATACATACAGTACAATATATCACATATTATAGATCATATAAAATACATTATGTAACAGATATAATATAGTTCATATTTTATATATAGTATACATTATATATAATCTATCACATATTTTATAAATTATATATTATATAATATACATAATATGGGATCTATAATAATTTATATAATAAATATTTCTTTTAGTGTCTATATATCCAATATCTCTTATTATTTCTTTAACAGTTGTCTATATTAGAAATGTTCATAAATGTATAGGATGTACTTTTTTTCATCATGCTTCCTGCAAAACATCCCTTCTTTTACCGTGCCAGTCTTTCTGAGAATTCCAGTGCTTTTCTGTTTTGGCTAAATTGACTTCAGGAAAGGCACAGGAGTTGCACGCACTGTCACGACAGACACAACGGGGGCCTTCACACAAAGCTTGGCCCCTCAATATTTTAATGTAGGAATGGCATGTGAGTGAGAGGAAAATAAAAGATTTTGAAAATAAGATCTAAAGCACAAAAGTTACTTGCTTTCTGCCTTTCAGGAATTGCAAGGATATTGTGTCCTGATTGTACCAACTGGCTGGGAGTGCTTTGTTCTGTTCTGTAAAGGTAGCTTCCAACTAAATTGTTCCTCTGGGGCTGGAAATATGGGCTGGTGTAGAAGTAATCAGGCAGTTTTTAGTATTCAAACAAGTTGAAGAAATTTCAGAAAAGGTTGTGAACAATGTGCATCCTTTCTGACGTCTTCTATTTAAACTTCACGTAGGATGGATGAGAGAGCCCCCTGGGCAAATACCATGACCCGATGGCTATTTGTCTAATGTGAGGTAGGCTTAGTAAGTCACATTGGCCGGTGGTTGAGGACGAGGAGCTTCTGAAAGCAGACAAGCAGCTGCTCAGTAACGCTGCAGAGGGGTTGCCAGTTTATACAGGACGCACTCACGGCACTCGGACAACTTTGAGACCCCGTGCTTAGATCCCATCGACACCCAAGCTGGGTTCTCTCACCAGTTTGGCTTCTGCTCCTAAATTGTACAGACACTTATACCGTAACATCACAGAGTTGCTCGGCAGCGTGTTTGGGTCAAAATCCTACCAGAAGTCGAAGGTCTGTGTGTGCTGCTTGCAGGAGTGGACACGCCGAGCTTGTCGAGACACACCAAATCCTGCCAGCACAGTACAGCCGTGAGAGGCCTTGCATACCGTATGTTTATTCCCTAGTTAATGTATTAAACTGGGGAGCCAGGTAAGATGCTCTCTTGCTGTCGATGTCCCAGCGACAGGGAGTTGAAGAGGGTGTGCAGTGGGTGGAGATTGCACTAGAAATCTCAAAGAAAAACTCACCATGACTCTGACGTGTGAGCAAAGCAGAGTACTTCTGTTTCCATTCTGTAAAATGATTTAAGTATTTTGTCTAAAACTAAAATGATCTCTCTCTGTAAATGCTTATAGATCTGTGTATACTGTGTGTTTGTGTGTGTCTGCACATATATATAGAGCAAACACGTGTGTATACGGATGTGAACCTTTCTGCGTGTGTGCACATGCATATATAAAAATACATGTATACAAAATTTGGACAAAGAATGGAAAATTTCAGCCAACTACTTATGAGCAGCTGATCTCCTAACCAAAAGCGATGTGCCATCTTCATCAGCAATGCAAAAATGACTTTGAGGGACACTCTTCTGGAGACGGCCGTATTCCCATTATAGACCATCAAAACCAGCTTTTGCCCTGACAGAAGTTACAACACAAGCAAGTCGGGCCAAGTTTAAAAAGATTACCCATGGGCTTCTGGTTTTCTTAGCACAGCTGAGTTTTTCTTTTAAAGTTGTTAGGAATATTTTAAGTAAATACTCCGCATTAGTGCTATGGCTTCATTTAAACCAGACTACACTTTAAGCTGCTGCTGATCCAATCTGTTTCTCATTATAGGGCCAGCCACGCACTTAGCAGGGTCCTGTGCTAAGGTACTTGTAGGCATTTTTGCTCTGCATGCCTCTATATACAGCAGTTAAGCAAAGTGTGGTGTGATGAAGTGACAATGAGGTGCCAAAACAAGCAAGAGACACTGGCAAAATGCCTCTGATGTCTCACCCAGCCCGGGGTTCCTCTCAGGGAAGCTTTCTGTGGGTTTGGGAAAGCTGTTTATTTCTTCCAGGCTAACCAAATCACGTATTTTCCAAACAGGGTGTGTTGGACAGCCTCTAGCGCATGTCAGTGAAGCTAGGAAAGGTGGAAGAGGGTTGCAGCATGGCCCATGGGTTGGATTTTCTGCTTGTCCCCTGCAGCACACAGTGAGCTGGAAACACCCGGCACTTCTGCAGCTTCATTCTGACGGCAAATGCTCACTGTGCAGAGCACTTGCAGGGGCAGCAGAAGTTCTTGCTGCCTGTTGCCAGGCCAATGCATTGACCAAAGGCGAGGAAAGACTTCATTATTCCTTTTATCACAGAAGAAATTTAATAATGTACTTCCAGGATATCCCCCTGCAATAATAATAATAATAAATATATATATATATCAATCAATTTTCTCTGCACTTACCTAACGTGGTAAGTACTCGGGTACACTGAGGAGATCTGCATGGAGATTATGCTGTGAGGGAATTAAACCACAAAGTCTCCTACTTTCCTCCGTGGAAGTGCATATTGCAAAATACAGATATATTATTTGCATCTGATTGACAGCTTGCTATTAGAAGAAAGAGCTGGAAGTCAGCCCATGTTTGCCTTTCACTGCTGATTGTCTTCCTATTCTATTTTCTTCTATTCATTTGGGACAAAGGGACTGAAAAGTCCTTTGAAAAAAATTATTATGGATAAACGCACGTGTGCACATCCATGACTCTGTGTGTAAAATACCCTAGACTTGTCCCGCATCTAGAATGAGAAATAATTGTCCTATAGGTAACTTTGTAATGTATTTTTTTACTGATAATTGGTTTTTATTTTACACAGCAACTTAGGAAGCAATTCTCGTACCTGGAGTGCTACTGAAAGCTTTATCTCTGGATAACCAGGGAAAAAAGCACACAGCATTACTAGTTTGCATAAAATCAAAATCAGGTTTTCCCATAGAGGAAGGAACATGAACCCACGGACGAAAAATCACCCAAAACCTTGTATAGCTGCCTAAAGGTTGTAGGTGACAGGTCTCCAGAGATTCAGGAGGAGATGGTGACACCTGCAGCGCTGGTTCTGCTCACAGCCAGCTGTCGCAGGCGGAGTGATTGACTTCACTCCTAAGAGAGAAGGAGTGAAATATTTATTAAGGTGAAACAAAATCAGTAGTAAACGCAACAAAACCAGTAGTAAATGCGACAATGTTTTACGAGATTCAATGTCAAGGTACACTCTATTATTTACTGCATAGAGGACAAGCTGTCAGGGAGACCCTCCTGTTGAGTCCCAAGGTTCAGAAAGGACACCCTGACTTTCTAAACTCCTCAGAGAGGAGTCTGGGTGCGGCTGGATCCAATCCTGATCCCAGACTTGGTCAACCGTTTACATCTAAAGGATTATATCTGCGCAATCAACCCTTTATTTTACTTAGCTAAGATTTGAAAGTTTAGCATGCTATTAGCCACTTACCCAGAATCTGTTGCGGCAAGGAATCTCTCAACCTCAAGGACCAGAACTTTAAGTGAGCATCCTCACAGAAGGGGAGATCCTGGCCTGCAGCCCACTGCCATACAGGAGAGCTCCAAGGGCTCTCGGGCTGTCCATTATTTATGGAGTAAGAGAATTGACCTATAGTCATATTCTCATGGGAACAAAATACCTAGGTCCCCACTCCAGACAGTATTTTGGCTCTGTTGCCAGCCGTCCCCCAGAGTCCAGGTGCAAGTGATTGCAACTGATGTTGTGATGGCCAAGGTGGCCATGGCCCCAGCAGGAGCCGGTGGGGGGGTGGGGAGGAGAAGAGGGGGGAAAACAGGGAGAGCACACCCCCACACCAGCAACTTTTGGAACACAAGTTCCCACCAATGTAGCCGGTATTGTCTCCATCTAGGGGCTGGCCGTACACAGACTAACCACTTCCATTTCCTAGTGTTTGCATTTTGAATTATGACTGAAATAAAATGACAAGCAAACATGAGGTATGGAGACTGGAAATTATTCTTCCCCAAACTGTGCTGCTTTAATGGAGCACTAGCTCATGATTTTTTAACAAGGTACACTTTTTGACAACATTTTAAGGTTAGTGACTCTGATTCACTCCCTATCTCCATGCCAACAGGAACACTTTTAGTCTATTATTTTCACTGGAACACCTCCAGTTGGTTCCCTTCATGCGTTGGTGTCTGGAAAGTGAGACAAAGAAAGAAGTTGCACATCGCAGAGGAGCTCCACCTGGTTTAAGGTGTTGAAGTTAACAGCTAATGATCTTCAGGCTGCATGAGTGCGTTCTCTTTAAAATAATGATAAGGAGGATATCAGGTTTGGTTTTGTTTTAAAAGACATCAAAATTTTATGTTCCAAAATATTTCACTAACAGTAAAAACAATGTATAAAAAGTTTTTGCGTAGTTTTTTAATTAATTAATAACTGCAGGGACTCATGTTATATAAACTTAAGTAGTAGTGATTCTGGAACAAATTCATTAAAATTAGAAATTAAGACAAATATTTTTGTTTTCTATTCTCAAATGCAACTAAAATATGCACAAGGCAATTTCTGGAGCACCTGGAAAGAAGGACTTAGAGCTGCAGTCAAACCTCTCTTTCCTGAGCTGGTCCTACTGCGGCTCCACAGGAGCAGAGCACCGGCCGGGAGGGTTCAGGTTTGATTTGTCCCTTGCCAGCGCTGTGTTTGTCACTGCAGCGCCAGGCTGGCAATCACAGCCCGCGCCACGTTGCCTAGGCACGATGGCATCCCTGGCATCTGCCCTGCTTGGGGTGCTTGGGTCATTACAAAACACTCCTGCCAGAAAAAACAAGCACCTTGAAGAGGTATCAGGTTTACCTTCATAGCTGATGGATTCTAATAATTTTTCATTACTAAATCACTGCAAATGCAACGATCACTGTAAAAGATAAAAACAGGCCAGTATCTTATAGGTGAATAATTCAGTTTCTTTGAGCATCTTTTTAATATTTTCTAAGCATTACTTGAATTGATTTAAGGTAATCCCAAGCAGTACATTTGTTCATCCTGTTCTTCTAATCAGTGAGCCTGATTAGAAAGCCAGTTCAAATTACGAGGGCACTACTTTGATGTGTTACTCTCTATTCACATTCACCTCTTGCAATCCCAGTCCTCCAGAATGGTTTAAATCAGCTCAGGTTGTACCTGCTTCTGCTGTCTGCTCCACCTCTGCTGCAGCCCAACAAACTTCTCATCACTGAGCAGCAAGGTTACAACCTTGGGGGTGAACTCGCCCGCCTCTCACCCTCCTCCTCCTCAGGTAGGCTGCACACAGGTCCCTGCAGAACCCCAGGAAGGCACCTCTTCCCACCATCAAAGGTAGGTAAGTCCTCAACACGCCTTCCTGCTTCCAGATACTGGTCTCTCTTCTGCTGCTGCCACTCACCCCCACCCAGGCCACCATCCTGCAGGCATCAGGTAACGCCACCCAAATTGTTGCCCAGCAGCAGGGGAGGGAGAAGGTTCAGCACCTGCTTTTGGCGATAACCCAAGTCAACCATCCCACTTCTCTGAACCTCACTTCTGCTGTTCATACATAGGTGTAGTCTTTTCACTGTATTTTTGAGATCTGGGAAGGAATTTGAAGGAGTTATTGGTGCCAGTTATAGGCAGTGCCAGAAGAGGTCATTGCATATGCATAGATCTAATCTAGCTTTCAGATGAGGTGATTCTCCCCCTCTACTCTGCTCTTGTGAGAACCTGCCTGGAGTACTGCACCCAGCTCTGGAGTCCTCAGCACAAGAAGGATGTAGACCTGTCAGAGGGGGTCCAGTGGAGGGCCATGAAGACAATCAGAGGGCTGGAGCACCTCTCCTGTGAAGACAGGCTGAAAGAGTTGGGCTTGTTCAGCCTGGAGATGAGAAGGCTCCAGGGAAACCTAATAGCAGCCTTCCAGTACCTGAAGGGGCTACAGGAGAGATGGGGAGGGACTCTTTGCCAGGGAGTGGAGCCATAGGACAAGGGGTAACAGTTTTAAACTGAAAGAGGGGAGATTGAGATGAGATCTCAGGAAGAAATTCTTTGCTGTGAGGGTGGTAAGACCCTGGCCCAGGTTGCCCAGAGAAGCTGTGGCTGCCCCATCCCTGGAGGGGTTCAAGGCCAGGCTGGATGGGGCTTGGAGCAACCTGGTCTGGTGGGAGGTGTCCCTGCCCAGGGCAGGGGGGTTGGAACTGGATGGTCTTTAAGGTCCCTTCCAACCTGAAACATTCTATTATTCTATGACATAGAGCTAAACTGAAAACAAGCCCAGCCACATCCTTACTGGCCTCTCCCATGTTACTTTAGCTTCTGTAATGACACCTCTGCAGGACTGCAAGCTGAAACAGTTTACAATGGAGACACCCTATGAAAATTTGGGCATGCTGCATTCAAAATTATTTGCCTGTTTGTACTTTCAAAAAGCTATCCATAGTGCCACGGCTCTGAGGGATGTTAAAAAACCCAAGACTGACCCATGATTAATGAACAGAGTTGAAGGCTGGAAATCCCAGATTTGAATGACTGCTCTCCCAGGTTTTCTGTGTGACTCGTGGTGAGCTCTTGCAGAGGAACATTTCGAAACTCATTGCCTAACTACTCTAGTGAAGTTGGTCTGTCAGCCAGAGCCACTGAGTCTGGTTGCTGCATACAAACTGTGCAAAGGCTGGGGGGTTCTCCATATCTCTGACAATCAGCCTGCTGTTTTTCTTTTAGGTTACTAAATTGAGAAATAACTGAGTACAATTAGAAATTCAGCTTTGCAGACTTTGTTCTCTGTTTGTTTCAATGAGATTTGCCGTGAGAAATCTCATACAAGCGTACAGAACCTAAATGAGTATCAACTCTAAGTCCAGGAATAGGATTTTTTTCTGTGTGTTTAACTGTAAAATGCAGCTATGGGTGTTCACCTGATCCACCAAAGGCATCAATAAGCACATCCATTATATTTTGTATAATGCTTATCTTCTGTTTGACGTTCAAGACCAAAGAATTTTTGGTCAATTGAAACTGTCCCCTGAGCCTGTCCTTCCCACCAATGATATCTTCTCTTATTCATGTTCCAAGGATTGTCTTTCAGTCTTTGAAGTTAACCTGAACATTTTCTGTCATGTCCTGAGTGCTATCATTTCCTGATTCTCATGGGATAAAACAGGTAGAACAGAGGTAAAGAAATTTGGGAGGATAAGAGGCAGCAAAAAGAAAGTCACTGGAAAAAAGAAATATGAGTGAGCAAAAGTGCAAAAGGCTAATACCAAATTCCATAAGAGAGAGAAAATATCAGAGAGGAAATGTTTGGGAATGAAAAATATCCAGAAAACCAGAGATATGTCCAGCAACAATTTTGCTGGTTGTTTTGCTGTGGTTTTTGTTTGTTTGCTTTTTTAATAGGAAACGTTAATAATTTAATAGGAAATGTTAACAATGTTTAATAGGAAATGTTAAGTGTTTCAATAGGAAATGCCTTTTAAAAAGTTTAGGATTAAAAACTGTGAGAAAAGTGCAACATTGGAGGACATGAAGAAAGATTATTAAAGAAAGACAAAAGAAAATACAGAGAAGAGAAAAAGAAAGTGTATATAGCAACTTTCATTGCTTTTTAGTGATAGCAATGAAAGGTCTGAGGAAGTTACAAAGAAAGACATCAGCCTTATTTATTTATTTAAAAAGGGCATGATTGCTACATAACTGGCTTTTGGATGACCAGGCTTTTGGACGCCTCAGGTTTTCACAGCTGAAGTCCTCACTACTCAATACCTATGAAGATTATGATATTAGAAAGTAATTGCAGCAGAATTTGTGATTATCACATAACAATAATCAAGCATAATCAAGCAACTTTTTAAGACGTCTCTTAAAATGCAGAAATATTAATATTCATACAATAATTAGTACATATTTATAATATTCATATTTAACATGATGTTAATACAGAAACTTAGTCTTTTTCTGAGGTAAGTCTATAATTTTTCAACGCCTTCTTTTTCAAACAAAATTCCTTCCCTGGGCACAGCTTCACAGGCCAACAGTATCAGAGGAACTGCTCTTCCCATTCCTGGCTTTGACCCCATTTCCCAGAGGTAGAACGGGGTAAGAGAAGCTGCGGGGCTTGAGTGGTGTTTACATCACTTCATTATAGCAGCATGAAGTTTAAAGCAAAGAGAGGCTTGGAACCTCTCACAGAAGTCACAGAAGAATAATCTTCCAAAGCTTCTGTGCTTTTTTTTAAAAAAAAAGATTACATGTTCAAAGTCAGAGCCATAAATATTGGGCAATTCAATAAAGTGCCTTCAGTGCTGAATACTTACAGCACGCATGGAAACTTGTATTTTCTCAGCACCTGTGAAATTCAGTCTACCTGTCATTTGAGTGCACAAATATGGAGCAATAAGCCCAACCCAGCTCTGAAAAGTTGTGCTGTGCTATACAATACGTTTCCAGGTTAAAAGCAGGATGTTTCCAAACCCTTCAGCTATACTGAAATAGAAGATACGCTTGTTAAGAGCCCATTATTGAAAGATTCCTTTCCTCTTCCTCCCCCTCAACCCATCCGCTATCTTTGGAAGCACAGATACCGTCTGTTCTGGGTACCACTGACGACCAATGGAGCAACATCAGGGCATTAATGAGCTCTTTGATGAAAATATCCTGATAACCAGCTTATGGGAGCAACTGCCAGGGAAGAAGCACCCCCAGGCACACGCACATCACTTGGGCACACGTGGACTATGCTACCTGCTTCAGCCAGAGCTCAGCACCTACCCGTCATCTCTTCTCGTCCCAGCACCACCACAGCTTTTATTTAGCGAGAATTTAATGAGACTCATCACTGGTGCCTGGAATTTTGGAGGGTAGAAAAAGCCTTCTGACCAGCCTCCCCAGTCTCAAGCAACCAGGGCACCAGCGTCTCTAACGCAGTTCATTTGTAATTCTTCGTAAAAATGGCTGTCCAAACTTAACAGGGGAAAATCTGCAGGGGTATTTAACTCCTGCTTTTAATCTTGTTAAAGTCTTAGAAAGAAGGAATGAGGCTAAGATGGGACAGGTAAAATAATAATAATCGGTTTCACAGAGCTCCTGAAATCCATAAAAACTGAGGGGTCACTACAAAATGGGAATCACTTGACTTTACATGACCATTATAAGGGACGTGAGTATTGATTTGAAAAGAATTAAAAACTGATATATGAATCACTCTGTTAGAGGTTAGGGGTTTTTTTAGCACTATTTAATCAGAAGTAAACTGAGAACAGATCACAGTTCTGAACTAATGGAGGCTTTAATGATGGCAATTGAGTTAGTTAAATAGCAAATGAAAATTTCTGGCTTGTTAGAGATCAGTTTAACAAATATTAACTTCTATTTCCTTCTCACAGTGTTAGTTTCTGACTAAAAAGTTTCATTTTGAAACTCAGAGCCATACATAACTGTACGTCAGAAAAATAAGGTGCTAGAATGTATGTTCATGACCTAAATATATGTGTACTTTCTTCATTTGGACAACAACAGCTTTTCTGGAAATTTCTGGAGCAGGGTGTACTCTACTGGTAAGCAAAACCCAGTGCTATTCTGCTACTGAAAATAAATCTTAGTTGCAATCCCAATATTAAATAACGGTACTCAGGATGTTTTAAATCAAATAGGAAGTTTTTCACATTTATGCCGAAAAGCAGCAACATTTAGCACCTCGAATAAGCATGTCTGCACCAGCTGACCAGCTTGAGTACAGAGAACCTCCTTTGTGATGGAGCTTAGCTAGAGTGATGCAGCAGCTACTGTCAGACATTGACCAGCAGGGTTGATATTCAAAACCAAGACTGTCCACATGGAAAACTAAGTTGCACTTAGCACTTTATTCATCACATGTTCTAAAGTGCAGTAAATCATCTCCAGTTGAGACAATCCATTGGACACGGGCTTTCAACTGCTTTATTTCAAGTGCTTTCTTGAACATGCCAAGATCAAAAAAAAAGCCTAAGCAGTGAGTCCGGCATATATTGTCTAGACCATCTTGGTAATTAGTCCGAGTTGTATCATGTTATCTTACACGGCATGGAAACAACAGTAACAACCACCATCATATTTAGTGGTAAGAACAGATGAAAAATAAGATGTCTCCAGTCAAGCACCTGGTCTGTGTTCAGCCTACAACTTTATAGGCGTGAAACAACCATTGGCAGTGTGCACTGTGAGGCTGTACAATGCATCTGAGTGATTTACTGACCTTAATGTCATTAGAATTATTTTTAAATGTTTTCATATGTTGTTCCTCAGGGATTAGTTGCCTTGGGAATTGCTTGTATTATTTAACATTATTTTCCCTACTGGCGTAGCATGATCTTGACAGATAGCCTTATATGGTGCAAAGGTGGGGGTAGTGTACTTTTTGACCATCAGTCTGATACTCTGATTTAGCAAAATTGCCATGATATTAAACATAAGTAATCCCTCCCAAGCACAAAGCCAAGCTTGTGTCAAAGGATCAAAGTTCATGGTATTTAGTGTCCTGCATAGAAAAAATAAAGCTAGCAGGAACTAAAAACTGATCTGCATGGTGCCTGTACAGTGGCATAGCACTTAGCCTGGATGCAGCGTCTGGGCCCAAATACGGCATGTAGCTCTTGACAAATCATTGAGTTTTGTTGTCTTGCTGTATTGTATAACGAGTTCGTGGAGTTTGTACAGATAGGTGCACTAAGAATAATAGAAGTTTAGTGGAAATACCTTGTTCCCAGAAATCAATATATAAAAAATATACAAAATAGACAAAACCACGTTTGCAGCTTTTGGGGTTATGTTTGTGTGTTTATTTCTAAAGAGGGCAGACGTGGTTTGGTAATGTCTTTAAGTAGATGGCATTCTCAGCTGTCACAGATTTTAACCAAGTTTAGTGCTATAACATTTAGTGCTATGACAAATTTCAAGGAGCACAAGGTTTTTCACATACTAATATTAATATTACTCATTTTATGCAGTCTTTTGTTTAGTGAAGAGATAAAAGTATTTGTTATCCAGAAAAGTAGGCTAATTTTCAGTAAAATGTGAGAAACCCACTGTAAATTG
>QJSC01000318.1:89341-179976 GCA_003697955.1 Calidris pygmaea
GAGCACGCAGGATTTCCTCACTGTTCCTTACCAACGCACCAAGGGACATCTGCTGCTACCCTGCTTATGGTGAGGTTGTCCTCTTGGAACGAAGTCCCAAATGGATTTGTGTTCTTAACCACCCTTCTCCTTGCACTTCAAGAGCTCTTCCTGTGGCCTTCACCCTTGATATCTTTCCTGAAAGTGATGACAGCCCTCTTAGCCGCTGCCTTGCTCCTGATAGTTGTCTTTTTCTCCATGCTCCTAGTCAACTGCTCAGTTTTTGTTTGCCTTCATCCCAGACAGAACGTACATTTCTTGAACCTGAGTAAGGAGAAAGGTCCCTCATGGCACAGGCGAGTGCTCGCCTTTGCACAACGCTTGCCTTTCCTATGGAAAGGCTTGTAGCACTTCAGAAATCTCTCTTGTGTTTCTTACAGAGGTTGTTTAGAATTTTTCTGGTGTATGTTAATGTTAGTGTCAAGTTTGAGGGTTTCCCTGTTCTATTACTGCTGTTGATCTTGAATGCAATACTTCGTGATTGCTGCTTAACCTCATGTTGTTGACAGATCAATAAAGCCCTTGGATCCCAATTTGCTGTAAGTTGCGTGGACTGAGCATGTTTTCCCTGCAACGCTCAGGAAAAACCCCCTCAGTTGTAGAGATCAGTTTGAAAAATCTCAGCTAAATATCACTGAAGGAAAGGGTACTGTACAGAGGGTAGCGACCGAGAGATTGAGAACAAACCACCCCAGCAAGTTTGTTCACATCCCTGAAATGCAGAAGGGCTGTTGGTCTCTCTCCCACAAGGCTTATTTCTTGAGTGGTCTGTCAGGGGAAAAGGGAAAGCCACCGAGTTTGCTCTGGGAGATGATGCTGTCGGCTGCAGAAGACAGTCCCAGCTGGGTTCCTATCTGAAATGAGGAAATGTTTGTGTCTGTCTGAACAGACCGTTCTTTTAGGCAAAACACTGTTATTCACACTGAAAACAACAGTAGAAAATGCTACTGCCTCTGCCCACTCCTGGCACAAAACAAGCACGGCCTGGTTTGAGCGGCACGGGATTCATTCCTCTTTCAGTCATCTTACTTTTTGATAAGGTCTCTCCTAATGCTAGGGAAAACTGCATTTTTAGAAGACTCTCGTGTCTGAATTTGTGAAGTATTCACTCTATAGCCAGCTATGCGATGCAGGTTTCAAGGTCCCAGTTTTCAAGCTGGACACGGGCAGGGATGAGGAGGAGCAAGACCCGGGCACTTGACCCAAAATGGCCACAGGATTATTTCATACCGTGAATGCCACATTCAATCTAAATTAGAAGTNTGACAGCTGGGATCCTGAGAACTCCTTGCCCTGGTGCCGGAGCCCTGAGCCCTTCCCTTCCTCCCAAAGCCACAGCGCGCGCAGGGTCCCACATGGGGTGTCCCTGAGGGGAGTGCACGGCTTCTGCTGAGAGAAGTGGCTCAGTATAGTCCTTGTGTATTTTATGTTGGTGTCGGGATCAATACAGGTTCTTTAGTATTATTAATGTTAACTATTTAGTCTTATTCTAGTAAATCTGTTTATATTTCAACCCTGGGGTTTCCTTGTTTTTCTCACGATTCCTCTTCCTGGGTGGGGAGGTGACAGAATATTTGTGTTACATTGATGCCATGCACTGGTATGTTCAGATAATGCATTAAATTACTACAAATCATCCCCTTTGTTATAATTCACTGATTTTACCTGTCAAGCTGGTGAGAAGTTGGGATACAAATATTTCCTGCACATATATTCTTCCATCAAAAAACTCTACAGTAAGACCTAAACCACAAGCTTGAAGAAAATAAAGTATCATGGCACTGAAGGAAAATGACAAGATCGTCAGCATTCAAATAGATTATGATGAATCTCTTAGGATGCTCCCTCTTAGAGACCTCCCTGCTTGGAGGAATTCTGTCTACAGTGGCCAAACAAGATACTGATCAAAGAGAAATTAATTCCCCTACAAGAGAATATATCCTGTGAAGCATCTGAAAGGGATCAAAACAATACAAGCGAGCCTTGGAAGGTCTGAAGTTTCAGCATGAGTAAGCATGCCTGCATACCCTAAGCATACCTAACCCTAACCGTAACTGTAACTCTACCCCTAACATTTAAGCCCTGACCCTAACCCAAACCTAATGACCCTAAGCCTAACACCTAACTCTAACCATAACCTTAACCCTAACACCTGGCCCCTAACCCTAACACTAAACTGAACTCAAATGAATCCTAAACCTAAATCTAATTACCCTAACGCTAGCCCTAATGACCCTAACCCTAATGACCCTAACCATATTCCTAACCCTAACCCCTAACACTAACCCTAACCCAAAACCGAATGACCCTAATCCTAAACCTAAACCTAATGGCCTAACCCTGAACGCTAACCCTAACCTAAAGACCCTAATCCTAACCCTTATGACTCTAACCGTAATAAATCTAAGTCATAACCCTAACCTAACTGTAATGACCCTAACGAATCTAATCTTAACCCTAACGCTAACCTTAGTGACCCTAACGCTAACCCTAACCCTAACCTATAACTCCTAAACCTAACTCTAACCAAAATTACCCTAACCATAACCCTAACTCTAATAACCATATCCCTAATGATCCTAACACTAACCCTAATGACCCTGACCTTAACCTGAACCTAATGACCCTAACCGTAACCAGAATGACCCTGACCCTAACCCTAATGACACTAAACGTAGCCCTATTACCCTAACCATAATGACCCTAACCCTAATGATGCTAGCCCTAACCCTAATGACAATAATCCTAAATCTAAAGATGCTAACCTGAACACTAATGACCCTAACCCTACCTCTAAATCCTACCCCTAACCCCAATGACCCTATCCCCTAATACTAAACCTAATGACCCTAATTGTAACCCTTAACACCTAACCCTAGTGACCCTAACCCGAACCCTAACCCTGAGGATAAATTCTTGCTTTGAATCTACTGAGTGTGACAAGCTGCGCTGTGACCTGCAGAAGTGTGCTCCTGTGAGACTTCTCTTTCTGGTGTTCCTTCGTTCAAGTAGAAAGACTGTGAGAAACAACTTCACAAGGTAAGCCAAAAAAACAGTGTTTCAGCATGAAAAATATTCATGAAAAATACTGATTTGCTTCAATGTACAGGTTGTGTCTCTATATACATCATCACAAAATATCAAACCACCACAGAAAATAATAATAATAAAAAAAAAATACATCTTTTACTAAGCATCAATGAAGCTTACAGTTCTGCTTCATTAGGACCAAGTTATCTGGTCCTCAAGATAAAATTAACAATAATAAGAAGCATAACCAAGTCTGTCTTTCAGTCTGTAAAAACTTCTACAAAGAGCGAGCTCTAACAAGTTAAGCCCCCCCCACAGGAGGGAACAATAAGGGCAAAATTATGCCTGCTGCCTCTGGCTCATTCAAGCAGCAGAGGTTTTAGAGCTAGGGAGAAAACTGTGCTCAGCGTAAAAGCAGGAACAAAGCCTTAAAATGGGGAACCATCACTTATGATCTTAGACAAACATTTTTGACCGAAACATTGAGGAAAATGAATTTGCCACAAAATTCAAGAGATGTTCAATACAGCCATGCAACCTTTACCAAATACAAGTATTAGTGCTGCACTACAGGATCATACAGGAATGGGTAGGCATCACTAGCAGTGATTGTATTGTTTCCTTAAGTCTGTGCTGTCAAAATGACCAATAATTGCCAGATTTGATGCTACTCATTAAGACCAACAAACCAGCACAGAAGTAACTGATACCAATTAAGCACTTAATCTCAGTTTTGCTTTGTTTTCAGAGTCACTATCTGGCATTAGGCATGTAAATTGAGAGACACAGAAGAGGATATTTTGTAGTTCTGGAGAGGTAATGCATATGAATAATAAAGATTACAGTCAGCGTGTATTCCTTACGTCAGCCTTCGTAACATTGCTTCCTCTTAGCACTCATGACAATCCTTGTTGGTTTTAGCAAATGTATTATCTGAAAAGAAGGAGAGCAGTATCTTAGTAATCTCAAACTATGAGCAAATTTGAACCGATGGGCAGGAGGTCCCACCTCCCAGCTGAATGGCATAATAGCTCCCTGCTCGCTTTTAGTTCTGCAAAGCACAGTAAGGCTCATGCTGGTAAAACCAAAGCCTGGTACTGCATGGGAAGAGCGTTCTCGTGCTAAGCGAGGCAGATTTATAGATCCCCTCAGAGAAATAAAAAAATGAGGACAATGCTCTCACTTTGATACAAAAGAAAACAGAACTCAGTTTCTGCTACTCGTAGATAAAGTTTCCTCTCAGGTTAAATGAAATGCCTTGTGTTAAACAAACTGAAGATTTAGGAGGGCAGGGGGGACCGGAAAGGGAAGGAAAGAAGGACATAGAAAGTTCTTTCAGCTACAAAAGACCTGTGAAAATTTATAACTGCCATGATCTGTAACAATTTCTGAACACAATTACCTACACAGACCTCCTGGAAAAAAAAACAAAAAACAAACAAAAACAAACTAGTAAGAATTTAATCGAAAAGAGGTAATTTAAAGCATTCTGCCTTGAATTGGTTAATGGCAGATTCAAATACAAAACCCTCAGAGGGCCTACAGAAAATAAGACTTCTGAAACCAGTTTGGTTAGGTAAGGGGCAAAACTTTGTCCCATTTCACAGGGAACAGAGAACAGTTTTCATTGCTTTCTAGTGGTAATAGTTTGATGACACCAGATACAAAAGAAAGCTGAGAAATATGTTTTTAAGGACAAAACCAGTAGGAAAATGTTTTAAGCTGCTTCCTGGAGATGGAACAATATTATTGTGATAATCCAGTTTACAAGAATGCATGAGATGCATAGAAAATCTTGTCTGGTACACGCTCTTGATACACAAAAAGACTGAAAGTTGGCCTCTGAATCTGCCAGATCCTTGGAAACAGTATCTGTTGTTGAGACTCGAGGATGTATGACTGAGTACTCAGTATTCTGGCTATGAAGGAAGACGAAAAAAAACATGCATGGAGGGGTCCTTACCCACTATAAATGCCGAGTATCCAGAAAACTCTGTGCCTCTTTACTGGGTTGCAAGATAAATTTCAGACATGTTCTGACTTGTAGCAAGAAAAATCTCTACTCAAGCATGCACCTAACATACATCACACAACCTCCCTAGAAGTTTGACTGATTGCCTTTTGCTGAAGCTCATTATTTTCACCCAGGCATTCTCACTTACACTTTGGAATAGATTTTCATGTGTGTGAGAGGTGTGCAACATACATGTGGTCACTTCAGTTTGAATCTATCATATTCATGTACAGCTTGCTTCCTGATAGAAAGAATACCAGAGCTGAGGGCACCTCTCAGCTATAACCGTACCTTGTAAAAATATTACCTGTGGAATTTTGGCTTTCAGGCTTCAAAAAATGGATTTGAGAGTAAGTCTCATAGGATTTGGCTCTCTTTAATTTCTGAGGAGCCTTTATCAGTTCTCAGGAACGAGGGACAGTGAAGAAAGTGTGCTGTGCTCACCATGACTGGCTGGAACCAAGTGCAAAACAGGCTTTCTGGACACCCACTCTTCTTCACGGCAGATTCAGGTGTGTGAGTCAGGGTTGTTGGTGCTGCCTGCCCCTGTGCAGAATTAAAATTACTTTTTGACTATGGGAATTCTTTACCTAGGTGTTCTGAGTATTTCAGTTACATCACTGACAGGGTCTCCCAGTCAGGCATGTGATAACCTCCACCCTGGTGCTCAGGGAGTTCCTTTCCATAAAGAAGGAAGGTATCATAACACGCTGGCATCAAATGTGATGAAAACCTATAGGTTAAAAGCAGATGCTAGCAGGTCCACCTTCACATCATCAAATTCCTAACTCTATCAGGCTGTATCTATCCAGCATGTTGTTGTGGAAAAACAAAACAAACCCTCTAATTGAGTTTAGGAAACACCCTCAAATCTTTTTCCATATTAACTGGGAGATTTATCAGGCTAGGGAGAAGAAATGAAGTCCCCTACCCAATAGCACTGCCAAGTGTGATGGGAATGCTCCAGTCACACATCTGCAACTCACATGCACAGTCAAGTCTGTGACATCAGCTTAAGCACTAAGTCTACTCTTGAATGCTTGCTAAATCTCCTCCTCCCCTTCCCTACCTAGCTTGTATATCCTGATAGCTGTTTTCAAATTTAACAGATCCCATGTAACAAATTCATTTCAGTTTCACAGGCTTTCCCTTCAGAGTACCATTTTCCCAGATCTTTCAAAGCCCAAGATTATTAGTTAAAGCTGTACATAACCAATGATTTTCTGTATCTGAAGGCCAAATTATCCATTAATAACTATTTCTGCAGCTGTATTACATTATTGCCCAACGCAAATCAGATTAACGTTTTCTTAGTCCCTACAGTACCCGAAGAATTTTCCTGGCAGAAAGTAAATAGTGATCTTGCTTCATTGCTTTCTCTGACTGGTGGCATACGTATAAATGAGAAGCATTGGACTGAGTAATCCAGATGAAAATAGTACCAGTTAATGTTCTCATACCTTTAAGAAAAGTCAGATGTGCAAATCAGAGTTCTACTTCATGTATAAATTCAGAGGTCTTTCTCATTTTGTGAGCCCACTGAGCATAACTGAAAGGAGTTCAAAATACTAAGTACCTTACCACTGATTGAAAAGTATGAATACACTTGAGAATCTCTGTAGCATAGTCTTTACACTAACATTTAGGACAGATACAAGTCTAGCTGTTATCTGTTCTCTCATCATATATTCTCTACGAATAATCTCAGCGTCTCAGAGAACTTTGCATCCAGGTTTGCTACTGTCATACAGGAATTTTCTTTATCTAGTTCTTCAAAACTGCGATTTACAAGCTGGAGTCTAATACAGTGGTGTGTTTTGTTTTGTTTTGTTTTCTCTTTTGGGTCAGTATCATAATCAAAGAAATACTTTTTTATATTCAAGCTGGTTGTAGTTTACATAAGACATCATCATGTGAGGCATTTGACAGTGTTCACTACTTTTGCATACTTTAGAGTCAGGAAATTCCA
This sequence comes from Calidris pygmaea, assembly GCA_003697955.1. Classification (NCBI taxonomy): domain Eukaryota; kingdom Metazoa; phylum Chordata; class Aves; order Charadriiformes; family Scolopacidae; genus Calidris; species Calidris pygmaea. Next base: position 96,394 of record QJSC01000318.1, read on the forward strand.
AAAAGCAAATTTGTCATGTTGTCTGGTTAAATACTTTTGGAACAATGCCTCTCTGGTTTTTTTGTTTGTTTGTGGTTTTTTTTTTTGCAAGCCTGAGTCAGTGGTGCACTGGCAGCACACCAGAACTCATACTTGATAAGAATATGGCAAAAAATCTGGTTATCATCTACCCTTAGCACACTCTTAGTCCTCCTGTCTGTACTGAGGGGCTGATCCAATCACTGTTTTCAGACAATCACTGTGGATACAACTAGCACGGAAAGTACCCCTCCCCGTCTGTCCAGCCTCCTTACAGCAGTAATGAACTAGCAGTCCATGCACCTCTGTGTCTTCGGATGACTCAGGCTTTTCGTCTTTGCCGACTGAACTTCCTACTCCCATCGACAGAAAACACTGTCATGATAATTTTCTTCCTTGATGTGTGCTGATTCATTGCTGATGCAACAAGTGTGAAACCTGCAAGTTACTTTCAAAACAGGCCCCTCTCAACAGCTCTGAAAACTCACCTCAGTAAAAACAGTGGATTTCTCTCATGAAGTCTGCCCTTGAAATTTTGGCTGCCTCAATCTCTAGGGGAAGCATCTCTCCTTTTATGCGAAGCACATCAATTCCATTGGACAATTCAAAGTGCATTAGCCATCCTGCTTTGAGTAATTTGGTAATACTTATTTTGGCATTCAATTCCCTTTTCTCCCTGTGACCACTTATCCCGATACTGGAATTCTTTCAATGGATGTATGAATGAGCCATGTCATGCATCATGTTTAAATCATGTAGTGAGGATTTTTTCACGGCCTACCTTTTCAGAGTGCCAACTGAGTTACTGCCGTCACAACTGAAAGCAGAGAACTGTGCCTTGCCTCTTTAAAGCATACACAAATCACAATGCAACCCTGGGGAAAAAAAGACAAAATGAAACAAAGCTTCAACACTCCAAAGTGTTAGATCTCAAGCTTGCACTGCAGTTAATAAGAAAAGCAAAAAAACCCAGTCCAGTGCAGGATGTGCCAATTCAGACCTTCCTTCTCCCCAGATTTTCTCCACTTCCTGTCATTTCTCTTCCACTTTCCTTGCATATCCATGGCTTCATTGTCCCCTTCTTTTAGGATTTTAAAACAATGATGGCTTTACCTCTGTGTAAATACAACTGCTGTAAAATACAGCATTAAAACTTCCTTTCCGAGATTGAAAAATTAGTTCTTCTTTTTTTATGATCAGTCTACCCTTACTTGGATTTGGTTCCTGTCTCCCACAGACTGTTTTGTTTGCCCTCGCCCTCCCCAGTCCTTACCACAGCATGCAGAACTGGCCGTGCTGATGCAGCACCCAGCGTGACTCACACAAACTCTCCTCTAGTACAACTCACCTACGTCAGCACGCCAGAAATTTAGTCATGCCTAGGAATGGTATTTGCAAAGTATATCTGCATGGGAAAAATGAATGTAAGCGTTGCAATGGCACCCAGCCGACTGAGACAGTGTCCCTGCGACACATCAAACCAGTTCCTCAGACAGTGCTGCCTGGGTGCTTAGCCAGCAGTTTCGTTAGAGCTGTGTCAATGACTTTGCTTGTGTCCACTTCAGTAGGCTGTGCCGTAGTAAGGCATTATTAGACAGGGAAATAATTTTTAAAGCTCTTAGGTGACTCAGGGCCATTAGCTTTGAGAAGGCCAACTTTCAAAAATGGTGTATGGCTGGTGGAACCAGGATGCAAGTAAAGCATTTTGCAGAGCAAAGAAATCTTGTTTCTTCCTATTGCTTCGCTGTTTCTCTTCCTTTTCCCATGAACCTACTGCATTTTCTGGGTCGAAATCTTTATACTAATGTAAAGAGTAAGAAGTTCTTATGACCTCATTTGAGTTGCTTTAAATGTCTTCTGGTAAAATTTGGATCTGAACTCATCTCATCAGGGAAAATCACCATTGTTTGTGAACAGAACCTTGACACAGCACAATACCAAGGATATGCAAACTTCGTTCTCTTCCTTTGCAGCACAGCTCCAGCAATGCAATTCCACAGTCCTCAGGAATAAATAAGACAGGTCTGATGCCAAAACAGGACTTTTCTGAAACCTGTCTTAATTTTAGTAAGATTTTGCATCATCCATTTCACACTGTCACATAGAAAAATTAACTGCCCCAACTTGCAGACTTGCAATCCACATGCCAGTGACACAAAAATGCAAGGAAGTTTCTATTTTATCACCACAAAGTTACATAGAGTAGGTATTTTTGCTTAAATTTGTTCACAGATTGCAAAAAGGTTAGTGTAACTACTTATCCCTAAATCAGAACAAACACCTTCACCTATCTTCCAACTAGCTAACAGCTGAATAATGAAATGTTTCTTTCTATTTTTGCCCTGCTCTTCTCTCTGCAGCGTTGTTTTCCAACTTTTCTTATTAATCTGAAATTCACGATGACGGAAATATCGAACTATGTTCTTACGACAGGAGCTCTTTAACCACCATCAAAGTTTTCAATGTAATGTTAACCTTGAGGTAATGGCTCTTGATGTGAATAATTCAGTCTTGCAGTTTGGCTTAACCCTTGCTTGACAGGGACAAGCCATTGATGCACAGCTGTACCACCTGCCCGGGCCCCAAGGCTGGGTATGGCGCAGCTCAGTACGGCCAGCACACGCTAGAAGCCCACGTTTCTCACAAATACAAAAGCGGCTGCTTAGTTATGGATTGAGGAAAGTCTTATCACGCGTAACAGTGTCACCCTTTAACATCTTTATCAATGATCTGGACGAGGGGATCGAGTGCACCCTCAGTCAGTTCACAGATGACACCAAGCTGGGTAGGAGGGTTGACCTGCTGGAGAGTAGGAAGGCTCCAGAGAGGGATCTGGACAGGCTGGATGGATGGGCCAAGGCCAATGGGATGAGGTTCAACAAGGGCAAGTGCCGGGTCCTGCCCTTGGGTCCCACCAACCCCCTGCAGCGCTCCAGGCTGGGGGCAGAGTGGCTGGAGCTGCCTGGCAGAAAAGGACCTGGGGGTGTTGGTGGCCTGTGGGCTGAACAGGAGCCAGCAGTGTGCCCAGGTGGCCAAGAAGGCCACCAGCAACCTGGCCTGTGTCAGGAACAGCGTGGGGAGTAGGACTCGGGAGGTGATTGTCCCCCTGTCCTGGGCACTGGTGAGGCCCCACCTCGAGGGCTGTCTCCAGTTTTGGGTCCCTCACCACAAAAAAGACATCGAGGGGCTGGAGCGGGTCCAGAGAAGGGCAACGGAGCTGGTGAGGGGTCTGGAGAAGAAGTCTTGTGAAGAGAGGCTGAGGGAGCTGGGGGTGTTGAGCCTGGAGAAAAGGAGGCTGAGGGGAGACCTTCTCGCTCTCTCCAACTCCCTGAAAGGAGGGTGTAGCCAGGGGGGGTTGGTCTCTGCTCCCAAGGAACAGGCCATGGGACAAGAGGAAATGGCCTCAAGTTGCCCCAGGGGAGGTTCAGATTGGAGATTAGGAAAAATTTCTTCACAGAAAGGGTTATCAGGCATTGGAACGGGCTGCCCAGGGAAGTGGTTGAGGCACCATCCCTGGAGATACTCAAAAGAAAAGTTGACATGATGCTCGGGAATATGGTTTAGTGTTGGTGGTGTGTTTTTTGTTTTTTATTATGGTTGGACTAGATGATCTTAAAGGCTCCTTCCAACCTAGGCGATTCTGTGATTCTGTGATCCTGAAACACATCCCACGGCTCCTCTGCCGCTCGAGTAACTCGGGGGGGCTGGGGGTGCCGGAGCCATGACCCCTCGGGCAGGGCGAGGGGCCTGTCAGCCGGGGAGATGGCGCTCGGCCGGACACCGCCCCCCCCACCGACCTCCCGCCCCACGACGGGGCCGGGTCCCCCAGCCCCGCTAACGCCTGCCGGGAACCGGCGAGCAGGGCCCTCACCCGCCCCGGCGCGGCTGGGCCAGGTCCCGACCTGCCCCAGCTCTTCTCCCGGGGGTACGAGGGAAGGAGCGGCCGAGGCGGCCCCGCTGCGCTGCCGCCCCGGGGACTCCCCCGCTCCGCAGCGCCCCTCGCCCGCCCGCAGGTGAGGGGAGGGAGCGGGCCGCCCCCCCCGGCGCGGGCGACCGCAGGCCCCAACTCCCCGCGGGCCGCGGGGCCTCCCCGCGCCGTCGGCCGGGGCGGGGCGGGGCGGGGCGGGGCGGGGCGGGCGGCGAGGGGCGGTGCCTCCGCGCTCTCCGGGCCGCGCCGGGGGGAGGCGGCGGCAGATCCGGGCCTGGCGGAGGCGGAAGGGGCGGGCGGATGCGGCCTGACTCTGCGGGACGCGCGATGCTGGTGAGTGCGGGGAGGCCGCGGCGTTGTGTCGCAGCGAGGCCGGGCCCGGCCCGGCCCGGCCCGGGAGGAGGCGGCGGCGGCAGCTCCGGTGAGCCGAGGCCCACGCAGGCCCGGCGGAGCGGGGCCCGGCACTGAGTCACGCCGCGGGGAGCGGGAGCGGGGGAAGGGGAGGCTGGGCCCGGCCTGCCCGCCTTTCTTCTCCCGGGCGCGTACCTGGCTCTGTGGCGAGGGAGGCGGCGGGGGCTGTTGTCCGGCTCGCTCGCGGATCCGGCCCCGGGAGCCGCGGGCCGGGTCGGGGCCGGGAGGCCGCTAACTGCGCATTCGAAATCCATCGCCCTCCTTGGGGCGAGAGCCCGCCCCGCCGCTGCCCGGCTGCCCCGGCCCCGCCACACCTGCCCGCCGGCCAGCCTGCCCGCGCCCTCTCTGCCTCCCGCTCCGGGCCGGGCCTCCTTTCCGCCTCCCCGCCCGCCCCCCTGACCGCGGCCCCCGCATGGCCGGGCCCGCCACGGTGGCTGCCCCTGCCTTTCCCTCCCGGCCCCTCGGGCCCGTCCTCCCGCGGCCCGGTTCTGCCGCCCCGGCCCCAAAACTGCCTTCCCCAGCCGCCCCAGGCCCTGCTTGTCCCAGGGCTCTGCTCTCTTCTTCCCATGAGCTTTAGTCCGTAACTTCACTGGTCACTGTTTTTGGGTGTTCACCTGCCTTCTGTTCTCCCTGTCCTTCTGTGTGCCACCGCCTTTCACCTTCTTGTATCCCAGCAATCCCCGCAGCCCCAGTGACACTCAGGTCTGTCCAGGAGCTGTTTGGTTCTACCTAGGGAAATTGCCCGGTGATCCCGGTGCCGTCGTGGCTGCTGAGGGATATTCCCCTCAGCTCCTCCTTGTCACCTTCTCCAGGTTTCTCTCACTGTCAAGGACTGCGCACCAGGCTTCCCCTTGTTGCCACCTACTGTTGTGGCCTTACCAGAGAAGGTGCCCCCTGTAACCTTTTATCTGTCTGTTTGTGCATTTATTGTCATTGCAAATAATCACCTCGTTTGCTTCCCAGGAACTTTGCCACTGAAAGCTAACTGTGTCCTTACTGGGATCCTTTTCCTATCCTTCTTATTTCCTCTTCAATTTATGTTCCATCACCATAATTATCCCCCTATTACCTTTACCCTTTGAGTTTTCTTCCTCCCAGTAACTGTTTCCTTCACCATGTTTTTTTGCCCTTCTGATCTTATTTTCCTGTCATTAAACCTTTCCTTGTGATCTCACCTAATACTCTTTTCTTTCCACATATTCCTTTCCTTTATACATTCACATGCTGTCTCCCCCACTTCGTATTTAAATCCTCCAGCTGTGCCTTTGAGGAGAAAGGAATTTAACCCTAGGTTATCTGTATACTTGTCAGTCAGCATGAAGAGGACACAGACTACTTCTTTCACCTTTTTGTTTTCATTTGTTTTGTTACTGACTTCCTCAACAACCTTTCCCAGTATATGTGTTCATATATAATCATATACCTCCCCCTAATGCACGTGCGTACTCTGATGCTAGTCTGGGGGAAAAAAAGAAAGTCTGTCTTGGAAATCCTTTTGGCAAGAGTAGGAGGAATAGTCTGGGAGGACCAGAAATGCCTAGTGGCCATGTAGCGTATGTTAGGCCAAATATTGTTTGTAATACCATATTGTGAATTGCTACCTCGTTGATACAGAGTGTGTTTGGAATTTTCTCTTTAGAGTAGTGAGATACTTCATAGATACCATGGTGCGTAGTTTTTACTCCAAAGATACTCCAGAGCATTGCAGGAGTGAGCTGCTGCAGTGTTGTGTGTTGGTGTCTGTGTTGCATTGATACTCTGTGTCTCTGCTGGTGACTCTACTAGAAAGAAGTCTTTTTCCCCACTTTGTGACTTCTCTTGTTTCTCAGTATTTATTACCCAACTTCTTATTTTATGTCTTAGTTCTTTGGGTCTTAAGATTGGTTACATTTCACAATCGTATCATCACCATGTATTTGAGGTGCCATTGAAACACTGCATATAGTTGTCTTGTGGAGGTGTGGGGAACACACACGATCTCAGAGTAATTTATACACTTAACTCTAGAATCTAGGTTTGGTGCCTACCCTTAACAGCTTCTTATTTTCTCAGCTGAGTTTCTGCAGATCCTAGAAACTCAACAAGAGCTCAAAGTAATGAACTAGTCTTCTGATCTGAATTACTTCTCTGGAGGAAACTTCTTATGCTGCCTAGCCAGGGAACATGTAGAAAACAGTTTCTTAGTTTAGACATCTAAATTACACATTCGCACCCCACTCCTCGGCTGGCAAAACAGTTGTAGTGCTTTAACTAAATGATTTTTCTTCCACCTTAGTCTTTTTTTGCACTGGTTTGAACTTGTCTTATAACTTGGGCCTGTTAACTTGGAGCGTTGGCATGAGAAAATTGCATCGCTTTAAATGATTTAAATTAATTTAAGCTAAATTGATGCACATCCTTATTTGGATACTGAATTGGGGGTGGCTTTTTTGAATTTAGCTTATTCTTAGTGTTGGCATAAGGTTTTACATTTTAGCTGTACTGTTATGGAAACAATACTGAATCCTTTGAAAAAGTTTTCTCAGATATTCACCTTAAAAATGTTTTCTTACAATTTATGTGTTAAGATCTCTGAGTACTGCTTTTCATCTGTTGCATTTCTCAAGTAGTGCCTGGTTCTGTGTAGTCACAGTTACTTCAGTAGGGCCCAGCTTAATGATGAGTCACATCCTGGGTGTCAGTGGTTGTGAATTGGGTGTACCTGGAGTCTTCTCTCCTGGCCCTGAAGTTTACGGTTTTGTTTGGGCTTTTTTGTTTGTTTGTTTTGTTTTAAATTCCTAGTTGATGAAACAGCTTTAAAGATGCCCCACTTGCATTTATACCACTCTCAACATCAAAAATACCTATCATCATGAATGTGAAGTGAGGGGATTGTCATTATAAGAGGTTGTCAGTGTGTTACAGGTGGATACAGATGTTGTGTACTACACTCTTCAACCAAGAAGGCAGAATGAGATTAAAGTATAAGGTGTCTGGATCAGTGCTTCTGCTCAACAGCGTGACCATGCTGTTGTAGTTCCCGTGCTGTCCAAAAGGGTCTGTCTGCCTGCAGCAGGAGGAAAATGGGGTAGGTGACCTGCTTGGATGGGCATGCTGGAAGGATGCTGTCCCAGCAGCCTTCAGGTCGATACAGTCTTCTTGCTGCACAGAGCTGGGAGAAAGGAAGAGTGTGGAAGGGTTGGTCTTGGAAGTTCTGCATGTGCTTTAGGAAAGCATGAATTATTTTAAACTGACGACTTAGGTGCCAACATCGTTTTTTGGCAAGTGTAAACTCAAAAAAAAATTTTAATTACTGTATTTAAGATAATCCTCATGTAACGAAATGGTTGTTGGAATCAACATTTAGAGGCCTAGGTAAAAGTTGTAACCTATATAGGGTACAAACTTAAACTACATTTTTTTACAATTTTTTTATGGAGACACCATTGAGTTTCCCGTGTTATAAAAGAATTTCCAGTAAGGAAACAGCAAGAAAATGTAATGGTTGGAAAATTACAGAAAGCTGTTGAGCTTGTCTATGTAAGTAACTTGCTGTTTTATTATAAGAGTTATAGGTTTATCAGTGGAAGAACGACTACAGATTGACTGCTGATGGTTCTACTATAATGCAGTTCAGACCCATTACTGACATGACTAAATGACTTCCTAATGAAATTGTCCTGAGCTGATGTGCCCTGCTGTGGTGCCTTTACCATAACTACAGAAGTGGAATATTCTCATATTTAACCATTTGTTGCATTAGCCAGCATGAGTAGTTACATGAGGTCTAATCAGGAAATGGTTGCCATACAGCTGCTGGGAAAAGCAGTTTTAGCAAATAGCGCATGTCCCAAAGGGTAATTTTCTGACAGTTTTCTTTTTACCCACAGAACCTCTGATGCCACAGCAGTGAACTGCTTTGTGTTGCCACCTCACCTCTTCTTGTAAGTGGTGCAGGTCAAAATCAAATGTATTTTTTTTAAAAGCCAAACATTTATTACATTCCACTTCTAGTGTCACATTTTTCAAATCCGTCTTCATCTCTGAACCCTGAAAAAGTAAATGAAGTCTACTGTGAAATTAGGAAAATATTAATTCCATTTTGTACTTCAGGAAACTGGTATAGAGTCATATGTAAATTTTTGCCAGAGTTGGGTTCTCCTTTTACTTTATCCTCAAGATTGTCCTACCTTCTTTGCCGGTTGTATCATGGACTTGTAAAAAGAAGCAGGACCAGCAGGCAGAGGGAGGTGATTCTCACTCTCTGTTCTGCTTTTATGAGATCCCACCTGGAGCATTGCACCCACCTGTGGTGTCCCTAGCACAAGACAGACATGGACCTTATAGAGAGGGACCAGAGGAAGGCAACAAAAATGGTGAAGGGGCTGGAACACCTCTGCTGTGAAGAAAGGCTGATAGAGTTGGGCTTGTTCAGCCTAGAGAAGAGAAGGCTTGAGGGAGACCTTGTCTCAAGGACCTCAAGACCTTGTGGAGGCCTTGCAATATAAGAAATATGGAGAGAGATTTTTTTACCAAGGCCTGTAGTGACAGAACAGGGGGCAACGCTTTTAACTGAATGAGGGTAGATTTAGATTGGACATAAGGAAGAAATTCTTTATGATAAAGGTGGTTAGACACTGGACCAGGTTACCCAGAGAAGTTGTGGATGGCTTATTACTGGAAGTGTTCAAGGCCAGGTTGGATGGAGCTTTTAGCAACCTGGTCTAGTGAAAGATGTCCTTGCCCATGGCAGGAGGGTTGGACTAGATAATCTTTACAAGTTCCATACAGCCCAGATAGTTCTATCTGTGATTCTTGAATAAACAGCATAACTTTGATGTGATGGTTTTCCAAGAACTCAAGAAAAATTAATGTCATCTCCTTTCCTTCCCTTCCCCTTTTGATTATTCTGGTTTGGACTCGGAAGGTTTCGCTGCTGTAGCTTGGTCTAGCAGGTATGAAACATTGCTTGACAACAGTGCTAAGAACAAAGGATCAAATACATTTTCTCTGAGGACTTTGTAGTTAATGCAGTAGATTCAAGTATCAGTTTAATGCTCTTCTGTTTTCCTTTAAATTTGAAGTACCTAAAGGTGATATAAAATGATCCCTGGTTTTGGGTTTCATTAGATTTGCTTTAGTTAATGTTGCTGTATGTCTCAATCTTGGTGTAAAGGAGTAAAGGAGTGAAAGGAGTAAAGGAAACTTTTTATTCACACGTAGGATGGTGGGGATCATGATGATTGAAAATTTTTGCAGTGTGGACAGCTGCTCGCTCTGCTCTGCTAATGTACTGATCTTTTGAATGCATGGATATGCTTCTCATCTCCCATTCTCATGAAGAGACTGTTGGTTTTGCTACTGGGACACAGATGAATACAATGTAGACAAAAGTTAATTTTTTTACCTTAAAGGAGGGAACTACAAAAATTTGGGTTATTAGCAATGCAATCAGCCATAACTGAACTCAGGAACTTCTTGTTTGCATTTTTAATTTGCATCTGAGGTAACTTGGCTTTTTTGTTGCTCTGCATGTTCGAGGTTGGACAATATCTTAATGTGGATTAGAGTTCAGAAGTAAGGCTGCTGGTGTGACCTTAGTTCACCCTGGTTTGCTCTGTAATTTAAACTTAATTTCATATGTAAATTTGCAAGCTCCTCTCAGAGCAGTGGAGAGTCATCTGGAAGTTTTATCTAAAGTTTGGAGGAAAAAAGAGTCTTATAGGAAACAGTTCTTGTTTCGTTAGAGGTTAGTCTTTCCATCTTGCTTTTCATGGTAATAATGTCATGGGGAATTGTCCTTGCAGGATCATTAAGGCCTCTAAACTGGCCCAAGGTATTCCAGAGTTTCCAGAGTCTTCTGTGTGTGTTCTTGCTAAATTGCGTTTGATATGACTCCCCACTGCCACCTTCTTTTATTTCTTTTTTTTTTTTTTTTTTCCTGTATCCTAAAAAAGGAAGGTGTATTTTTCTGTCTTCTGCTTGGCATGTTAGGTATCTAGCATTGTATTTTCATGGCTGTCTTCCCTCATCTTCCTTTTCTGCATCATCCTGGCTGATGCAAGAAATCATAGAATGGTTAGAGTTGGAAAGGCCCTTAAAGATCATCCAGTTCCAACCCCCTGACCTGGGCAGGGACACCTCCCACCAGACCAGGTTGCTCCAAGCCCCATCCAACCTGGCCTTGAACCCCTCCAGGGATGGGGCAGCCACAGCCTCTCTGGGCAACCTGTTCCCTCACAGTAAAGAATTTCTTTCTGGTATCCAGTCTAAATCTCCCCTCTTTCAGTTTAAAACTGTTACCCCTCGTCCTATGGCTCCACTCCCTGATAACAAGTCCCTCCCCATCTCTCCTGTAGCCCCCTTCAGGTACTGGAAAGCCGTTAGGAGGTCTCCCTGGAGCCTCGTGTTCTCCAGGCTGAACAACCCCAACTCTCTCAGCCTGTCTTCATAGCAGAGGTGCTCCAGCCCCCTGATAATTTTCGTGGCCCTCCTCTGGGCCTCTCCAACAGGACCATGTCTTCCCTGTACTGAGAGCCCCAGAGCTGGACACAATACTCCAGGTGGGGTCTCACCAGAGCAGAGTAGAGGAACAGATTCCCGTCCCTTGACCTGCTGGCAACGCTTCTTTTGCTGCAGCCCAGGACAACTCCCTTAAAGATGGCCAAAAAAAACCTGAAAAAGTTTTACCTCAAATAGTCCATTACGTTATTTGCAAAGTTGATGCAGTAAGACTGCCATGAAACTTTTCTTGTTGGCAGGATTGTTAATATTGACCAAAGTTTCCTTCAGCTGCAAGCGCAGGAGAATTGGCTGGTATATAGGCATCAGCAAACCTTCTCTGCTCTAGCCCTAGCCTCTGTCTGTTAGTGCCTGTATGGGGGCTTGGTTTGTATTAGCTATTGCATTACTGTAGTGAGATCTTCGTCAAAAGTTGCAGGAACCGTTTGCTCAAGGAAGACAAGGGTAAAGCTGAAATCAAGAAGTAAAGGAAGAATGTTAAAGAACTAATAAAAGAATAGGCAAGGAGAAGTGAAGAAGCAGCACACTCGAACTCGCTTGGTGCTCTTCTGAGGAACAGTCGTTTGTGTTTTGGACAAATCCTTGTAATTAGGCATCCAAATTAAAACCATGTTGGTTAAAAAGGCTTTTAGTGAACATGATCATGCATAATTTAAATAAATAAGAAAGGTGTAAAAATTGCAATTCCAGATTGCTGGTATTCTGTTTAATTTTAAAATAAAGGACAATTGAATTATCTTTCTAGCTGTGAAGTGTTCTTCACATCCAGGCTTTTGGTGGTTGGTTTTTTTTTTTCAGCTGGCAGCTGTTTCATTGGCACATGAAGTAATGTAGGGGTGTGTTCTTCGAGTGCTATAGATAGTATTGGTCAGATCTGTAACAGGGACAGGAGGGGGTGGGAATAACTTTGAAGCCCTGAATAAAGGCATTTTCAGGGAGGTAAAGTGTAAATTTGGTGTACAGTAGTTGCTACAACTTGGTATTAAACTACTGGCAAATGAAGCATACTTGCTTCTACTCTAAATACTCTAAACTAGTTTTTTGGTTTGTTTTGTTCTGTTTTTTCTTTGTTTTAGATGCTATGCAGGATGCTTTTACTACCCAAAGACAGCTTTTGGAAGGGAGGAGTGTATGCATGGATACATCTGCCTTTTTCTCATAATGAGATGAACAGAATTTAACTCTCTTGAAAAGCTTTATCATATTTAGCTCATCTTATTTTCACACTACATGTAACTCTGTATTTTGTAATAATACAGAGGAACTGAACATTGCAATTTGCATAATTTGTCTCTTAAATATCTTTTGATACTGAAATGGGAAAAAAGATTCTCATCTTTCCCTTCTGGTACTGATATGGTTTCTGGAATAACCATTTTTTACAATAGTTGTGGTTTCATTTTGCTGGAACACAGTGCTGTAGAGAGATTCTCCAAATGTTGATTAATTACAATTTTGTAGCATGTAAAGTGCTAAGGACATTATGCTTGCTCCTTGCTTTAAGGATTGAGTCACTTTACATGCATGAGCTGTCTGCCTAGTTTATAGCCTGGGTATTTGGTGACCTAAAATACTTCTGGACAGAAATGTCCGTGCTGTAAAATGTTGTGTGCAGGACTATAGCTCAAATAAGCTATGTTACGTTATAGTTTTGAGCTCTTAATTGTAACCTCAACTGAAGTCAAGTAAACACAAAATAATTAATTTGCAGGTACCTGGACATAAAAAGCATCTTTGCTATCATAAATTGTGAGTGCAAGCGATTACAGGGACAAAATAGAATTATTTCTCTTGTCTCTTTCCATTCCATCAAACACAAATGTGTGCTAGAATGGAGGTTGTGTCCTTTAGGTTCACGAGATGTATTTAACCTGGAGAATTTTTTCCAAGAAATGGCTTATAAATTGTAAAGGCAAAGAAGTAAGAGGTGAAAGGGAAATTTTAAATGTCTCCCCCACCCTTCCCCAGTGCTTATGCTGGATGAATCCTGTAGATTGTGTTTTACAGGCTGACTAGCAGTGGGGGGAGGTGTATTGTTCTCAGCTCTGTACTTGGCATTTACATGTCTTTTCAAAAGGTGTGTGTTTGTGTGACTTGAAGAGGAATCTTAAGCCCGGTTTGTGGGATGGATGATTTGCAGTGTTGTATCTGTGAAACTGGCCATGTTTGGTAAAAGAGGATGTATGAATAATAAGTAACTTCTTGGGTTATGAGAGGGGTTTGGTTTATTTTTTGGTAAGTTTTGTATTAAGACTAACAATGAAAACTATAGATGTGCCTTTGGATGCTTATTGTAAGGCAAAAACTTGCCAAATATTTTGATATGTAATACTTCAGGGTCACTTCAACCATAGTGATTTTGAAATGTATGTGAGCTAGAGTATAAACCAGCATCCAATATCTTAGGTTGTTCTAAAAATAGTGTAAGAAAAGCACACAGCTTGTGTTAGAACAAAGGTGGTGTTAGGTAAGTTAGAGGACTAAAGCTGGAAAAATGGAGAGAAAGACTTTGGTAGGAGGAATTTCATCTTGCATCTTTAAGTGTGTGGCTGTATTAAACGTACTCCTTTTTCTTTCCTTTTGAAGCCAAAGATTAAACTTATATTGTGCTTCAGCATTTCAGCACAGAGGACTGATCTTTTGCTTGCGGAGGCCATTTAAATGAGCATTGTGACTGTACCAATTTTTACAAAAGATGTTAAACTGCAGCCAGTGTCCAAATGAACTTGTACTGTATTTCTGTTACTGGGAAACTTGCATTCAGTTTTAGAAAATGGATTTGAGGCAGTGTACAGAGGTGAAATTCTGATTATTTTTTTTTTATTTTTTTTTTCAATACATACTTGTAAACTTTAGGAACTTCATAGCAGTAAAGGTCTTGGAACTTATTTTTAATGGCATTCATTCCACCATAGGTTACGAGTGAAACTTGCTTCTCTTCCCTCATGTGTTTGTTTTCAGTATGATTGAATCTGGTGGCTTTAGCTCAAGCTATTAGGTCTGACAAGAATGCTCTCCACATGTTAGAAATTAGACAAGGGAAATTGATTTGGAAATCACTAAGTCTAGGTCCTATGCCTCCTGACCCTGTCTTTAAAAAATGCTGGCTGGGCTCTTGGAAAGTTGGAAAACCTTGCTCTGGACCTGTAAGTTCTTACTGGGCCAAGAAGCTGGCAACTTCAAATTCTGTCTGTAATTATTGAAATAAGCTATCTTGAAATCTGTAGTTGAGAAATAGGTGGTTGTGGGAGGACAACAGGTGATGTATAGGCCTTGGAGCTGTGAAGCTAAAAGTTATGTTGTATTAGGACATAAAAACAAGGTAATCGTTCTAGCAGATAGCTTGAGATGCTGTAAATATGCTGGGTTTTATTAATGTTTTTTAGATAAAAGTAGAATTAACCTTCAGATTTTCTTACAGGCCGCATTTGACATACACATCATTTTCCTCAGATGGGATATCTAAAAGAAGTACCATTTATTGTTAGACAATCAGCAGAAACAAATCCAGCTTTCCCATGCGATGTGTGTCCTTGCACATGAGGTGTGTCATGCCATGTCCCCCCGCCCGGTAATGGGAAGGGATATCCTCTGTCCTGCAAGGCTCTTCTAAAATTTTTAGAAATATTGCCTCCTTTTGATGATTTACACGGGCAGAAATGACAGTTTTGTTTGGCAGAAATATTACCACTTTTTGACGGTTGGCATGGGTGGAAATGACAGATTTGTTTAACGGAGTTTTAATTGCAGTGCCTGAATGCTGGGGTGAAAGGTGGGGTGGCGTTGAATGCTCTCATGGGTATTTATCAGCTGGAAACGGCAGGAGTAATTGTTTTTCATGTAAATACAGCTGGTCCTGATGATACAATGAAGTCTGGGTTCTCTGGTCCAGAGCTACAGAGCGGATGTTGCACCTCGGGCAGGTGGTCCTGGCCATGCAGCAGGTCACCAGCAGGTTCCATCCATTGGGGTGAGAAAGCAGGGTGACAGTTCAGGACAGACTTAGGCATAGTGCTGCCAGCAGCAGCACTTCCGAAGATGAGAGATCTCACTGATGTAAAGGTTATGACTTCGTGTTGAGATTTTAATTCATCTGTAGCAATTCATGGTTCTTGGGAGGGCAGTTGCTCAGGGCAGTTGCACGCAGCCTGAGCACGGAGTAAATGGCAGACTTCTGAACTCTCTTCTCTCCCTCGTTGTAAGTTTAGCAATTGGGACAGTGAGTAAAGAGATGCAGAGTGTAACTACTGTGGGCCAGATTTGACCTTCCAGAATTGCTTGCCTAGAAGAGGTTCTCTGTGCGTGAATCACAAAAATAATTTTGAAAACTACACTTGACGCTTTTCACATGAAATAGAATTTCATATTCTCACTGTGTGTTTGTGTATAGTAACAACTGTGCTGAGTAACAAAGCCTTGTTTTATCCCTCCTCTCTCTATACATGTAATACCATAGCTTAGTTTAACTACTTAATACCTTAACTACAAAATCATATTTATGGAAGAAGCTCTTACGTAGTGAAACTTTACTCCTGTTAAGGTGATATATTAATAATTACCTTTCTATTTTTCTGCATGTCAATAAATCCGATAAAAATGAGAAGTAGTTTATAGCATTATTAATATATTGCTCCATTTCCCAACTGTGTTAACCAGTAACTAACTGGAAAAAGTAAATTATCTGAGTCTAGGAAATTAGTGAGATGATGCTATTATTCTGTATTCATGTCTTTAATTGCGAAATTTAAATTGGAAGCCAGCCAAGAGATAGTGAGACAATGTTGTCAAATGGCGTGGAATCTATTCCTTATAAAGAATATTTCTATGTAGTGGACTGCATGAGAAAACAAAAATCAAAGTTAAGTTCTTTTTCATGTCATTGTTTTTAATGCCTACATCCTGAGTTTTATACAGAGGGTTACTTTAGGGGGAGGAGAGGGAAGATCAGTACAGTGTGAAAGAGGAACACCTTGAGTTTAAAAGATTCTGCGAAAAGGTAATACTTGTAGATGCACTGGGGTACATAAAAACTAGGAGATGCTAAATTAGAGAAGAAAGTTAAATATTTCCATCATCATACAGGGAGAAACTCCACATCTGCAGGGCAGCCAGTGACCACGGGCTTGCAATGGAAGGGTGGCTGCCTCATCCTGGCACCTGGAGAGATGGCTGAGTAGGAGCCCTGGCTGTCACTGCTCACTGCAGCCTTCCTGGGAAGGGACTTTAGCCCAGTTGTGAACTGTTACAATGGTTTGCTTTCTGCTAGTTAGCAAGGGCTTGGCCTTTTGTTAGGAACTTCTATACAGCAGTGAAGTATTTTGTATTAGTGGCACCAAAATATTTTTACTAAAATGCACTGTAATTTTAGGCTGTGGTTTTTTGCAGATTAATAAGAGAGTAACGGTTAGTTACTTTCTACATGTACTGCAGTCGTAGTAGAGTTGTAGATTTAGAATCATAGAACCATAAGAATTGGAAGGGACCTTAAAGATCATTGAGTTCCAACCCCCCTGCCCTGGGCAGGGACACCTCCCACCAGACCAGGTTGCTCAAAGCCCCATCCAGCCTGGCCTTGAACCCCTCCAGGGATGGGGCAGCCACAGCTTCTCTGGGCAGCCTGTTCTAGTGTCTCGCCACCCTCGCAGCAAAGAATTTCTTTCTACTATCTCATCTAAATCTCCCCTCTTTCAGTTTAAAACTGTTCCCCCTTGTCCTATCACAACACTCCCTGATGAGTACCATCCCATCTCTCCTGTAGCCCCCTTCAGGTACTGGAAAGCCGTTAGGAGGTCTCCCTGGAGCCTCGTGTTCTCCAGGCTGAACCACCCCAACTCTTTCAGCCTGTCTTCATAGCAGAGGTGCTCCAGCCCTCTGATGATTTATGAGGCCCTCTGCTGGACCCATTCCAACAGGTCCATGTCCTTCCTGTGTTGAGGACACCAGGCTGGACACAGTACTCCAGGTGGTGTCTCATGAGAACAGAGTAAAGGGGTAGAATCCCCTCCCGTGACCTGCTGGCAACACTTTTCTTGATGCAGCCCAGGACACGGTTGGCTCTCTGGGCTGCCAGCGCGCATTGCCGGCTCATGTTGAGCTTCTCATCCACGAGCACTCCCAAGTCCTTCTCCTCAGAGCTGCTCTCCAGCCATTCTCCACCCAACCTGCATTTGTACCTGAGATTGCTATGTCCCATGTGCAGGACCCTGCGCTTGGCTTGGTTCAACTTCATGAAGTTTGCACAGGCCCACCTTTGCAGCCTGTCCAGGTCCCTCTGGATGGCATCCCTTCCCTCCAGTGCATTGACTGCGCCACACAGCTTGGTGTCTCAGCAAACTTGCTGAGGGTGCACTCTATCCTTCTGTTTATGTCACTGACAAAGATGTTAAACAGCATTGGTCCCAGTACTGACCCCTGAGGAGTGCCACTTGGACGTTGAGCCATTGACCGTAACCCTTTGAGTGCAACCATCCAGCCAGTTCCTTACCCACTGAGTGGTCCATCCATCAAATCCATGACTTTCCAATTTAGAGACCAGGATGTCATGTGGGACATCGTTGAATGCTTTCCATAAGACCAGGTAGATGACTGTTGCTCTACCCTTGTCTACCAATGTTGTGGCAATATCGTAAAAGGCCACCAAGTTTGTCAGGCATGACTTGTCCTTGGTGAAGCCATGTTGGCTGTCACCAATCGCCTCCTTATTTTCCATGTGCCTTAGCAGAGATCCTAGGAGGATCTGCTCCTTGATCTTGCTGGGCACAGAGGTGAGACTGACCGGCCTGTACGTCCCTGAGTCTTCCTTTTTTCCCTTTTTGAAGATGGGGATTATTTTTCCCCTTCCCCAGTCAGCAGTTTGTAACCATGTCTTCTCTTGCATCTGTAGAGAGTTCAAATAGTACCTGATTTAAGGAACCAGAAAGCTGCTTCTCTCCTGGATTGTAGACATCGAATTAATTGTCTTGCTTTTTTACTGCAATGCTGCCTTAAGATCATAGTCCGAGATGGTGGGTGTGTAGCATGCACAGAGTGTTTCACCGAGGTCGAGGCAAATGGCTACTTATGGACCTTTGTTCTTTCCGGCTTTCGTTGCTCTGTCGTGAACATCCGTCATTGTTAGTACTGCAGCAGGTTCTGTTTCTAGGAATTACAGAAGTTAAATACAAATAAGGTATGGTCTGTGTTACACTTCACCGTGATGATGCATTATTCCCATGTGTCTTTAGTAACCAGTTTGCTGTAATTATAGAAACAGAATGGCAGGGTTGAATTTTTAGTGTATGTTTCATAAGATATATATATTGATTGAATTCTTGTTTTTCCATCTAATCTTCTAAGTAATTGTTGCTCATGTAAAAAGAAAAATTAGCTCCAGAAGCAGTTTATGTCTGATTGAAATGAGGCAGTACTTGTTGCTTAAATTGACATAATGAAAATACTTCTCCATGTTTTTTACTCAGAGCTTGAGATTTAAATGCTAATGGGGGTTAGATAGTAAAGGACTGTGAGGAGTGGTAACTTACGTGTTACTGCAGTAAGACAGTCATTGGCTAGAAAAACCTGAAGAAATGTCTCGATCTTAGGTGG
The DNA here is from genome assembly GCA_003697955.1 of Calidris pygmaea. Classification (NCBI taxonomy): domain Eukaryota; kingdom Metazoa; phylum Chordata; class Aves; order Charadriiformes; family Scolopacidae; genus Calidris; species Calidris pygmaea. Next base: position 114,836 of record QJSC01000318.1, read on the forward strand.
TCTTTTTAGGGTCAAGGAGAAAAGGCAGAAGAGACATGCTATAAATGATTGGGTGGGGTTCAGAGAGGGTATAACAGAATACTTAATCTTTAAAACAGTGTGAAACCTGGAGTAGAACATGCAACAGCCTAGAAGTGGCTGTTACAAAGCGCTATGACATACTGTAGATCCTGAAGGAATATCTTTATTTTCTGCTGCTTGAAGATCAAAAAGAATAGGATTTATCAGATCTCGGCCTATAGTATACTTGAAACTATGGAAAGTTCTTGTGAGCGTTTGCTGACAGGCTCTACAGGACAGATTTACCGTAAAGCTTTATTCGTGTCTGTAGAAGGATGGCAAAAAGTCATCATGTTTCACTGTGTTTTGAATACTTCAGTTAATGGGCTGTAGGGTACAGAATCATGGAATGGTCTGGGCTGGAAAGCACCTTTAAAGTTCATCTAGTCCAGCCTCCCTGCCTTGGTACCTACAGGCATCGGGCAGATCCGTGCGCTAACAGTCACGTTTTGTATTGGATTGCTGAATTGTGGAATTATGTTCCTTGGTTCTGATATTGGAGATCTCATCACAGATTTCTCATCTATATAAATGAAAATGTTTCAATGGGATCATTAATTTTGTATCTCTTTCCTCTAGTGTGAATGAAATTGGACTGTCATATAACGTGTATATTTTCTTTTCCTTTTGCAGATTGTCTTCCTGGGAAACATCACTCTTTATATGTAAAGACTATCTTGATGAGTTGCTGCAACTGAGTTTAGAATGTTACTTGACTTGTGATTCTGATGGAGGAATAACCAAATCTCAGGCTGCTGCACTGGAAGACTTTACAGGAAATACAAAATGTCATCGAATAGGAGTCAGAACCCACATGGACTTAAACAGATTGGTCTTGACCAGATATGGGATGACCTAAGAGCTGGAATTCAACAGGTTTACACCAGACAAAGTATGGCAAAATCTAGATACATGGAACTCTACACGTATCCTAATGCCTAAGCCAGTTAGTACTCTCACTGTTAGTAGATTAGAGGTAGCTTTTTATTTCTCTAAACTCAAAATTGTTTCATAACTGTTTGACTTAATAGCTCTTAAGAATTAATTTTATTTTGAAGATTAGCCTGTTCTGTTTAATCTTAATGGCAAATAAGCAGGAGCATGCTGTTGTCTGGAAAACTGTATCCATAATTATGGCTACCTCTGAATTTCAGGTTTGATTACTATTATCTTTGACAGAGGAGAAGAGATTTTATTAATAGATGTAATTTTGAGTCCACAGTACACCAAAAGAAAACAGAAGTTCTTTTTCCTTTATATGTTAGTCTCTGGCATTAAGCTGCAGGTTTTATTGGTAATAATGTCTGTTTGCCTGGAAGTTTTTTCTCCTGTCATTCTCAGAGCAGTACTTTACTCTTGAGTTGGTTTTACAATTTTCCGGCTGGAGTGAGAACACGCCCAGTGGGTTTCTCTTTAATTCCTAGTTTGTGTCAGAGAGCTGTTGAAATTTTCCAGCATCTCCCCATTCTGGGAGTTGTTGTAAGATATTAAAAGGGGGTTGTGTTCATCCTTGTATGTGTGTGCTGAAGTACTATTTGGAAAAGTGTAGGAAACTTGTTTCTGTCAGTGTGTAAGGATCTTTCATAACTTATTTGAAGGAGGGATGTGCCTCTTGCTGTATTATAGATTCAGTGTTTGACTTCAGCATTTTGTTTGGAAAGTGAGAAATCCTTCCTTTATGTTTTATCTGTAAAGTGGCATGTAAATGGATTTGGTGAGGAACCACCTCTGCTTTGCATCCGTTGTTCTGTGTTCACTCTCGTAACCGTGTACTGCTCAGTAGAGTAAGCACTGCTTAGGAAGGTGGTGGTACAACAAAGTGTGTGGGCATACCAGAAGAGAAATGATGACTGAATATGTTTCCTGTCTTACTTTAAGTAGTCCTACTACTTTCTTTATCAATTTTAAGGTTTTTTTTTTTGATAAATGTTATTGTTCTGATACATAAATTAACTTCTAAAGCTGTTGTTGGCAATGATTTGGAATTGCATGTGAAATTTTAGTCTGGGGTTATTTTGAAAGGACAGAGCTTTTATAAAAGAAAGAGGAGCTTGAAGTGTATAAAGTCATTAATTCTGTAATTCTCTGAACTTCCTAAGGAGATAGAGAACTTTTGTTTTCTGACATGTAATCTCAGAGTCGAAGTTTGATTTTTATCTGTGCCCACAGAGTCCTTGTTCCTTGGGTGGGTGGGAAAAGCCCTGCGCAGGCTGCTGAGTTTTTCTAGGGTACTACTTTAATAGTGATGGGAAGATGAAATAGCATTTGATTTAGGGCCTGAACATTTCTTAAGACTTAAAATGACTGATTTCTTGCAGCTCTAGGTTCAGCATTGTTCTTGACTGAATGAACCAAGTCTGCAAAAGTGGTGTGTCTGATAGGAGTCTGATGTGTAGTAGAACCTCTGAGAGACATGTTTCTTCTGAGTGCCTCTACTCCTGTTTGTGAGGCCTATCAAGCAGGGCAGCTGAAGACTAATTACTTATTATAGTGGTAATGTTAAAACACTTTTTTTCCTCTCCTGATGTTCTCAAATATTCTTGTTTGTTACAAATGAGTTAATCTAGTGGATTATTTTGGTTGTTGGCTTTCAGTTGCGGATTAAATTAATAGTCTGATAACTCAGAATACTTGCCAGCCGTTAAGATGCTTTAATCTGCTATGAAGACAACAAAGCACTTTGCATTCTATACCAAGTGCACATGTTCTAAAGTTGTGCTTAGAAGACTACTCCCCTTTCAGATGCGGTACCTGTAACACACGTGCTCAGTCCTTGCGTGCAGCAAGTCAAATAGTTTGATGGACTTTTATTTCGGCAAGCTCTGCCTGTCAGACAGCTTGGTTTGGAAAGCAGAAAGGCTGCAGCTGTAGTTGGTCTGAACATCAGCCCTACTTAGAAAGATGCTGGGTGTGACAGCAGTTTGGAAACGTTGTGCAGTGGACAGTTGAGCCATGTCCTCATCCTCTTGTGTCCTTTTTTTTTTTTTTCTTCCTTTTTTTTTTTTTGGGTTGTCAGGAATTTCATTTCATCCCTCTGGTTTGTAAGAGGCAGAGAACCGTGCATACAAGCATACCTGTATTGAGTCCTGTATCTGGTATCGAATTTTCAGTCAAAATTGATCAGAGATGTGGAAGTTCTTGTTGTGCATTGTTCAGGTGACTCTGGGGAAGAATTGGGAGAGTTACGCAGTTCAGGCCATCTGGGCCTCCATCCTACCTCCACTCTTCTTCTTTGTTCAGTGTCTCTTTCTGTGGGACACTAGAACCAGTCTCTGAGTACAGGCCAGAACTTGTGCATAAGGTGTTGGGTTTTTTTTCTTCATTCCAGTAGGAGAAGAAAGAGGTTGATTATTCCAGGGGTTTCCTAGGTCAGAATACTGAAGAGATGAACCAAGAAATCTTGTTTCTGGGTGGTGGTTGTCAAGATCCTCATCCCTACTTTTTCTAGTTTAGATTCATTTGTGCTCCTGGTTGCAGGGTGTATTCTTTGTCAGATGGGATGATTACCAAATGTTTTTCAGTAGTGCATATACTTTCGTGATTCGTTTTGCTGTCCCAGCTATCCCAAAGCATCTAACCAGAAGAGCAGTCCGTCGTGGAAGCTATGATATTTTTATTTACCACTCCTTACATGGTTATGGAGATCAAAGTACTAAGGTAATTACTTTCTGAGGTATGTTCTTTGTGTCTCCTATTGAGAAGTTACATTTCCATATAGAAACAGAATTCCTTTAGACTGTCGCTTCCTGTGGAAGATGAGACTGGGTTTTTTTTTGTTGTAGGTCTGTTGCTTTGGTTTTTCCCATGTTTGTTGTTTTTTTTTCTTCCCACATGTGAGATTCTTGAAAATAAAATCCTTTATCTGGATGTTTTTCTGTCCCTTACCCAGCTATTAATTAATTTCTAGCACCGAAGAGCCTGGTAGCTCCTGCACTAGTACCAAGCATCTTCTGGCAGGCTGTATGGCCAGCTGGCATAGCGTTACACACCAAGCATTGACTTCATCAGAAAAGCAAAATAGTAAGATTAACTGGATTTCTAGGAGTGGTAGACCTAACAGCACTGCTAATGTTGTGAGGGAAGGGCATTTTAACCCTGTTTTTAGTTTGGTGGCAATTAGCTTGGAGGCTCTTAGTCACAGGCCTAGGTTGTAAAAGTCAATGGTGGAGCAGTGATAAAGTCACTGAGGAGTGGGTCACTCCTGAGACTCGGGATGACAACGGCAAGTTCTGGGAAACTGCACCTGGGAGGGTGTTTCACTTGGAACTAATTCCCTTTCCTTTATGCAAAGTTCAAGCCGCTGTTCTGCAACAACAAAAAAGGATCCCCAATTGTTGCAGTTAGTCAAGGAGTAATGAAACTGTAGTATCAATGTGTACTGAATCTCTGTGTATTTGGTGGAAACTGCCAGTTAGTCTGTCCGAGAGAGAGCTGTGCTTGCGGGTAGCAAGTTGTAAGCTTCTCTTTTGAGTTGTTGGTGGAAGACCTATTACTTCGTTTACTAAAATTATTATAACTCACTTACATTTGTATTGGTGCAAGTCACTTGTCTTTATGGCCACCTCTTCTTAAACTCCATTTGTGCTAGTTTTCCTTTTGTTTTGGCAGAAGGTGATGCTCGTTTTCCAAACTAATCATACAGAGTCTGCAATTTATTTTCCTCAGGCTTCATGGTCTGAGAGGCTGAATTGGGACTTACATACATTTGGATTTAAACTCGTTGGTGGAGAGAATGAAAGGATTTCGTTGCTTTTCTTGTTTTATGTATCTTAAGCAAATTCTCAAACCAGATGCTAGACTATAAGAAAACTTTTCTGCCCTGTATTAAACCAGCATATTTTTTTTTATAGCTGAATAGCTTTCTGAAAGCTATTTCCCATATTTCTTTCCATATTTTCTTCCTCCAAGCAGACATCAACTTCTCAGTTTCTAGATATAATTGGTGAATGGAAAGCTTAGTGGTGGTTTATTTCATATGTGTGTGGTTTTTATTTGAAATGTCAAAATGACTTTCTTTTGACATAAACTCATGTTTTCACTGTCTTGATTTACAAAACATAATCTGAGAAGCATTTTAAAGGAATATTTTAGGCCAGTGTAGTTAATTTGTGGAACAGAGAAACATTTTTGTCCAGTTTTAATATTTTAATGAAAATTCAATTGGGGAAAAATAAGACTGCTTAAAGATACCAAGTACTATTAATTTATAGTGAATAAGGTTTTTATTTACATGAAAATATATTAGAACCTCTTAATTGATAAGAAGAGTATACAGTGCTATGGCAGGTGTGGTTGTTTTATTGAAAAGTGCATCTGCAATGTCCGAATTGACTTTCAAAGTCTTTCTGATGCTGTGTACATCAAAATCATACTGTTGATTTCAACAGTTCTTAGAATACATTTGAGTAGTTGTGTTTTGCATAATTATTATATAGCTCTTATGTGAAACTTTGAAGTAAAATGGCTGAATTTACTATGACTACAATTTGCTCAAGCCTTACACCTGCATATTGAATTTTACAGATGTGTTTCTTATATTATTGTTCTGTTACTAGTCACAGTAATTGTTTTCAAAAGTAATTGCTTTAAGTATTTTAAAGTAAGATTAGGTAAAGGTTAGGTTGTTCTGTCACGTTTCATTATTTTATGAAAAATCTTTTTCTTGTTTCTGAATTTGCTCATTGTGATTCAGTTTTATTAACTTATTTTAACATAGTAGTTACCAATGATCTGTTGTACCAAATGTAAATAACTGTGGATCACAAAAGGTTTCTGTAATCTGTTTTGTAAGATCGGATTTTTTTCTCAGATATTAGCAAGGGGTAAAGAAAAAGATCATGTTAAACATTAAATAATTAAGTGTAGTGTGCTTACATTTTAAAAATACCAGATGTCTTAGGATAATATCTGTTTATAAAGTAGAATGTATAAATGCATTAACTCTTTTTTTTTTTTTTTTTTTTTAACCCTGTGGATAGATCCAGCACCAGTAGTCCATTGCCCAAGCAAAACACTGAAACCTTCTCTCGGCATCTATTTGCTGAGGTCTTTTGTAGTTGCTTCTATTGCAATCCTTGTCCTAGTGGTTTTTGCTGGAATTCCTGTATTTTAGTAGGATTTCGGATCAGCAAATGTAAATTAAAACTGTCAGAATCTTTTATTTTCTGATCACGTGAATCTGTTGTTACCAGGCAGCATGGTATGTTGTTTTTTTTTCCTGAACAGATCATTATACTTTTTCTGTACAGAAAAGATAGCGGAGTGTTAGGACAGATACTTTTTAAACCTCAAACTGTTCTGCTTTCTCTTGAGATTCTCTCATTGGAAGCCATCCTTTTGCTTTTATGTCAAATTGTTTAAGCTCACTCTGGACACACCAAAGCAGCCTCTGCCCTGTATTAGTCCTGCTTGTATTCAATACGGTATTTCATAGCATTTCTCATGTGCCAGTTAGTGCTTATGTGTATTGGTTTACATGTTTGAAGGGTACATAATAGACTTTTCCTTGTGTGGAAAAGTAGGTAAAGTTGTGTGGGTTAGTGTGTATTTATAAAAATTGCTGCTTCTGTTCGAAAGAAGTGCAGAATATGTTTATATTAGTGCGATCGCTTCCTTTTTTCATGTTCTCCACAACAATCACTTGATGTTCTGCTTGCTTTTTATAGTAGCCAAGAATATTCTGTACAAAAGCAACTTCTGTCAATGCAAAGAACTTTAACTTAAAAGCAACCTCAGTTATGGTGGTTCTTGCACTTCTGGCATAAAGACTGTATGCTTTATATATGCATTTGGCCTTGAAAATATGTGCTTTCCTTGTAAATCAGTGCTTCTCTGTGATTCTTTTGAGTTTATGCCATGAAGAGGAAAACAAGACGTTATCTATTAATCTTCAGATGGCTTTTGCTGGAAGTTTCTCCGGTCTCAGACTTGTAGAAACATGCCTGAGCTCAGTTATGCCTGGATTTTCCTAGCAGCTGCGTGGCCGATGCTGTAATATCTCCTTCAGTCTCTGCCACCATCCTCCTCTGCCTCACACTGTTAAGCCATCCCCACTTATCTAAATACTTAAATATGTAGTTGATTTTTAGGATAAAGTGTATTGAAACACAACTGGAAAATGTGTGTGGGCAGGGTCTTTGTTTGTTTGTTTCCTTTGAACTGCTTTGGAGGGGTAACCCTTCCTTACTGGATGAGGAACTGAACACACTTAAAATAGGCTCTTACTGGTACCTCCCTGAAAAGAATGAAGATTTCTGGGTTTTTTGTTTTACTTCTGTTCCCCACAAAGCTAAAGTGGGCTTTGGAAGTACCTGTTCTGAAAGGCTTTTTGGCCGCCTCATCGTTTTGAAAACTTATGCAAAATTCCTTTATCTGTTTTGCTTATGAAATGTTAAGTTTGTGCAGGCATGGCCACTGCTCGGGGCGGCTTTGGTTCTGCACAGGGGGGCTCTGTGAGCGTCGCACAGGCTGATCTTCTGGGCTGTTCTCTAGTAAATACAGTAAGCTGTATTGTTTGTATTAGAATTGGTTCTACAAGAATACAAAACTTGCATGATCTTTCCTAGCAATTATCCTAGTGGTGTTTTCAGCAACTTTCTATCTGTTGTTCTTGTGTGCCTTGGGTGTAACCTAGAGAAATACAAGGTTTTTACAAAAGTGGAACTAACCTCAACTTGTTCCCGTAGGCTAGCTGTTGAGGTGTCAGAGCATTCGGCACACAATTAATTACTGCTTGCGATCTGTGAAACAGCAAATTTATGCCTAAAACTGATCTCTATAACAAAGACAGTAGAAGTAATGAGAGAGAAATTCTGGTTAGAGAGTTGTTTGGCGTGTTGTTGCGTGCTTCCTCCTTTCCAAAAGCTTTGTCGCCTTTTCTCTGTGCCCTGCACTTTTGTGCTACATTGTATTAATTCTGCTTCCCTTTCAGTTCCTTTTATGTATCTGTTCCTCAAGCAAACTTATCCCACTTACGTTACTTTTTCATAGCCATGTGAAAATGAGTAATTTTTACCCATCAGTGTAAAATCGGAGTGTTTTCCTATTGTGTATTGAATTACAAAACTGATACGTGTCTCACATCATTTCTGTTTGCAGTTGCTTCTGGACAAAAAAAACCTGCTGTATGGAGTATTTTGGTACTTTTCTGGGGCGGAGGGTAGATTACAGGTGACTGTGGCAGGCTTAAGTTTGTGTTGTGATGGCGTAGTTGCACAAAAAGTATACGCAGTACTACTGAAAGAGCCTGTTTCACTTCCCCTGTGTGGACACAGAAATTCCGATCTGCTCCACAGAGAATCTGGGAATGGAGATAACGGTTAGTTGTAGTGGCATCACCTCCCCAGTCCAAATCACTGGTTGCCTGCATAAAACTTTCACGCTACTGGAAAAGCAGGTGGCAAGTAAGCCTTCCAGGTGGGTTGTGTATTAGGGTTATTTCCTTCAGTGGAAACGATCTCCTACAAGGCTGTAAATTCAATTTAGCGTGGCAACCTGGGAATTTTTTTCTTCCTTTGCATTGCCCAGCTTTAGAAACTGAGTCAAGGTTATCAAAAACAGTATAAATTTTATTCAACACAAAGGTGGTGAAATTAATTTATCTTTGGCTGCTTCTTGCATCCCATTTTGAAGAGTTTCAGAGAAGAACAAAGTTCTGAAAAACACTTTTCATGTTGATTCAGCACTGTGCTGAATCAATTTATAAACTTCCTTGCGGTCTTCTACTTCACATTTGAATTTGGATAAGTAAATGTAATTTCTCCTTCACTGTAAAGATGGTGTAGAAGTTAAGAGACTGATCTTGAGCTGTTCCTCCTGCAGGTGCTTTGCCTGTTTGCTGGGCCAGATCTGAAGTTGGGCAGCCAACAGCTCGGGGAGCCATGCAGTTATTGTATTGATGGGTTCACTTCTCTGCTTGCTGTAGTATGCGAATTGCTATGCGGAATTGGGCAAACACCCACAGAAATGTTTCCTAATATCTGTGTGGATATGTATATGGCTTCCAGCATATGAAGCAGTTGGGGGGATTAGTTTGCCTTCTGCAACCAAGAATTCTTTTCATAGTGTTCTTCTTGTGGTTCTCAGATGAACTGTCATGTACTTTGCAGTAAGCAGTGCAAGTCTGATTTTGGTTTGAATATGTCAGTCTTTCTGTCAGTCACTGGCTTTAGCAGATGGGAACACATTGTAAACAAAGCGTGAGAGAGGGTTCTTTTATGTATAATATGTCACAGAGTTATTTACACTTGCTAACTGCCTCCTGCACAGGCAAACTAACTTCGGTGTGACTTGCATACAACAACTAAAGTAGGACATTTCACAAGTGCTGTCTTGGACACTTGGACTAGCAAGGCTCAAGACAGAATAACAAGTAAACATGGGCTCGACTGGCGTATTTTTATTCCAGCCCTGAGTTGATTAGTCAGGCATGGACAGAAGGTCCCCATGTCTCTCAATGTTTACTTTACAAGAACCCTGGTTTTAATTGTAAAATGTATGGGGGTTAGAAAAACACTTGTGTCTTCTGAACTTGGTCTTTCATTTTTCTGAAGGCTGTTGTGATTATTCTTGGAGAAGAACAGAAGGAATATTTTCATCAGGCAGTATTCATAAAGCCTGTGAGAATTAGCTGACATCTGGACAATCCTTGTATTTTTAGGCTTGCCCAAAGCCACTTGGAATAGGAGAGTTAGGGGAAAAACGAGACAAGGCTGCCAGCTGGGTATTTATGAATCAGCCCTAAATTCTTTGTATCGTGATGCAGAGATTTTTCCATACACAATTCAGAGGACCTTCTATTAACTGTTTTAAAGTTAAACTGTGAGGTAAGCCCTGCTTTTCCTGTTTGTGAAATGAAAGATTTATATCCAAGAGAAAAATTGTTACGCTGTGTGGCATGCTGTGTCACTTGAACAGGGACTTCTGAAATGGAAGCAGAGGTGGTAAAAGTAGCAACAGTGCCAGGAAAGTTGAATAAATGTCTAGGAGCTGGAAGAAATCATTCATGTCCAGGAAATAAGTGCCTGATAGAGATAAGAGGCTGATAAAAGTTCAGTTGCTAAGCGCAAGTGAAGGCTTTATGTTACTGGTTTATATTGTGGGAAATCTAATTATTTGGCACCCAGATGAGGTAAGGTAAGAAATTTATGTTTTCAAAAAGGGTTAATCTTGGGCAAAGAGCATTACCCTTTTGGACAGGATGTGATGACTTTTTGAACAAGTACATGAGTACAGACTGTGAGCAGGCTTTCCTCTGTTTCACACAAAGACTGTGAGCCTTTCCCTGGTGGCATGCAGCATACTCTGATTCTTGAACCCAGTTTAAGGGTATGATTTGTCTATGAAGCTTTTTTCTTTTTTAAGTAATCGCAAGGGAGTTAACTGGTTATTTTAAGAGATTTTTTGGCTGTAATGCACCATATATTTGCATATAATGCATCATATATTTCGAATTTAGAATTCCCTTGGTATTTAATTGTGCTAATGTCTTCCATTATATTGTGCCAGTCTTTCTGAAGGGAAAGATTAATACATTGCTGAAATTTGCTTTTTATTTCCTAATACGTGGCATACTGTGGAGAGAAGCCTGTCTAGTGGCTAGAGCTTGGCCCATTAGTTAAAACACAAGTTAAAACGAAATTAGACTTTCTGGATTGCTTAATAGGATGCTCTCTAACAAGGAATGTGACTCAGAAGCCTGCCCTGGACTCTGGGTAGAGTGCTCCTGCTCAGTAGCTTCGTTCCTGTTGGGTAATCATTTGCCTAGTGAGTCATTAGGGTAATTGTTGTTGTCAGATCTGAGTCCTCCTCGAGTTGAATTGGAGTGCTACCAGGCTCGTTTATTTTCCTTGTTTGTGGAGTGTTTCGAGCGATGTGACTTCCACTTGTTACTTTAGAAGAATTCTGAGTATTTGAACATTCTAGATCAGAAAACAATGTTTAGTTAACAAATACAGCAAGTCTTCTAGGCTGTATCAGTATGAGAGGAAAAAGAATTGCTACCACATACTTAAATATTGGGATTATGCCTGTAGCCTACAACCGGTGAATCTCATTTTATGGTGTGTATTTGAGTATGTGTGTCTCACCATTACTGCTTTCTAGGTTTGTCCCCTGTCTGCCTGTGTTAAATGGCTAAATCTTTTATAAAGGATTGTGTTTGAAGGAATGCAAGAATATTATTCTCTCTGTTTTCAACTACTGAATGTTGCTCGAGGCTAGTGTTGAAATTTCTGTTCAAATGAAAGAGTATTTGTAGATATGTATTTGTAGAAGGCCAATATAATGCATCAAATAAACTCCATTTAAACCTTGAAAATACTCTTATCAGCAAATTCTGCTACTTTGTTTTCTTGGTGGTCTTGTTAAGTGAGCATTAGGTAAATTTAATTTTGTCATCAGTATTTGCAGTGTACTTGGCAGTCTGACACATTTCTGCTGCAGATAATTCTCCTGACAATCACTTTATATTTTCTTAGCTTTGGTTTGATTTTTAAGTGGGCTAATGCATCTTGTAATGTATTATGGTTAAGTCATTTACAGTCATAAAAATAGCTTATTGAAATTAACACATTGTTTTTCATTGTATTTTTAATGTGTCATGCTGGCACATACATATTCCTTAACTTTCCTGTCAGTCACGTTTATAACTACTGTACCAGTGTACACCAGTCTAATCAAGCACGGGGAGCTGGAGTACCTCCTTCTAAATCGAAAAAGGGCCAGACACCTGGAGGTGCTCAGTTTGTTGGCTTGGAATTGTATAAACGGCTAAAAGAATTTCTGAAGAACTACTTGACAAATCTCCTTAAGGTAAGATGGGACATTAGATCAATCTGCATTTGTAGCAGCAATGTGGGCTGGGTTGAGAAAAGCTTGTATCAACAAACCTAGAGATGTATGCAACCCCTGGAAGTAAATTGAACCATCTTGAAACTTGCTTTTGTCTCCATTAGAGTGTTTTCTAGGCCTTGCCTGAGGCACAGCTCAGTCGATAGGTGCACCCCTGGGCTGTTTGTCCTCTTCAAGCCAAAACAGCATTTCTGTGGTTAATAGAAGTAACATTATGTGCCATCTTAAGCTGTTTTGAACAGGAATAGGTAGACTTTCTAACCAATTAACCAACATATTAGTAATGCTGAAAAAATAGTTGCCTGTAATGATGAAAATGCCTGATGGTAGCCATTAATTTACTTCAGTAAATAAACTACTAATAGAGCTGGATGTTGGGCTGCTTTGTAAGAGAATGGTTCCTAGTTATTTTTGGAAAGGAACCATGCTTTTAACTTTCAGGATTTTAATTTTGAGCAATAATGAAGATTCTTAGTGTGCTGTCAAGTTTACTGTGTAATAATTTTATGAAGCTGCATGAAGGTCTCTGAGACCTTATCCAGAATGCACTCCTGGTTTTATTCCCTTGTCCGTTCAAGCTTTGGAAAGGTACTTGAACTCCTATGTGGTACAACTTTATCTTCGTTTTTTTTTTTTTTTTTTTTTTCTGTAACAAGAACAAATACGATACCAGACCTGTTTCCAAGAATCCAGGATTCCATTTACTACCTGGCAGGGTGCTACAGCAGACCCCATCCACTCTCGCGTGTCTCAGCTCCCCGGGGGTGGGAGTGGGTGGTGTGTTTTATGGGGGTTGTCATGTTGAAGGCATTACTGATGCACTGCCGTGTTTCACCTGGCACACTCATCAGTGTCACTGTTTCTGATGCGATGCCCTCTGGCTCTCTCCCACAGGAGTGTCTTCTCAATTTTTGTCTATGCTGTGCATTTTTTTTTACCAGTGTTTTAATTTCTAAATCCCATACTGGCCTTGTACTTTACTAATGTAGAAGTAAATGGATTAGCACTGTGTTTCCTATAAATTCACTGCGTGGTGTAGATCTATTACACAGTCAGTTTGTACACCATTATATATCTTGGTTGTACCTTAAAATTACCAACAGTCCTGGCAAACTGTTATTTTAGGATGGTGAAGATTTGATGGATGAAAGTGTGCTGAAATTCTACACTCAACAGTGGGAAGATTATAGGTTTTCAAGCAAAGTATTGAATGGGATATGTGCCTACCTCAATCGACATTGGGTCCGTCGTGAGTGTGATGAAGGTCGTAAAGGAATATATGAAATATATTCAGTAAGTAGCTTTTCGAAGTGAGTGATTTATCCATTCTATCTGTCATGTTTGCATTATCATCCTACAGATCGCTCCTTGAAACTTGTAGGAAGTTCGTAGGAGTTTTGAAGAAGTGGGCAAAATGGAAATCTGCCCCCTTTCCATACTCCCACCCCAGCATAGTTGTAAAAATTCCATGGGACTAAACCTGTGAGATGTTCAATCGAACTTGTACGTATTGGGACTTGCGGTGTGAGACTGTCCATGGGTGCCTGTTCTGAATATTTTCCACTTACACTGTTCCATGTATGCACCGGTGTGGCCTTCTCATTCCACTTAGAATTCAGTCAAGTGTTTCAAATACAGAATGGAGAAGTAAATTGCCTTTTTTTTTTTCTGTTGACTTCAAAACATCTCTACAAATTTTTTAGCATCCAAGCTGCTAAGATTCAGTCAACATTTGGTTTGTAATGCAAGTTATTTTGGTACAGTTCTGAAAGATTGATAGGCAATCTTGCTATTTTTTTTTGTAATGTAAAGTAATATAAACAAAGGAGGAACATAGCAGAAGTTCTGTTTCTCAGATAACTAAAAGTACTTTTTTTTTTTTTTTTTTTTTAAATAAAGGATAATTGTCCTTGCTGGTGAAGCATTAGGAAAGTGATGTGTTATTTTACCACTTCACTAAGATAACTTTGCATATGGTAGGAAAACAGTTGGTATCCTTATGTCCCTGTCTCTTAACTTCACTAGCCTAACACTAAGGGGTTGTGTCAGCCTGAAGATCACCAACAAAAAAGGCTGTATGTTGTCAAAGTAACTTGCAGGGCTTGTTAGCATTCATAGTTGTCAGTGGATCATTGTCAGAGAAGGGGACATCATAGGTAGAGTTAGTAATCAAGCAAATGGTAATTTTATTGTGAAACAGTCTTGTTGCATGAGAAATGTGTGCGCCAAAATATAATCTGATCATTTACCATACTATATCAGCTTTCCTTAAGGAGCTTTCCCGCATGTATACGTATATATAAATATTTTCTTTATTCCATCTTTCATCTCTCTTCCTTTGCTTCTAGCTTGCCTTGGTGACCTGGAGAGACTGCTTATTCAGGCCATTAAATAAGCAGGTATATATATGGTTAATTTTACATGTTGTTAGTAACTGTTCCAAGAAGAATTTGGAGGATGGAGGGCAGGGGGCGGAACCGGAAAATAAGAGGGAACCTTCTGCTTTTGGAGTGGACCTTTCTCTGTGTGTGTGTGGTTGAATCTTGATAGTAAGACTGGTCTGTTACTTCATCATCTTAAATGAAGGGCTCATCTTAAATGAAGTACTAGCTTTGGCTGTTTCCAAGCCAGGCAGCAGCACAGGCTGACAGTCATGTCTTAAGGTTTGAGAGTCAAGATTGTGTAAGAACAGATAGTGACAGGCCTGGGATTTTGGCCTCTCCTTAATGTTATTGAGAATCTTTAAATTTACACAGATACCTGGGAGATTCAGGTCAACTAAATATTTTTGATTGGTGAATCAGCACAGTATAAAACAAGACATTTCCTCACAACAAATTGTTATATTTTTGTATGTTGATTTTACTCTTACTTACCAGTACTTCATGATGAAAAGACTGTATTATATTATGAAAATTTCAGTTTGGGGGAACAGTTGTTGCAACATTATTTATCAGCATAAGTTGATAGCTTTCTTTGTCTAAAGTACAGGCAGTTCAGCTCTTAACTGCAAAACTGTCTTGTATTTCAGGTATAAAACAAAAATAAGCTTGGTTTAGAAGGTGCTTTTTGCAATTTAAAAAAACAGAAACAAAAACCCAAAAGCCCCAACCAAACAAAAAAAACCATGCAAGCACTTTCATACTCTTCTGTAGCTCACCACTAATGGGACTGTAGTTACATTGTAGAACTTTAAGGTGTAGCGTACTCTGTGATGTCTGTAAGAAATTTGTATGTCCAGGTGTCCTTAAATTTAGTTCTCAAGGGGCTTGACTTTTCTTAATATAGGAATATGCTCCTGATTACATACGGTGCTTGACCTACCAGCTGCTTTCTCTGAGCTTGATTTACTTTTAATCCCTGTTTTCGAAGGTAACAAATGCTGTGTTGAAATTGATTGAAAAGGAAAGAAATGGTGAAACTATCAATACAAGGCTGATCAGTGGAGTTGTACAATCTTATGGTAAGTGAGATTTCCTTAAGGTTATATTGCTCTCTTAAAACCAAATAAATATATATCCTGTATCAGAGCCCAGAAGTAGAATCCCACCTCCTTGGATGTCCAGTGAAGACTTCTACAGTAAAATAAACATAGTTATATACTGTTTAACTTCAAGTTTATAGAGACGCTTGAAACAATTACAGTTGATTGTGCGGTATTTGTAAAGCTTGAAAATGCAACTCAGACAAGAGTTCATTGTTTATGAATCATTTACTTAGGAGCTAAATCTGGAAGGCAGGAACCATAGTAGTTTACAAAGTGGAGCAAAAATGTTTTATTCCATTTGTATGACATTTGGAGGCCTGCCATGCAGATTAATGACTAATTTCATTAATAAAAAAACATATATGCATATAATCTGGAACTTTACGAGGAAGAAACGGGAAGGGAATTTGAGCTAGCTTTTCAGATAGTGAAGTTTTCCAAATCCTATTTATAATGAATCACAAAATGCAATTTACATGAGTAATGTCTTGTGCTGCTTATTTTTTAAATGCAAAATATATACTTTTAAAATGTATACTTTTAAAGTTGTAAAAAGTGGTGCTGATACTGTCCCGGTTGATTACCTTTGACGTAAATTAGAAGGAGGGTACATGTTTATTTGCAAGAGACCGCTTTGTAAAAGACAGTTTTGTCATTACTTTTTTATTTTTTGTAGTGGAGCTGGGGCTGAATGAAGATGATGCGTTTGCAAAAGGTCCTACACTAACTGTCTATAAAGAATCCTTTGAATCTCAGTTTCTTGCTGACACAGAGAGATTTTACACACGAGAAAGCACTGAATTCTTGCAACAGAACCCAGTCACAGAGTACATGAAGAAGGTAAGTCATT
The DNA here is from genome assembly GCA_003697955.1 of Calidris pygmaea. Classification (NCBI taxonomy): domain Eukaryota; kingdom Metazoa; phylum Chordata; class Aves; order Charadriiformes; family Scolopacidae; genus Calidris; species Calidris pygmaea. The sequence goes on from QJSC01000318.1 coordinate 131,083, forward strand.
TAATATGCTTCATGATTATTTTCTGGATATAGATACTGTTTAGAGGTAAAGAGAAGTTCTTGGCTTTTAGTACCATTTTCTTAAAATGCTGATTATTTTACAGAAACAATTTGCTCTTTTTTCTTTTGGTGATTTGCTTCTGTGTTATCTTGTCTGAAGTTTGTCTCCTTAGTTTATTTCAGTAAGTACAATGACAGTTTGAAACTTTCTTAACATTTTCTTCTGGTTTGCCTATTAAAATAAATCCAGATTTTGTTAGACCAATACACCAAAATAGTCATTCTGGTTTAGACCTACAAGTTTACTGTTTCTATGCAAGGAACTGTGTGTTAGCACATTTATTGAAATCTCTTCCTGAGAAAGCTGGCCAAGGAAGTAAATAATTAATTAGCTTTAATTATCTGAGATTATTTTAATGTAATGAACCTTACACAAAACTTCTGATCAACAGAGGCCAGATGTAAATTCTTAGATAGTCTCTGGTTTGGGAGATCCCAGAAAGGGCAATTAAGAGCAACCTGGATAAACATTAACTATTTCTAGCCTGGTTATTGGGTCAGCCTTACTGAATGTGAAATAGATGAGTTATCTTCCATCTTGGACAAGGGCTACTTTATATTCTTTTTTTCCTCAGCTCATTTCCTCACTTTCTGAGTTGCTACTTGTTTGGTTTTGGTTTTGTTTTTTTCCCTTTCAGTTCAATTTTTAAAAAGAGAGCTTTTTGAGTATGTAACATAGAGATACACATCCCTCTCTCTGCAGTATCTTTGTGTTTCTTCTGTGTAACTCTTTTTGCACAGAACACATCCTGCCTGAGTCTTGACATTAAAGTCAATGATTTACAAAAAACATAAAGGGGGCTGTGTTGGGGGAGTCCTAGAAATAACACAGTTAAATGAATCCTGCTTTTAAAGTATTGGGATAGTTGCTCAGTAGCTCCCAGACCTACCTGTGTTAATTTTTCTGTTGTTGCATTCTTACTACTTCCCCTTCAATTTCTTGTCTTTACTTTTGTCCTAAAATACGTATCTGTAAAACCAGAGTAAGGGAGTTTCAGTCATTCATAACCTGAATGACTGGCTCACCCAGGCTTCCTTGGTACAGGACAGTAAAATCTGTCTGAAGGTCATTGCTATTTCAAGAACTAGAGATTAGTGGCAAGTAGAAGGAACTTATTAGTACCCCAAACAATCTTCGAAACTTCAAAAATCCACAGAAGAGCAACTCGCTTCGCTTGAAGCTGATCTTGAAGCTGAAAACACATATAAAGCTAGCAGAATGCAGGGGAAATCTTAAGCAAGAAAGTGTGTAGCCTTAAGTCTCTGCTCATATTCATATACTAGAGCTGGATATAAGCAATGTGAGCTGTCTTGGCATCTCCTTGCAGGAAACATGCACACGTTGAAATCAAACTGAACAGGAAACTGTTTTCATTACTCATTTTCTGGGATTTAGCTGATGAAACTGAAAAAGATGTGTGTTAGACTCTACGGTAAATATGATCAGAGCTTGCAAAATGACACAAACTAACAGAAAGGGGAAAGTTATGAATTGAAGCTAAAAGCAGTTCACTGGAACATAGTGTCTGCTCTCTCTAGTCTGCGTGCTCTGCGGGAGAGATCAAGAGGTTTTGTGAGTTTTCAGAACTATTAATTTGAAATTCAGATAGGTAAAACTGAAGGAGAAACCTTACTTCATTGTGCATAAGGAATTCTTAACATTTTTTACTTAAACATGACAAGGCAGTGTTTTAAACTTCTTAGTGGTTTTTTTTTTTCCAGTTTGGGTATTGTAATCTTGCATGTCACTTGGGTGCCTGGAACAGAGTAGTACTCCCCACAATTATTACTCGAGTATTGCTAGAATTAGGGTTCTTTTCTGTTACGAAACACCTTGAATGACTGATGTGAAAAGCTGCAAGTTGTCCAGCAGTCACATGGCATACTAAGAAGTAGTCAATGAAATCTTAATTAGAATTAGGCTATGTGTATATGGTTACTGAAGGCAGACTTGCCGAGTTTAGAAGGATTGTGGATTTTTGTTCTCAGGCCAGACTCACCAGTAAAGCTGGCACGGCCTGATGTGCTGTAGGGAAAAAGGTCAGTACTTCTTAAGGCTGTTCCTTGAAATAAGGTCTCAAACTGAACTTTAGGTCTTTATAGGTAAAACAGCCAAAGATACTGTTGTGTGAACTAATTATTTTTCTTGCTTCTGAAATATGACTTTAAAAGGAAAATAGAATTATAAGAACAGGAAGAGTGAGAGAGTATAAGCGAATTTGAAGTCAGAGTGAATGTTTGTTTTCATAAAAGAACTCTTAAGTGACAGTTGACTTTACCCTGAGACCTTCACTTTTAATGTTATTTTTAGAAGCAGCATTAGAAGTGGCAGAATTTCCTCAACTAAAGAAACACCTAATTAAATGTAAGATGTTTAACCTAGTTCTACTAGTCTGATTCCAGTTTTCAGCATTCATCAGAAAGATTTGCTGGTATTTGCTGTCATTAAAGAAGTTTATTTGTTACTGGTAAGAAACTGGCAAGTACTCTGAAGCAGGAGCTTATATCACTTCCCAAATGGTTGATTTTGTTTTCTGTGTTTTGATTTGTACTGCTTTAAGTCCAGAAGACAGTAATCCAGGACCATTTCACAAGAGCTAACTGCAAAATTATTACCAAAATGAGTGAAGCTCACAGTGGCAGAGATTATTTAAAGCTGTGTGTGTATGATGCAGTGTACTTGCAGTGAAAGTGTTCTGCTGTCCATAATACGATATTTCCTTCTTAGTCAATACTCTAAAATACTAGGAAAATTCATTACTTTAATTTCCTTCTTTTGGTGACATTATTAATTTAAATAATTCAGACTTTATCCCTAATAATGTGCTTTAATTAGAGAGGGCTTGTAAAGTGAACCTTTAACGCTTTTGCAAACGAAATACAGATAATTGTTACATAAACAACTTCAGTTTTACATTTTGGCATAAGTACTATTCTTTGAGTGACATTCAGAATTTTGGTTTGCTGCAAAGACATGCATATGTAGCATAAATGCTAGCATAATTTAAATGATTGTAGGTTATTGGGAAGCTTTTCTGTGTAAGAATTTAGATGAGAATATTCAAATAAATTTGTCATGGACATATTGTTAAATTGTGTTTTTCTGCCTTTTAGGGAGGCATGCAAGTTTGTCTTAAAACTATGTCTGTAGCTGGAGAGCTTGCTAATGCTAAAACTGCCAGTGTCTCACTTCTGCAGCTTTCTCTTTCTGGCAGCAGATTTCCACCTGTAAATTTCTCACTCTGAAGCAATAGGAAAACAATCTTGCTGTGATTCTCCACCCCCATTTAAACAGTATATAATATTATCATCAACATAAACATTGATTCCATATGTAGGTGGGGGGGGGGGGTGTCACATTATGAATCCCAGAAAAATAACTGCTTGAGTAAGTGGACTATACCACTGCATTTAGTGAGAGGTTTGATTTTTGTTCTTGTTGTTGTTTTCTAGATGAACATACTGGTCATCTGTTTTCTGCTGTTGGATTTCTGTTTTGCCTTCCATACAGGTTTCATGTTTATCTCTCTGTTCTGTAGGCTGAAGCTCGCCTTCTTGAGGAGCAGCGTAGAGTTCAGGTATATCTCCATGAGAGCACACAAGATGAGTTAGCACGAAAATGTGAGCAGGTACTTATTGAAAAACACCTGGAGATATTTCATACAGAGTTTCAGAATTTGTTGGATGCTGACAAAAATGAAGGTAAGGAGATTCAAACATTGGTTTTATGCTTAGAGCTCCCTCCTGATGGTTTGTGAACAATGTAAATTCTGGTGATGGCTAAAATGTGATTTGTTCAGGAATTATATTAAGTGAGAAGATAGACACTAAACTGATTGACAAGCAGCTTTTGATTAAATTGGGATGGCTGAGGTGGTTGCGTCGAGAAGCTTGTTCCGATCTCAGCTATTAAGGCAAAACAGCACTTATTTTGATTTCTCTTAACATGGCTGGAAGAGCTTCAAGAGCGCTTGAGCTCTTCAGGTTCTTGAGCAGAACCTGAAGCTTGCATATGAGAGATGCGAGAAGAAAACCGGACCAGAAACGGTCCTACCAGCTGTTTCAGTTCAACGCATGGATCTTTGAGTCAGCAGTGAGGATTCTAAAATCCAAGTTGTCTAGAAGTACTGAAGTACCTTAACATAGGAAATGTTAAAAGAGGAATAGAAGCGAATAAGGAGCTTCTAAAATATAGTACATAAAATATATAAAATTTCTTATGGGAAAGGGTGAAAATTATTACACGATAAGATAATTTTAGTTGTGACAAAGAGTCTTAAGTGCCACTAGTGGGGAGTTTATACCTTCACAGAGAACACATAGAATTAAGATTTCTTCAGTGTTTCCTCTAAAACAAGTAAAGATTATCAGAGTTTAGGTATCTTTAAGGAATTGTCAATTTTATTGATTTTCATGAGTTTGTTCAGGAGCTAATGCTTAGCACAGACAGTCAAAACTAGGGCCAAATAATTCCTGTCCATCATGCAAATAAAGGCGAATGGTATTTCTGGTTTTTCCAGTTGGGGAATTAATTAAATCTATATAGGAAGCCAAGGTAAGGCTCAATAGCTGAAATACTACTTTTAAGAGAGTGGCAGAATTTAAGAGGTACTATGATTAAGTTACTGCTGATACTATTCATATGAGAATTGTGAATTGCAACTATGACTCTATTTCTTTATATAGCGACCTTAAAAGACCAACTATAAATAATTGCTATAATCGTCATGCTGATAACTAACAGATTCTTCAAAGTAGAAAAGGGCAATTCAGTGTGAACAGGTCAGAAGTTACCTGTTTCAAATATAAATAGAAAATTTTTATCTTGTACTAGTATTTAAGAGTCAGATGTTGTTTATGTTTGTAAATAAATGTATTTACTCTGTAATTGGAAGAGATTTTGATGTGCAGGTGGGTGTTAAGTAGTAAAGTGACTTCATAAATATCTTCTGACAACAAAAATAGTAATAGCACGAACAAGAAAAGCCTTTCCAGGCTTTTCTTTTTTTCCCCTTACTTGATCGAGCTCGTGGGTTATGTGAGCCTCTAATGATCACTTACCATAGTGATGCAATTCCTTTAGGTTTGTTGGGGTAAAAAAAGGAAAAGAAGTATCTTGTGTCTTGGGCACCGTCTTGTTCTATGTCTCTGGTTTTACTTTCATTTGGGGTATTTCTAAGATTAATTAGGCATTTTAAAATGTCTGATTATTTTTTTCTTTTTCAAAATATTTCCTTTTATCAGGCCTCACTTCACTGCAAATTACAGTAGTTCCTTCCCTGGCCCTTTTTAAGTTTCATGAGGTCTCAAGATTATAAACAATTATTTTGAAAGACTCTTTGAGAATTCATTCTTTAATCACTATACTCTCAAATTTGTAATACACTAAAGTAACCTATTGTAGGCTATCCTAAAATTATAATAAAATCTTGCTCTCAGTTAAAATTTGTATTGCTTTGCTCTTGAAAGTACGCTGGTTTTGAGGTCCTCCTGTGTGAAGTCTGTTAAGCGTATGGTATCATGGGCCACTCCTGCTGGTGTTCTGCAGCTTTCTAATTGCATTGTGCAACTAGTTAGAAAGGTTATGGGGTGCGTTTGTCATGTGTTACCTATTCGCACCAGTGTGATACCTGTAGGAAGTAATTACATTTATTGGGAGCAGGCTGTAATGATTTAGGTGAAGTTACCATGTAAATCTTCCTTGAGGCTTTGTAGCATCTCTTCCATATTTCACCAAATACAGATGTCCTGATAGACCAACCTGTGTATCCCTACTTGTGGGCAGGTGTGGCAGCAGCTTCTTATGTCTATGCATGGTGTTAGTTGCCTACTTTTTTACCTACAGAATTTTAGGAAAAGAACAGCATTCTTACATAGTTATGGAAGTTTAACATCAGATTGCAAATGTGTATTTCAGAGAGAAAAGACAGTGGCGTTTCAAATCCAAAAGTTTAAGCTTGCCAAAGTTCTAAGGAAAGGAAAGCTTTATACAGAACTGGGTGTGAATCAAGGTGTCACCACTGCAGTGTTAAAGGCATCGAGCTCTCTGTGTTGTATTCAGAGTTAGGTGGCCACACGGCTGCTTGAGTGCTCTGTTTTATTTATTCTGCTAATCCTCAGGTGGTAATAAATTGCTCATAAAGCCTTCAGAGATGTCCTTATACTTTAGAAGTGCTAGATGCAGCTGACAACCTTAAGGTGGCTTCAACAAGGTGAAATATCCTCATTAGTTGCCACTAACTAATCGGGTTGTTTACTGTTTCACATGAGTGCGGGTTCAGAGAGGGCAAGATTACACAAACACAGCAGTCACCTCTTGTATCTGCTTTATGGCCATATCAAAGTTTGCTTTTTTAAAAAGAGTTCTGTACTCTAAATACAAAGCATCTGCCCTGTTGAAAATTAATAATAAAAACAAAAACTTATTAAATATTAGACTTTCCAAAATTACTAATTGATTTTGGAAAGTATTGGCTGAAAACTGGTGAGATTTTAATATGCGGCTTTAACATAGGTGAAATGATGTCTAATTTATTTTTACCTTTGCTAGTTTTGTTCCATGGTAGTGCTTTTCAGAACCTCTTCTTTCCTTGAGATGCAGTTATTTCTACTTGTAGTCAGTTACTTAAATGTTTTCTTAAGAGATGCCTTTTGATAGTGCTTTCTTAGAGGATGTAATGTTTATAAGGTTTCAGTTTGTCTGCTAAGGTCATATCAATACATAACATTTTGCCTTAAATTTCCAACCGTTACCACTGCTGCTGCCCGAAATAGAAGTGTTATTTATACAAAAGGTGGTGTTAGATCTCTGAGAACTTTCCTGTTCAGAGCAAGATTTAAAGGACAGTGGTCAAGCGGGGAATGCCGTATTGCTGGCGTGGCCAGCAGTAACTCCTAATGACAGTCCTAATTCATGGTAACACTTCAAAACTTCATCTAAATAAGAGGGTATAAGCTCCATTTTTAAATCATTGCACATCTTTAAAAAGTAATTTTTTTTTTCTTCTTGAGATTTATGTAGCATTGTGAAGGTAAAACATATCTTAATATTTAACAGGTTGTTTTTAACTAATCTTAGCTTTCTAGGTTAGTGCAAGGATTTGCTGTATGATTTTTTGCTGTATTTTTTTCTGGCTTTTTATAGGAGCAATTGCAGGTATGTTTTGGTGTTGATGGGTGTTTAACTCCTATTGGCAACTTGTAAATGGGAAACTGGAGTCATAGCTAGTACAAATGGGAGATGTTGGCTTTTTTTTTTTTTTTTTTTTCAGACTTGGGACGCATGTATAACCTTGTGTCTCGAATCCAGGATGGCCTTGGAGAGCTGAAAAAACTTCTGGAAACCCACATTCATAATCAGGGTCTAGCTGCAATTGAGAAATGTGGAGAAGCTGCTCTAAATGCAAGTATCCCATCAAAAGTCTGTGTGTGGTGCTGCCAGTTTCACATTAGAGGAGGGTGGATGCTTCCAGATATAATTTCCAGTTTACTTATGTTTTCCCTCTCACTGACTTAATTTATGAGGACTAGGCAATTCTCAAATGTTGATAGCAGGCTTAAAAAAAAAAACCAGTCACATCACTGTGTTACTACTCTTTGAGCTTTGGGTTGGTTGCTTGGGGTTTTTTCTGTTTTTGTGAGTTTTTGCTCTCTGTCAGGGTGTCATGCTGCTTAAAAAGCTGGCTGTGCAAGTACAGCATCCTACACTCAGAAATATACCTTTGAGTCTGCTGTTCCGAGAAGCACTGTCTCCAGTGGAATATATTTTTATTTCGTCATCTTATAGACTTTGGGCTTGAATGGGCAGAAATTTCTGTTGGCTTCAGGTTTTTGGTGAATGGCTTCATTCTGCTTGGAAAAGCAAGAGAAATGTAAGAGGAAGAGAGAAGTGAAATGGGTGGAGAGGGATCAGCTCAGGTCTTCTGCAACACTGTGGTCATTTAGACATATAATTGGCTTTCTTAATTTTATCCCATAATTGTAATTTCAGGCTTAATTTTTGTTGACTAGGGTTGAATCTTGGCAACATGAAGTTTTTTAAACCCTTTTCTAACCTTTTAGTCTATAGACAATGTGACATTTTCTAGCAGTGTCCTGGTTCAGATATTCTTGAAATAGCTTCATACTAGTAATCATTAAAGCAGTAATCTGTAATGACTGCATGGAGAACGGTAAAAACTTCAGGTTTTAGCACAGATAAAAATGTCTTACATGTGTTTAGTGTCTGTTGTTCTCTTCTGTGGTTTTTAGTGTGTAGTTTTTTAGCAGTGAATCATTGAGCTTTTATAAATCATGAAGGAAATTCAGCTTCATTTGTAGACGTCACCTCACATTCTGAAATCTGATGTGCTCTGTGGTTGACACGTTCCCCTAGTGGTCATCACTCTGAATTTCTTTGTACTTGAGCCTTAAAGAATTTGCCAGAGAAATTAAAGCTGTTTTTTTTTCTCCAGGAATTAGCTCATCTTTGAGAGAGAAGCCTGTGATTAGTTCTTTTGACTCCAGCCACTTGCAAAACTCTTCCTGACCATGACACTTCTTGTTTCTTCACCTCTCTTTTATGTTCCTTTTTCTTTTTCCACACATTGTTCTTCATTTTCATAACAGTATCTCTGGCTGTCTCCCTTGGGAACCATCTTACCCCTTCTTCCAATATCCTTCACTCCACTGTGTTGCTATTCATCATTGCCTTGTTAGCCCTCCATCACACGTGGGTAGGATTGACTCTCCCTACCTTAATTTATCTGTACTGTGTCTAAACAGATAGTCAGCTGGGAAAACGCTTCTCAGTTTCTCTGTAGTCAGTGGAGAGCAATAGTCATACCAGCTTGACTCATCTGACCTATTTTAGATTTTACTGCAAAATGAGTTGTGCTCTAGACTCCATTAACTACATTAAGGAGACTGCTTTTCAGTCAGAAGATTACTGCTTTTAGGGCTTTTGGCTGGGTTTTTTTTTTTTTTTTTTGGAGTCCTTGTAATCAGTAGATGCCTTTCTGAACGTCCTTGAAGTCTGCTTGAGTATCTTGTCTGGGAGGTTCTCAATAATCTCAGCTCTTTATCTCAAGCATGGCATTAGGTTGATGGTCCATATAGTTTATGTCTGTCTTCAGTAACAACAGGAAAAGTTTTTCAGGATCCTGATACAGCCCTGCCCATCTTTTGCCATTAGTTGCCATCATCCAGCGTTCTGACGATAGGAACATTACAGGAGTACCTCCACGCCCAGTCCTTTTAGCTTTTACTTATGGTCTTTGAGCTTGTCTAATTCATTCTTGAACCTGCTGATGCTACCTCATTCCAACAACCTCCTGTGTGCAGCAAGTTCCAGAAGTCAACTATCTTGTGTGTAAAGATGTTCTTTATCTGTCTTAAACTTGTTTCCTATCACTTTCATCAAGTGCCCCGTAGTTATTAAATGTGGCTTTTAGTGATTGTTCATCGTTTTGGTCATCCTCCTGGTTTTGTTAACCTTGGTTAGATGCCCTTTCAAACTTCTCATCTCCAAATCGAAGACTTCTAGCCTTTTTAGCATGTTGTAGCTGCCCTGTCTGCCTGGTGTTTCAGTTGCTCTTCACTATTCCTACTCTGACTCCACTCCATCTTTATTGAGATGCAGAGATCAGTAATTGCATAAAAGACTCAGCCTGTGAGCGTCATAAGCTTGATTATTGGCATTTGGCTGCCACTGGGTGTTGAGCGAATAATTTTTATTAGAGGTACTAAGTTATACCTATTGAAGATACACATGTTACCTTCTTACTACAGAGATTTGTTTCAAGGGTTTCTTCTATAGCAACTGCCATTTTATGATTGTCCAGTTCTCTCAGGTCTGATTCGAATTAAGCTTATGTCTTTGAAAACGTCCTTCCTGGAAATGTTTGCAGTAGTTGACTAAGTGGTTTTGTCGTCTTTTGTACTATATAATGTGCTACACTCTGTGCTCCGGTTGCTGTAGATGAAAGCTTGTGCTCCAAGTCGGTTGTGGACATAGAATGTAAACTAGTCTGCACACAATTTTCCTTTAAAATATTTCTAATACTTTGTATACCTTCCCCATAAAAATTGGCTTAGGCCAGTGAGTAGCTCCATTTTGGAGGAAGCAGAAAGTCAATGGGTTGCAAAAAGCCATCTATTTTTATTGCAGGATCCAAAAATGTATGTACAGACAGTGTTGGATGTCCATAAGAAATACAATGCTTTAGTCATGTCTGCATTCAACAACGATGCTGGCTTTGTGGCTGCACTAGACAAAGTAAGTATATGGAGTGGCATATGGGGAACATTTCTTTTCTATTCAGTGTTTCGCCTCCCACAATTTCACTGTCTTTTGTGATTTATAGGCTTGTGGTCGATTTATAAATAATAATGCAGTGACAAAAATGGCTCAATCATCCAGTAAATCCCCAGAGCTACTGGCACGATACTGTGACTCTTTACTAAAGAAAAGGTACGTCTTCAAAGACAAATTAATATTTCAGGTTGGCTTTTGTTTTAAAAGGCTTTAGCATATGAAGTTTTATATTATCTCTTCAGAAACAGAACTTAGTGTTTCAAGAAAAATCAATTATACCAAATTCTGAATTAAAAAAAAAAAATCAGTAGGACCGCTCCTAAGGATTATATGCAGTGTACTTTTCTTTTTTAAAGAAGAGAGGGGAGATAATAAAATATCCAAGACCTTTCTTTCCTTATCGAAACAGTTTTATTTTTTTAATAAAGCAGAAGGAATTTTTTAGTTTGTTCCCCCCCCCCACCCCCAAATTTAAGTTTTTACCTGTAAAGAAGAGACACACATACCCTTTTTCCATTAAAACTCTTGCTTTCTTCCTGTTGTTTTCTCTCTACCTTCTTCCATTTGGCTAGAAATAGAAGAGGACAAAACCTGCTTTCTAAGCCCTCATTCGTAATTTAATTAAGGTGTTTGGCTCCAAATGATTCAGCAACTCATACATTGAGTTGGTATCAGTTCAGTTCGTACTGGATTGGTGTCAGTTTTGTCACTGGCAACTTTTCTAACTGTTTTGAGGGAGGAAAAAAAGTACCACCAAAGAACCCACAACCAGAACAACTTGCTCAGTTTTCCCTCCCCCATCCCCTCTTTCCTTCAGCAAAAGATTTCTTTTTCCCTTTATAAATACTGGCTTTCTGCAGAGTAGATCTGGGGTATGCCTGGTGGACAAGCATGATGTGGAGGAAAACAATGTGGTGCCACCTGAGCTCTCAGCCAGACAAGACCCAGCTCTCTGAGCCCTTCTCTTTTCACTGTACTATCTAAGATAGGAAAGAAAGATAGCATTTAGCAGCAGAAAAAAAGGCAGGAAGAGAGACATCTGTGTTTAAGCCCATAAATCCTGACAAGTGTCATGCTATCAGGAAGTATTGAGCAATTCATGGTCCAGGACTTCAACCTATTGTTTAAAAGTCTTCAGAATTGCTTACGTGTGTAATAGTGAAAAGAAGCGTTCATTTCATTACAAGCGTTCCTCTCTGCAAAGGTCTTTCATCCCAAAAGTATTCAATCTGTGTTCCTTATCTATGAAGTTTCCATACATGCCTATATGTTGTTTTATTTAGCAGGTTTGGGACTCATTAAAAATGCACTTCTTTAATTGCAGCTCAAAGAATCCAGAAGAAGCGGAATTGGAAGATACACTCAATCAAGTGGTAAGATGTCTATAAATAAAACTCTTTTCTGTGTAAACTTTGCAAAGTTAGTAATATTCAATTGTCACATAAGTCAGATGAGAGAAAATCTTTTATTTCATATGTTTGATTTCATTACTTAAGTAATAATCTTCATCTCTTTGTGGCTTGTTATTTGTGGTTTTTTATTAATAAAAAAAAAAGCCCTTTATGGCAGAGTTAAAGTGGCTAAATGGAATTTATGCTTTTACTTCATTTTTACATACACATACAACATATATATATTTCTATGATATGTTTTCATATAATTACACACACTATGTATTTATTCATATATAAGGCTGTACATATGGAAGATACAGTTAATGTGTTTAATATAAGTATCCACATTTAAAACAACCACACACCACCACACTTTCCCGCCCTGCCCAAACCCTGAACGAGACCCCCCTGCCCATAAAAATGAAGAGTGTAAATGAAGGAGATACTGCTTTTTTCAAGTAGATCTTTCAAGACAAATGCTTAAATTTTTAAATTTTTCTTACAAATTGTCTTGGCTTTTCCAGATGGTTGTCTTCAAGTACATTGAGGATAAAGATGTGTTTCAAAAATTCTATGCTAAAATGCTGGCAAAAAGACTGGTACATCAGAACAGTGCTAGTGACGATGCTGAGGCAAGCATGATCTCAAAACTAAAAGTGAGTATGCCGTGACTGTCCCCTATTGCAAGTCTCCATCCTGCCTTGGAAAGTACATCCTTTCGTGTCATTGTTTTATATACAATAGAAAAATATACAACCTAGGTTATCTTTTTTTAATAAGCTCCTGAGGAGCACGTAGTGCCCGTCTGTCAGATGGGGTTCAGATGGAGTTAAGCTTAATTATTCTTATCCAAATGAATGACGTGGATATAATTATCCAAGGGAATGACTGCTGAGAGGTTGCTTAATGTCATTAACCCTTGTTCATTCAAGATCAAGCAAAATACGATCTGGTATCTTTTAGTAGTCTGTTTCATTGGGTGTTTTGCTTCATTTTTGAACAAAATTTTCTTCAGTTTTTGGTGGCAGCTAAAGAGCACGTCTAGCTGGCATCAGGGCTTTGAGTAAGTGAAATACTGATCTTTGTGCATCTTTTATGAAGAAAATAGGCTCTGATACTTTGTTATTCTCAATGTGTCTTGCTGACATATCTGTGCTTTTAAAATACAGCAAGCTTGTGGTTTTGAGTATACCTCCAAGCTGCAACGGATGTTCCAAGATATTGGTGTAAGCAAGGACTTGAACGAGCAATTTAAAAAGCACCTGACCAATTCAGAACCGTTAGATTGTAAGTAATACGTTTATCTAACTTACTGTTGAGTAGTTTAGCTTCCTCTTATTTCTACAGCGCTAACTGTATGAGAGAATATTTGATTCAGACATCAAACCCCAGAATATAGAGTTAGTATTCTTTTGACCAAGACAGCTAGGATTTTTAAATTAGTCTTTTAGGTCTGTACTTTGTCTTCTAATAGCACTTCTGTTATGGGTAGCCTCCTCCTGATTTTACAGCTCATGTTTAGGTATGTAATGAAGTTGAAAAATGAAGTTGAATCCTTGGTTTTGAGCACAACATGGCTTAAGATCATGCTTGTGTAAAAGTATTAAAGGAAAAAGGATATTGTGTTTTTGGTTGTTAGACAGGCCTATCACTTTTTTTAATAAAGAATTTTTTTCATTAAAGAACACCAAAAATTCTCTAAAGAATTTATAATTATTTGTTGGATGACATTTAGAGTTGTGTAGTCTCAGGAGTAAATTTTTACTTTATGTTTGTGCTATTCTCACTGACTTGCCCAAAATGCCTTACAAGTATAAATGTGAGATGTTATGCTTGCAGTGGTGTACTGTGGAGTGATGAGCTTTAGGGACACGTAAAAATGAACACTTTTACATTTGCATCTTTAAAGAGAAATCTATTGTGGAAGCAGGGTAACGACTTACACAAATGAGAGAAATCTGAGTGACTGTCACAGCAAATCTAAAGCTCTCCAACTGCAGTGACATCTTACATGAATTCCTTTGGTTTATGGTCAGAATTTAAAAACAAATACTGCTTAATGACTGTTCACCATGTTAGTTTGAGCAAGGCAGAGTAACTTCTCGTTTGCGTAAGAGGGGTTGGGTTGGGAGCGAGGGGGATAACGCAGCCCGGCCTCTTCCCCTCTCTTGCAGTGGATTTCAGCATCCAGGTGCTGAGTTCGGGATCGTGGCCGTTCCAGCAGTCCTGCACCTTCGCTCTGCCCTCCGAGGTGAGGCACTCCTCCTGGGAGACATGTCTTTTACGTGGCTGGTGTCGCCTCTTGGTTTGTTGCGTGTCAGAGAGGACTGGAGGTGCCTCTGTGGGGTTTGCCTATTTGGCTGGGAGGACATCTGGGACAAGATAAGTGATTAAGGTCGTGGGAGGGAACTGTGTGAAATACGTGTTTCTCTCCTGTGGAGAGACCCTGCTTAATGAATCTGTTTTCATATTGTTCAGCAGTAATTGTAGCAAATCCTTGTTAATAGTGTATTTTTCTCTGTATACTTTTATTTAAGAAACTTTTTCTTGCCATTGCTTCAGCTGTCTCCAGTTAAGATCTAAAGATTCTGTAATCACTAGTTTTCTGTTGAGTGCTCAGCCAGAATAGACAAGACCTGAACACTTGCCTTGAGAAGTAAGTTCAACTGCTGATACCTGGAAGATCGAGGCAGTTAAAAGAAACCGCCTTTCTAGCCTTGCTTAATGTAGCAGAACAGGAAGAGTGGAACTTACATGCTTGTTTAGGTGTTTATTGTTTTTAAAGGGGAAACTCGTAACAAAGGGAAATTTTCATCCAGTCTGAAGTATTTGAATACTTGAGATTTCTGTTTGTCTTAGTCGGACAACATGGTAGTTGGGAGTGATCAGATTTGACTCTCCTTTGCTGGTTCCAGAGCATGTTCTAGTAATGGTAAATGAAGGTAAATAATATTCTTTCTTTATTGTTGTTTCTATACAGTTAGAACGGAGCTATCAGAGATTTACTGCATTTTATGCCAGTCGTCATAGTGGAAGAAAATTAACATGGTTGTATCAGCTGTCCAAAGGGGAATTGGTTACCAACTGTTTCAAAAACAGGTACACGTTACAGGTAAGGACAGCATCATGGCAACAGAAACACAGGGTGGTGAGAGAATGCGTTCAGAGGGCTGGATGCAGCTGATCATTTAAAAGGCAGGTGTTCACGCTCCGCTCCGCTGCTCTTACCTTATGTGGATGAGCTGCTCAGCCTCTTTACTCCTCATTTGGAGATAATTGCCTTTCCTTATTTTAAAGGACCATTGTGCAGATAAATGTGTTTAAAATGGTGAAGTGTGTAGATGCTGAAGTAGAGGAGTTCATGTGAATACCTATGCCCGCACACAAACTTATTTTAATAGATAAAACAGTGAATTGAACTGTATTTTATTTGTATGTCAAAATATTCATTAACTGTATGTAATGATGTATCACAGTCAAGTATTTTAAGTCATTCCATTCCTTAATTGGGGAGGTTGGGTTCATATGTGTACATGCAGATACATATATAGCTACTATCTACGACGCTCACGTGCATTCATCAGCTTTATTCCTGTGCATAACACTACTGCCTCTGAATAATGCAAAGCACAGATGCAAGACTTGATGGCTCCAGATCTGTGTGTTGCTTAAGTGAACATAAATGTTAGCCTTCCCCAAATGGTTGTTGGTGTTACGATTAACAGAACCTTTATTATATGTTCGATTTAGTTACTGTAATGATACTTAAGATCTATGTTTAAAAGAAATTTAATTTAGAAAAGGGAGTACATTACTTTTGGTTTAAACCGGTGTTGAACTGCATTATGTGAGACAACTGCAACCTCTCTGCGTAAGATCTCATGCTGCTTATAGTGCTTGGGTCTGCTGTCTCCCCAAAAGTAGGCAGAGGAGAGGAGTTCACAACAGTGAGAAGAAACAAGATAATCTCAGACTTTGAACTGGTCATCAACATGTGTTTACCCTGTGGTGATAGATGTGAATAAGCCACTGAAGCCTTGTTTATAAACCTAGTTTTGTTATTCTGCTGGGGTGGGGAGGGTTTCGAGGGCGAATTCAGTAGTCTGGGTAGGTTTTAATGAAGATTAAATGGGTAAGAGTCAGGGTGTGACAGAGTAATAATAATTTAGAATTATGTTAGCAAGTAGAAATATAAGGCTTTGACACCACAGTAAAAGATTTGATGAAGTGTCTGCATTTAGTTAAATGATCATAATCTTAGGCTTTATGTTTAGATAATGCTTGAAGGTGGAGTTCTGGTTGTATAAGTAACATCAGATGTTTCTGTATTTTGTAATGATTAGCACTAGCTGGCCATTCTCTGTTGTCCAGATACACCAGTATATGTGTTTAACTGGTGAATTTCAGACTCTTAGATTAGAAAGCACGTCTGTTCGTTCTCATGTTCTGATTTTCCCCCTCTCCCTGCATTCTCTTTTCCGATCTGTTAGGCGTCCACGTTCCAGATGGCGATTTTACTGCAGTACAACACAGAAGATGCCTACACCGTGCAGCAGCTGACAGACAGTACTCAAATAAAAATGGTAGTGACTTTGCACATTTTACCACGCTCTTCTGAACGAGACTTTTGGTTGTCAGGGCTCTTCCAGTTGTCGTAAGAGACTGGGATTAGACACGCTTGAAAGCAGAGTCTGTTTCTGTCCTGAAGGAGACAGAGGTGCTCTCTTCTTGGTCAGCTAACTTGCCTGGTTTACTTCCCTGTAATCTTTTAGTTGCCTAGTCCCCTGATTGATCTGAGTGTGTGTGGACTCCTGTTCATGACTAGTGACTAGTTCATGACTCAGCTTCCTGCTGAGCTGTGGCAGGAAGTTTTCAGTGTTTCACTACATACGTTTTAATATTAAAAGACAACATTCTAGGAAAAATACCATTTTTTCCTAAGTGATTGATCTGTGCATCCATTCTTCTTTACCTCTCGAGGCTTATATAGGTGAACACTGTAAAATCTGCCATCTCAGCGGCTCACTCTCTTTTGTGGGAAAAGGTTCTCTCCTTTTCTTTCCAAGCAGGCTTTATGGCCCACAGTCTATTTGGCATCTGTGTCCTTTACTAGTAAGTTAGAATCAAGTCTGCTGAGACTTCTGGAAAAGTAGGCAATTCCTAGTCAGTGAGATCTTTACTTATAGAAATGCACATTAGAAAGTTACTGGTGGTGATGGTTTGCAGCAAGACAGTCTTATGGGGTTGGCATTTATTATAGATGCTTATTTGCAGGTAAATATATATATTTATGTAAAATAAATATTTGGGCCAAATTACCGTGGGACCGGAATTAAACTCTTGATACAACTGAACTGAATAAAGCGAGCTGCGTGAAGCCCAGCAGATTTCCTCTGTGCTAAAAGAGGAGGTTCTCTCAAGGCTGCAGAGAACACTGAGAGTGGTGCAGCCACCCGGTGACCGCCCAGGGGCAGCCGCCAGAGCAGGTCCCTGCTGGAAGCAAGACAAGAAAAATGTGTTGATCAGAAAGGAGAGGGTGCTTGCTTTCTCAGGTTTGAGGTTGCCGTGGTACCTGTAGTTGCATGGGATAAGAAAAATGATTCCTTACACTTAAAAATCTGCTTGCAAAACAGCTCCTAGAACAGCAACTGGAAAGATCTGTTGTTTGGGGGCATTTGACCAACCGCAAGGGGGAATATGTCCCAACACCCAAAAAAGGGCTTATTACATTTTATTTCTGTGAACTACATTTTTACTGCACTTTTTTCCCCCCACTTACTTTGCAATGTTTTGCAAAATAACATCAAAATATGTGTATTCATGTTGAAGTATTTTAAGTTAGAGAAAGGTGCTGTCTGTCTCCGCTGATGGTATTTTCTGTAATTTTGTAGGATATCTTGGCACAAGTTCTACAGATACTGTTGAAATCAAAATTGCTTGTAAGTACTCTTGCTTTTTTATGACCTGCTTCACATTCAGAAAAATATATTCATGAATATTTATTTATTTTATTTATTGCAGGTTTTGGAAGATGAAAATGCGAATGTGGATGAGGTGGAGTTAAAACCAGATACCTTAATAAAACTGTACCTTGGTTATAAAAAGTAAGGCAAAACTTCAGCAGCACACATCACTGGTGTATAATGGGTAGCATCCTCCTCTGTTTTCAGAATTTTTGGTAAAACCTAAAGCT
Organism: Calidris pygmaea; assembly: GCA_003697955.1. Taxonomy (NCBI): domain Eukaryota; kingdom Metazoa; phylum Chordata; class Aves; order Charadriiformes; family Scolopacidae; genus Calidris; species Calidris pygmaea. Next base: position 149,023 of record QJSC01000318.1, read on the forward strand.
CCAGGGTTGAAGTGCTAATTCAAATGTAGATCCAACGGGTACCGGCTTCAGAGGAGAGGGGTGGGCAGTGGGGGGACGGGTAAGCTTTCAGCTCTCTGACTGGTATAAAGTCTGTCAAGGCACGGACGTATCCTCTTCCGTTCATTTTGTTCCTTGGTTCTTGTCTAATTCTTATATAATTTGTCTTTGGTAAGAAATTGTGCTGGTTTTCACTGAGGTGGCAGTGCATGGCTTGCACGCGCTTGGCAAAATACGTTCTATTTTATAAGGTTACAGCAGTGACCAGTGCCCAGCAAAGGTCAAAGGCTTTAATGTTCATCTGCTAGAGATAACATGAGAAGATCAGGCTCACTTTAGAACTTTAGAGCGTACAGTGATTTGAAAACTTAATAAACACGATTTTCAGTAGTTTTTATTACCTACTTTAACCAGTGTTGCTTTTGACATTTGTATATTTTAAGCTGTTCACAAGTACTGTGGTGGCTTTTTATCACGCTTACCAGCGGATAGATGTAAACACTCATCAGTTAGTGAGGAGTTCAGCAGTGCCCAGAGATAAGATTAAAACCTTTCCTAGTAACTTGCTTATTATCTGCTTTCTTCCCTCCTTGACCAATAATTCAAGGTTTGAGAGTTTGTGGTCAGTTATGCCAACGCAGTGGTGGAAGCAGCTCAGCGTTGCTGCACTGTGTGGCTCGGTGGTTCCCAATTTATGAGAGTCTGCTAAATAAATTAGATTTATTCTCTCTCCACCGCCGCGTTCCCCGGTGCAGCCGACGGGCTGAGCAGCCCCTTCCCCGCTTGTGGCACCGCACCGTGTTTTGAGAGGGGCCGGGGGGCAGTTGGGAGCCCGTGGGACAGAGGCAGAACTCAGTTTTTGCAGAACAAATGGATTTCTCTACCTTAAGATCAGAATCCAGTCTGTAAACCAGAAAGGTGATTCTGTTCCCCGTGACTTTTTGTCCCAGTCACTGGCTGGAGGGTTCTTACTAAACACAAGAAATGTTTGAAATGGAGTTTAATTAATGGAGTACAGCGCTAATTTGACCTAACAGATCACTAGGTTGGATCCAGTAAGTCATGAAAGACACAAACAAACCATCAAAAAGGTATTTTGGTTTTGTTTGGTTGCAGTTTTGGGGTTTTACTTTTTTAAAACTTGAATAAGATTGTCTAAAATTTTCAGAAGTGCCACCAACGTTCCCTTTTGTTGTAAAATAATTGTGGTGGTGTGGTGTTTATTTTAGAGTTGGGCTTTGGGAGGTTTTTTTTGTTTTTTGATTTGTTTTTAAACAGGCTAATGGTTTTATTAACTTCCGTTTTTCTTTACAGCAAAAAATTGAGGGTAAACATCAACGTGCCAATGAAGACTGAACAGAAGCAGGAGCAAGAAACTACACACAAAAACATAGAGGAAGACAGGAAACTACTGATTCAGGTGACTTGCACTGCAGAATTCTGCCACGCGATGAACTTAGAATTACGTTTTGGCAGTCCTTTAATGAAGCTTGCTGTAGGTTTTCCTTAAATTTCAATTAAAAGACAACCTGCCATTGCAGTGTGTTGTGCTGGAGCTAAAAATGTATTTACAATACTCTAAAAGGCAACTGGAGTCTGTCACAGAAAATGTAGATGCTGCTCTGCAGATGTAGATGCTGTTCTGGCGTCGTGCTGGTGAGTGTTTGGGTTCCACCGATGTGCGCGCTCACCAGATGTGTCCTGGGTGAAGACTAGTAATACCCAGGTAGTATGAACTTAACTGTGTTTTGCTGTCAGAAATCCGAGTTCTTAAAGTCTGAGTGAGTCGCTGGTGTCGGTAGGCATCGCTTCTCTCCAGCGGGTACTCGGGGTTTGCTGTGTCGATGCCTCTGCCGGAGCAGACGTGGGGGCTGCTGGGGAGGTGAAGTGGCTTTAGGCAGAAGGACAAGTAGCTTGCTCCTGAGCACACCTTTCTGACTTTGCTGTGCAGGCTGCTATTGTGAGAATCATGAAAATGAGGAAGGTTCTAAAACACCAGCAACTGCTTGGAGAAGTGCTAACACAGCTGTCCTCAAGGTTCAAGCCGCGAGTCCCAGTAATTAAGGTACGTGAGAACCACATCTCTGAACCTGTGTTCCCGGGGCCGAGGGGGATACAGACAGACAAAATTCTGAATTACAAATTGCTTCTGAATTACAAAGGGAAGCTAAGGAGATTGCGTGGGTAAGGACAGATTTTTGGAGTTGTAAATAAGTAGGAAATACTCTATTTCTTATGGTAAAACGCACGTTTTGTATTGTTGGCAGCAGTAAAACACCAGCTTGATTGTATCTCTCCACATCAGCACCAGGTGACAGCAGCCCCTGCTCCAGGCTTCCCTCCTCCTCCTGCTCTCCCAGCTGGGGGAGAACCACTGCTCCTGGCCTGGCTCAGTAGAACAGTTTCCTCATCTTTTCTAGAGTAACAGTGCTGGGGAGGGGGACGTTGTAGTTAATTATGGTTTCCTCATCAGTTTGTTTTGTTGTCCCACCAATGGCTTTTACATCCGCAACCCGGGGGATAGCTGGGGTAAAGAACAGGCAGCGGAGAGCTGTTGAGTGAACTGGTACCACTGCTGAAGGAGATGCACCCAGTCACCTCGAGAGGCACTTACTGGAACTGCTGTCTTTAGTCAGGTCACAGTAAGTGCTCAGCAGCCTGAGCATGGGCTGGGCTCCCAGTCACCACCCTGGAGTGGCATCAAGGGAGCATAACTCAGTTGAGTGGATTGGTGGAGTCTTCTGCTTGGATGTGGTCAGAGAAGGGAGAGTGAACTGCTGGGGTTTGTGCCCTTTGCCTCCTCCCGTCCTCTGCTGGGCATGAAATTCAGTGGCCAAAATCATTCCAAGTTTGTAGCAGCCGCAGGAGAGGGCTTTTCTGCCCGTGTCCCACCGCTTGTGTTCGTTTCACCCACAGAAATGCATCGACATTCTGATTGAGAAGGAGTACTTGGAACGTGTGGATGGCGAGAAGGACACCTACAGTTACTTGGCTTAACGTTTTTCTTAGCAATTACTTGACTGTGTGACACTCGGCAAATAGGTATGTGATGGAAAGAATGAAAGCGACGGAACTTCATAGCGGCCGCCCTGCTGCCATTTGGACCTCCCTTTTTAATAACTGAGACCAGGACTCCCATCAGCCAGTCTCAGACTGACATCAGAACTGCTCAGGATTGATACATTTCAAGTATGTAAATATGGACACCGATGCCATTTAACCTAATTTAAGAACAGAAAGGAATCAAACCCTTCTCCTTTAAGGGTTGCATGCTACTGCATTTAAATCAATACATTGGCTATATGATAAACAGCTGCCAGCGCAGGCAGCACTTCTAAATGTTGGCAGCACTTTGAGAGCGAGTCTGAATGGACCCATGTGTAATCTGCTATGAAAACCCATTTGTATAGTGTGTTTCATTTTTTAATGTGTGATAAATAAAAAAAAAAATTAAAAGATTTCTGTACAAGTTGCATTTGGTTTTATTGTTTTAAGTTTCATGACTTATCTTTCTAAATGTAAATAAAAGGTATAATGGTTATGAAAGCTATAGAAATCTGTTTTGCTTTTCTGCCTTTTCCCTGTTCTCTGGTGATTTAAGCACATTTTGTTCTCTGAAGAAATTGTCGCCATCAAATGTGCATGGGACTTCCTTTCTGAAGAGGAGAGGTTTCAGAAAAGGAAAGGAAGTTGTGATGATTTCACAAGATCAGCCCAGAAAACACTGGGGATCCGCGTGGTGACACTCGGTCGTGGCGAAGCGGAGCTGCCCCGAACGCTGTGCCCTTTGCTGGGAGCTGCATCGCACCCCCCTCAACCCTGCCCTGAGGGAATGAGGTTGAGGCCGCCCATTTCTGTGACTGGACCAGAAACTGGAGTGTGTTCCTGAAGATTAATTCCCATTAATGCAACCTGTGATGGGAATTAAAATTACCGCTCATACAGGGCTGGGCTGGGCTTCGTCCCACTCGTCTCACAGTGCTGTGTGTTTGACACAGGTGTGGATGGAGCATTGCCTTTCCACACGCTACAAGTGAAGTGCTGCCGGGTAATTTTCATTTTCCGGGTGTGAAAAGAACGTAACTTCTGCAGCCAAACCCTTTTTTCCCCATAGAAATTGTGATTTGTGGTTCAGTGTTTGTTTTGGCATGAAGACAAGGGAGCCAGATTTTGTGTTGATACTGTTTTTTCTCTGAGGGGAAACTAATTTTTCAAGGTTACAATTGAGCTCTGACCCACAAAAATGTCTGCTTTTTAAAAAAAAAAAAATTATGGAGCGGTATTAGATGTGACCCAAACTGGTTTGGAAAATGGTGGGAGAAGTCTCTTCCCCACTTGAGATGGTGCCTGCTTGCTGTTCCGAAAGAACTTTAATTGGCCTAATGACTGCTCGGGTGGGCGATAGGAGCATCTTGCTGTTCAGTTTTGGAATGGATCTGTGCGACGCGGGTGACGCTGCCTCTGCTCGCTGCTGCTGCTGCCCCTTTTTTTTTTTTTAGATGCTGTTTTGTGCTTTGTTTGCATAAACCCTTCTTGCAGAAAGGCTGCTGTGGTTTGGGCAGGGGCCTGGCGCAGCGGTGACGGGGCCGGAGGATGGGCACCTGCTTGGAGCTGCCTCTCCAGCCCAGCCTGAGCCAGGGCTGCTTACGCCACCGCGCTCTGCCCGCTGCTGGCTCTCACCGAGCTCTGGTTTTAAACCCACCTGCTCTCCATCCACCCTCAGACAAGCAGGAGGGAAAATAAGTTTTGACTTCTGGACTCAATTTTTTTTTTTTTTTTTTGTCCTGAAGAAGATGAGGGGTGTGAATCCTCAGTTCTTCCTGGGGCCCCTGCAGAGCCAGGTGGCAGGAGGGGCGGCCTTGGCTCGTGCCGAGTGGGACCACGGAGTTGCAGCTGCCTCAGTGGGGAGGGTACGTGCTCATGAGTGACAGGATTTGTATGAAATGAGTGTTGCAGTCGTGTGTCCCCGTGCCTGCCCTCCCCCCGTGCCGGCCAGCAGTGGGTCAGAGTCCAGGCTCAGCCAGCAGATCAGAAATAAACCCTGTGCAAGACCCAAGACAAGCAGCTGTGATCTTAACCCTTCTGAATAAAAACATATATTAAAAAAAAAAAAGTGTAGTAAGGCACAGTAGCTGTGATAGCGTTTGCTTACATATAAATGTGAGCTGCAGAAGAGAGATGGAGGTGTAATTACTGCTGCATTCATTACTCCTGTTGCTTCAGAGCAGCTGCAGTGGAGGGTTCCAGGTGATGGGACCATCACTGCTGGGTCCTGGAACAAGTGCTGCAAATGCCTGCTGGCACTTCCACGCCCAGCAAAGAGATTCATTAATTTGCCATTAAGTTAAGTTAACAGGCAAACCTCGAACCTCAACTTTGTCTTTAAAGTAGGGTTTGTCCCAAAATTCACAGCTATTCTTGTGAGGGGTGGGGTGGGACCCTTTCCCCTTCCAGTAAATTCATCTGCTGCTAATGGCCAGACCCCTCCTTAGGACTATGAGTGAGGAGACTTCACAAAAGCAGAGAAACAAATAATGAAGTGCAGTTGATCCTGTGCCACGAGGTTAGGTGTGGGAACAACTGTAGAGTGTGTGACCAGCACCCCTCACTCCAGGGACCACGACTGTAGTCTCATGCCAAGGCTGTGTGACACCTCTGAGGATTCTGCTGAGGTGCTACCCGCTGGGGTTTCACCCTCAGCCCAACTGACTGGTGTCTGCTACACAGGTTACAGCTTCAGTCATCCTAAGCGTGACCTGAAGTAACAGAGAAGTGGACAAATACGGAGTTGTCAGAAGTTGACAGTATTCCTGTTGCTTCCTCAGCTGCCTGACACAAAATTCCAACTCAGTTCCAGTAAAAATGAAGAAGTTCAAGTATCCTTTTTATTCAAGGTTGAAAAATGTACCACACCACATTATTGCAAAAGTTCATAGGTACAAAACACTTTGCAGCTGGTGAGAAGGCAATAAAAAGTTGGTTTTTTTTTTTTAAATTTGTTACTATAAATTATTGTTACAGTACTTTGCAAATACAGAATTTCAAATTGCATCATTTTTATTTTACTAAAATTGCCCACAGTACTAGAGATTCCTGAAGATAAGGCAGCTGTTTGTTTAAAAGAAGAGGTAGCTGGTGTCAAGGGATTTCCATTTCTCTTTCAATGCCCACATACTTGAGGGCATCAGCTTGGCTGTATCTGAAATTAAAAAAAAAAAAAAAACAAAACCAAAAATAGAACCCAGTACCACCGAACATTCCAGCTCCATCGTTCTGACAGTGAGAGCACCACAGCCCGACGTGCTCCCAGACTTCGCTTCCCCATAGTTTTCTCACCAGCTGTGGCCTTTATTCCCTGGGTGAGTTCACAGAACAACGCTGAGCACTCAAGAAACTGCTTTTACAGGAATTCGACCCAGAGGTAACAAAACGCTAAACTTTTTCACCTTCAATCTCACAATACTGAGGGTCATTTTAACTACTGGACAGCAACTGCATTTCTCAAGGTTGCCTTACACGGCTTTGTCACTGGACACTTACTTTCATCTACAATTATCTCACTTGAAGAAAACTATGAACACAATCTCGGCAAGCTCCTTGCTGTAATAACACAATAAAACATCTGGCCCATTTCTCAACCACAGGAGAGACAACCCATATGGGTCCTAGGGAACTCTCCCCATCAGGGTGCATGGGGGCTGCCTGGAAAACTGTGGGTCTGTCCCCATTTGTCACTAAACTTTCTCTATACGAGCTGCTGTTCCAAGTTTGCAAAGCTGTTAACCAGCTGCTTTGCTAAAATCAGTCTCTCTTGCACATAAGACGTTCCATCCAAACATGGGGAGGAACTTCACTTTGAGGGTGGCAGAGCCCTGGCAGAGGCTGCCCAGGGAGGTGGTGGAGTCTCCTTCTCTGGAGACATTCAAACCCCTCCTGGACACGTTCCTGTGGGACCTGCTCTGGGTGGACCTGCTTTGGCAGGGGGTTGGAGGAGATGATCTCCAGAGGTCCCTTCCAGCCCCAGATCATGCTGTGATTCTGTGATCTGGCTTAAAAAAATACGCAAGCGGCTCTGCTTCTCAGGTGCCAAGACCTGAGGCTGTAAGGAGGCAGGCAGAGTAATTAAATACTGACAGCTAATCCATTCTATGACAGGAAGCAGTTACAAAATCCATCCACCAACCTGTAGTCAAAGAACAGTTCTTCACCAGTCTGAATGGCTCTTTTAGCAAATATTCCTATTCTGTGATCACCATTAACCATCATAACTGTTCAAAAGAAATTTAAACTCAGGTTAACAAAAATATTGCTAAAATGTGTATTCTAAATATGTATTCTACAACATTTCATACATTGCTAAAAGCAAGTAAATGCAAAACTTACCTTTTGCATAGCAGTTGGGATTTACTGAATGGTTTGCAAATCTAATTTTGTTGCCCTTACGTGTTGCATCAACCACAAAATCTAGGGGGGAAAAAAACCAAACAAAACCCACAGATGACAGACGGGTCAAAACCTGTACAAACAAATTTTTTGTGTTTAATATCTAGCATGTTCAGGTTTTAGCAGCTGGAAGAGATAACTGCCCAGCTCCCCACCTGGAAGAGCTGACATCACCCTACGATAGCGTTACTGTTCTGCGAGGCTCAAAATATCCCTGCTGCCCCACGCTGTGCGTTCCATTTATCTCCTGCCACAGCGGCGCTGCCTCAGTTCCTCCACATTTCATTCCACGAGGACAAGCTCCATAAGTACACTAAGTCAACATGGACATAAAGCAGCTTTTTCTCCTCCTTTCAAATAGTTTCTAATATTTCATACTTGAGACAGTGCAGTCTGTATTTTTCATGTAGTCACATGCCCAACACAGAATTACCATCATAACTTACTGCTAATTTAAGTAACAGTAGAATGATTTCAGACAATACCTAGCAAGCCTTCTAAATTCTTTAGGCTACTTAATGCTTGCACATAATTTTACTCCATGGAACTCTATTCAACTCATCTTGTATATTTGGCTTGTGTAACAGGCTCTATTGTTACTATCTAGGTGACTAGCATTTAGGGAAAAAAAAAGCCCCAGCTATCAATATTAGGAATCCACACATTGCTAAAAAAAGATGGGCAGAAGGAAACATTTCTCAGTGTTACCTACTGCCTGGAAAAGAACAGGGCTGAACAAAATGGTGAGAGTACATATTGTATTTATGCTGCAGGGGTTATGACTAGTACATACCATTATTCAAGTTAAAGAGAAAGCTGCACATGTATTTGTCGTATACTTTTCCTCTTCTGTCTGCCTCATCCTGAGAAATAATCTGAAAGAAATAGCACTTGTAAGAGAGACCACCCTCTTCCCTTTTGTAACCATAACAGCTTAAGGTCAAAAGTCCCAGACATCCTGAAATAACGCTGGGGTTTTTTATTCTCTGGGACTGAAAATATTCCCAAACATAAAGTACCATTCTCAGCAAGGATTCTGTGTTTATCAGCCATGGTTTGCTCTTAGCAGAACTAAGTTCTTCCAGAGCAGAAGGAAACCAAGCCTTGCTTTTCATCTCAAAATCAAGACTGAGTGCCGGACTCAGGGTTTTATTACTACAGAATATGATTTAGTGAAAGCACCTACTGAATTTTCATACTATACTAAATGATTTTGCACAAAATTCCAGGCACTGAATTGAGATTACATTGAAGACAAAAATGACATTCCATATTCTTGTTCCCACAAGAACTGATGTCCAATTTTTCGTGACACTTCAACTGTCTAGCTCCTGGGTTTGGAGTCTGGCAGCAGTCGCTGTGACTTAAATCAATCACATCTCTCCATCTAAACACAATGCCAAGTCAGAGACAATCTCCTGGTCACGGGCCAACACACACCTTCACCAATGAAGCTCATACGTAACCCCTGTTCTCCAGCCTTACCTCACCACAGTATTCAGAGATGAATTCATTCTTCTGTACAGGATCTTTGATGAAAATTCCCCAGCCTGCCACATCTGAAGGTGCCAATAGCAAGTGCTGTGGGAGAGAAAAAAACCCAAAAGTTTAGACATGCCTGGCTTGGATTTGTTTTTTGTTTTGGTGTTTGGTTTGCTTTCGATTCTATCACTTAATGAAATGTACGCTGGGACTCCAGAAGAGAAGACAAACATGGATTCTTCTAATTACCAAATGCACGATGAAATTACAGCTTGTGCATCGGAAGTTGTATGTGAAAGAAAACCCACGTGAAACATTTAAAAAGCCAATAAAAAGTTTAGTTTAGCCTTGAAACGAGGGTGTTACATAAAAACATAGACACTAAGGACTTCCAACTAGAAAGGTCTACAAACAGGAGCCCACTATTGGTTAGCTCAGTATTCGACTGAACTAGCCTATGAGAAGATTTTCTGAAGCAGAAATAAACCTCGGTTTATTTCTTCATTTACAAATAAAGAATTGTTTATTTATAAATTTTGTTTTACTAATTAACCTTGGTTTATTTCTTCATTTATTTAACATAGCTGAATAGGCTTTTAAGATATATTTGGCAGACTGTATACACATTTGTATGTTAGAATCAACAACTGAAGAAAGAAATAGCCAGCATCTATGTCTGAGCCAAACTTCCTTTCTGCTGATCTAAGGACAGGAGATCAGAAAAAGATCTGATCAGGAGATAAGAAAAGAGGAGCTACCACTTCAGAACAGCAGCCTGCGTGCAAAGCACAAGTTAAGCCTAAATGGGGAAGAGGAGATATTTCTGTGTAACTGCAGTGTTACACAGAAAACAGTAACTAATTGGTATCTGATGAAATGTATAATTAACAGTAGCACACATGTAAGCTAATTTAAGTGGCAGCTACCTCCCTTTTTGGGGTTTGGGTTGGTTGGTTTTGGTCTTTTTTGGTGTTTGTGTTTTCTCTTCCTGTTTGACAGCAAGGTGGCAAAGAAATTCCACTGTCTAGCATGAAAATATAAAAAAATCAAAACCAAGGCAAAAGGCATGTAGTTGTATCACTGTCTACATACTTTTTTGGATCCTCTCTGAATGCTGCAGTTCTTGCAAGAAACATTTTTGCTGTCCCAGTGGTCGGCTGCTCCACATGTTAAACAGAGGTCAGGGTCGCACTCACGTACAGCTAGGTAACAGGGGCACTGCTTAGTGTTGCATTGTGCTTTACAACGACATCCAGGAAACCTGTTTTGGCCTAAAAAGGGATATACGGAAAACAAGAAAAGCAAGTATGAAAAAAGTACACTGTAAAATTAAGACCGTGCAGATGACAGCATATCAGAATATTAAAAACATAGCCATTGATATCTGTATAGGACATGCGAAAGTGCTGTCAATTCTTCCCTTCCATGATTTTACTTTAGTCTTCCTCAATTTTAATTGTGAATGCTATTTCTGACTTCATTGAATGGCTAATTAAGAGGGACAAATTTAAGTGAAGGTGTGGTCCTTCTCACACCATTTGACACAATTTGCTGCTTCTGCGAACGCTGCAGTACGGACACACTGCTGGGACACGAAAAAGAATTATAGATAGTTTTTAAATGTTTTACTTACATTCTGAGCTGCACTGACAAAACTTCTCACAGAAGTTTTGAGCAATTACACATGGGCATGAGCTATCACAAGGCTGACGTGGATGATCACATGGCTGATAGTTGTAAACATGATTCGATGACCCATCTGAATAAAAATAGCAACGTTTTGTAAAGTTGAAAGATGCAAACAAACAACATCCATTCTTTAAAGTAGAAATTCACTTTTATTCATTTAACTAAGAGAACCCAAAAAATGAACAAAAACCTCTCAAACCTACGACGAGCAGGCTTAAAAACCCCCCAGACACCAAACCCGAACCGTAACTTTTGCGAGGTGTTTGGCATCACTAGCTCCCCGCCTCCTGGCACACTTCAGTCTTCCCATTACTTTGCAGCTCTGAATACTGGAAGCAGCTAACTATTTCCTGGGCAAAAATGAAAAACAAAACTACAATGGTATAATTTCCTGTATGAAAATGTTCTAGAATAACACTGACATTATTCAGCAAAGTAAGTTTGCTCGAAGTAATTTTTGACTCTGGAGCAACAGTCAACTTTCCAAGAGATACACCAGGAAACTAAGCCCTGGTCATGGCACCACGGTGCTCTGCCCAGCCAATCCTCCCGTGCAGAGAACACTAACACCCTGCAGTCAAGCAGGAACAGCCGAGGACGACTCTAGAGCTTTACCTATAGAGCAGCTAGCAGAATTTGGTGTTATAAATTGTATTTGCTGTTAATATTCCTGGGCTTGTGTCGGGTTTGCACATATTCGTAAAAATGCTCAAGTTTGCAATCAGCAACCAAAACGGTAAGAGACAAACTGACCATTATTTACTTTGCTAGAAGTCCCAACCACTCTCAAGAAATTTTCAGATAACTATTTCTAAAATAAGCTAGTTTTTTAACAAAAACCAACAACAAATGCTGCTTTTTACCACAGCTCCTATCATTAATAGTATTTTTATCTGTACTTCAATGAGGCTGAAAAGATTGTAAATTCAGCCTCCTTCCCTTTTTATTGAATTACACAGAGCTCCTCCAGTTACGTAAAGCAAACGGTACCTTCTGTCCCTACAGTATCTGTAATGAGACCGTACATCTTTCTTTTTATTCCCCCTATAATCTCTAGCTCCCCATGGAATGTATGCAATGGCCAAACATTAAAAAAAACACGCCCAAGCCCCAAAAAGCAAAGCCAAAAAAAAAAAATAATCAATAGTAGGATGTTAAAAGTTCAGGACATAAATTGAATGGAAAGATGCTAACCCTTTTTCAGCTGTATCTTTCTGCAATGAGCAGCCCACAACCTGCAAAAACACAAAACAAACACAGGAATGTTGAGGGGCACGGCGTCTTGCATCCGAGCTCCACTTCACACGGGGACCTTCCTGGCCTCGGGAACACCCATCAGCTGCCCACACGTCAGAAGCGGTTGCATCCTGTCCCCTTGTCGCTGGAGCTGACATGACCAAGGCTGTGCAGGCTGCTCCCTCCCTCCCCACACCGTTCCCAGCCCCGGCCAGACCAGCAGCCCTCACCCAGCCCGGGCCACCGAGATGCTCAGCCGGCCTCGAAGGAGAACCTGCAAAGAGGAGGCTGCTGGAGCTGCTTCTAGGAGGCAAAAACAGCAGCAGAAGGAAGGATACAGAATTGCAGATATGGAGGGACACGTCCAAGTAGGGGCAGGAAGGTCTGCCAGCTGTTTGCTTCACACGTGGCCCCAGCACCACACTGGTAGTCTCCCACAGATCCCAGCCAGGATGCCCTTTGGCTGCTGAGCTCCAAGCGTATGACAGCAGGAGATGACAGCTGTCTGGCACAGCCACAGTGATGCCACCTCAATATTTCTTCTGGTCAGACAGATTTTTCCCCGGTTTGTTCCGACACGTGGTGCTGTGCTAAGCCTTCTCCCTTCCACTCCAAACTCCACTCTTATATCCTTACAGGTTTTTACAGTGTCCTCTGTCTCTGTTAGCTTCGCTAAGCATTCCCTTTGCAACAAGTGGCACAGTTGTTGTGTGGTGCTTTCTTGTTTGGGTTTTTTTATATTTACATTTCATGCTTTTTGTTATCATAACGTAACTCACTATAAAGTTCTTGCAAGTTACCGTTAGCCTAATTATTTTATATCCCATTCAGATGGCAAGCTCTTTGGGTGTGAAATGTCTACTTTCCCATGAATAGCTGTGTCAGACACATTCCAGCAAAAACACCCGTCTGGATCTTAGGTACCAAAACAAAAATCAGACTTAAATTTCAGTAGCCTAAAAATTAAAGGAGTAATCAACGTTTTTAGGTTTTCTTTAAATTATACTGCTTGGACTTGCTTAGTGTGCCATATAGCGCCATGAAGAGGCTGAGGGAGAAGCCTCATTCCCTGGCCACAAGCACCCTGCTAGCTGCACCGAGCAACCTCACTGTCTGCGCAGATTTACTTAGTGGTCAAAATGTACTCAAAAATCCTCAGCACAAAACACTTGGAAAGCTATTCTGCCTTTCAGTAAATGGAACACTCACAAGTTTCCACTCTGGAAAAATATCTCCTAGACTTTTCAGCTGCTACCTCTTTCATAAAAGCATGGTATCAGTTTGTACATTAACCAAAAGGTGGGCTGCTCCCCCCCAGCAGCTGTCGGTACAGAAGATTCTCTGTGCAATCGCCCTCCCAAAGCTTTACTGTTAGACCTCACGTGAAGTGCTCAGCAGCCAACCCTCTCACAAGCATTTGAAGGTACCCATACAAGTTAGAAACCCACCAAGGCACATTGCCCAAGTAACTGAGCTTGAGGGGAGGGAACAAACCCCAAGACTATCGGCGTTACAGAGCACTGAAATAGACAGGTGACCTTCCTATTAAGAATGGCTCACTCTAGGAAAAAAAAGGCTACCAATATGTATTTATGAATTACAAGATGTTGACTCCATGTAAGAAGGCAGTTGCCTTATAATTGAAAGGAGTGCAATTTTGACTTAAATTACTCTAATGCACATCAAACTACTTTTCTTTTCGTCTGGCTGGTATTTGGCAAATATACTATGTTTTTGAACAATTCTTTCACAGAAGCTTGTCTCTGAACCCAAGGTAACAAGGACCCGGTAGCACATCAAACCCTTAAAAGCTTTCTGTGGAAAGACTTGTTAAAACACCATTTCATTAGCAATTAGTATGAAACTTTTTTGGCAAGCACTAATGTCCAAACCACGACAACTATCCTAATACTTTAAAAGTAAAATGCCACTTGCTGACTAGCTACCAACTGAGACTTTTTGGATTCTATGGGAAAGTAGAGACTGTATGGACAAGGTCACCTGAATATGACAAAGATTGCCGTCATCAACAAAGCATTAATACTAACAACTCAAAATGGATAGAAGATTAAGTATGGCAGCCACAGTGGCAAAGGCATCAGCTTAGCCACTCTTATGAGATTGGTGTCACAGGAGGAAGAGAACCTAGCAAGAAAGGAGCTGGAGACATACAGTGTGAGCACAAATTGTGGGGAGTGACAGAAGACAACATGAAGTTAGCTGCCAACACCAACCAATTCGACAGGAGGTTTGATTAACACAATCAAGTAGTACATTCATAGGATTGTAACTTTCAAAAACTGCCAAGAAGCACTGCAAGTTCCCCTGATTAGGGCACAAAGCTGAAGCCTGAATGAATACCCTATTAAAGGTGAACTGTCTGCCCTATGATCTGCTATCTCAGCCAGAAACAAAAGGCAAGATCTGGTCCCATGCACCAGGAAGTAGAGTTAAAGAAAAGACAGAAAGCTGGAAAGCCACTCAAGCTTCATAATGACAAATTTCCAAGCAAGCAGGTGGATTTGTACATCCAATTGCAGACATTTGCAGGATAGCCAGCTTAGAAAACAAGTGTTTCCAGAAGCATTATGGCAGAAGCTGTCAAAAATATCCTGTTCTCTGATAACAACCTACTAGATTTTGCCCGTGTTTTTAGGATGCGCTGGTATCAGCTAATCAGGCAGTAGAAACACATTCTTGGGAAAAGCTTCACTAGCATTTCTTTCTTTGCACAGGGATAGTCTGCCACCTCAAATAGCACTGAAAATTCAAAGCATGCGCCAATTATGTCAATATATGTAGTTAGGTCTTTGCAGTGTTTGATTTTCTGGCATCACTTCTTTTCAGTCTCCTACATCATATCTTATCCACAGCCTCCCTGCCACCCTAAGACTCCGCCTTCCAGCCTGGTGGCATGGAACAATGTCTGTGCCAATGCCTCAGCTGCTCCTTTTGCCAGATAACAGTGAGACACTAAATCCCTATAAAAAAGCACCCTGAACTCTAGGCAGAACCACGCAAGCTATTCAAACATATGCAGTGAACATCAGTCCAGCAGAAGGTAGGGACAGGAAGAGGAAAATGAGAAAAAAAAAATACTTTTAAGTAAATTTTGGATGAGTAAGGGGAGGAAAATAAAAATAGTCAAGAAGCAGCATGACATGCCCCTGCAATCAATAACAGATCCTTACACCAATCCAGAGGAAGGAGTGCTGATACAGTTCAGGTCCCAGCAATTGAAGGAAAACATGTACTTAAGAGAATGAACAGTACTGAAGTACTCTCCCTCTAGCATACGCTCATGCTTTTCTGAATTCTTTCTCAGTTCAGATTTTTCTACTGGCTTCTATACAAAGTACTCATTCCTCCAGCAAAGCAGAGTTTTCACAGATGGACAATCTCCAATACAGGCAGGCTCTCACACTTACTGACTCTCCAAAAATGACTATATAAAAAGTCTTATCCTCTTATTGATCAGCCTTTTTGTGGCCACGTAACAAAAAGAACACTGGAAGGAGGGAGACACTATTGTTTACTATCCAAGAGGGGTGTAGTCTCGCCAGCTACTTGCTCGGTATGCCTATACGGGCACCAAGATATAGGGGAAATAGGCAAAGTCTTGTAAGGAAATCTGCTATCAAATCAGCTACGAGAGGCCATTAAAAGCAGCATTCTGCTGCTGCTTTTCTCTTTGGTGAATGCTGCTTCTGCTTAAAGGCTGTCTACCACATGTCCACGTGGAAAACCTGCTGACCAGCAACAGAAAAGTTTGAACAGGACTAGGGGCTCTAGTCCTGAATTTACCCTAGGAGTGAGTAAACTCAATTCAAAGAAATGTAAGAAACAGAGAAAGATTTCCAGATGGTTTTCCCAATTGCCAGTTGTGTGACACCTTTAGAAAGTGCTCAGATTACAGTAGTATGTAGGCAGGTTGAAAGGTTTTCCTTTTTTTGAAAGGCTACTGCATGTAGAAGAATGGAGACAGCTTGATTGCCACCTATTCTGTGACATCAAACAAACAAAAAAAGTATCTCCTTCCTTCAATGAGAGCTAAAAGAATTCAAAGGCATTTTAAAACTAAATTGCTACCAGAGAAGTTTCTATATTGGCAACTAACAGGAACAAAATAACATCAAGAAATCCCACGTAGTGGTATGTGCTTTTATATGTTTGGAAAAAAACCCCAAACCAAAAAAAGTCTCAAAATTCCTCCAAAACCATGGCAACCCGGTAACCATACAATCCATTTGAGCCTTTGAGTTGCTCTTTTCAAATAGGTGTAGTGGCACCATTTTTAAAGCAGTTTGTATGAATCTGAAAGCAAGCTAATTCCCGACTGCATATTCCAAATTTGCACTATGGCTAGTAACTCCAGATTTTAACAGCCAAATCCACCAAATGCCCAAAAACCTGAAAACTCTGCCAAGAGCATTAAATCAATAGTTTTTGCTGAGATGAGACTCTCTTCTGGATGTTCACTGAGTCTTTTCCTAGCTCACTTCGGCTGCCTCTATGCTATAGAGCAGAAAGATTCTACTCCACATCAACAGGATCTTTCAGCCAGTATCAGGAATTTCACTAAGCCTGGACAGAATAAATTTGCTTAGACAAGCTAAGACAGAAGCAAGAAGAACTGACAGGAGAAGAACTAGAAGAACAAACTTGGGGGTAAATAAGGAAAGTTAAAGGGGAAAAATAGGAAACTTTATGGAAAAAGGCATACTTATTGCTTGCAGAAAGAAATGTTCTTGCTAATTTCCAGTTGTCTTTTATCTCCTATGTTCTTACCCCTGGGAATAAAAATAATCAACGCAGAATCGCATTTTCAGACCTCAGGATTCTCAAAGAAAAATTCATTTCACTAACAGACAGTAGCCACCAAGTTTACAATTTAAACAGAAATTGTTTCAGATGGTCTTTATGAATTCAGTAAAAAGCTTGGTTTTTGTTCTTCATTGCAGCTTCACTTCAAATAATAACTCGCTAACCTGGTTCTTTAGTTGAAGTTCTAGTTGCTAATGAAACTGGGGTGCTATAAAGGAATAGTTTCTCAAAGAGAAAAAAGGCAATCCTACTAGTTCACTACAATGTTTTTGCTTACTGATCATCTGAGTCTTAATGGAATACGCTTCACCATAAAAAAACCCTGAGTTTTAATTTACAGAATACCATATAATTATTATTGAATCCCATTATAATGCTTGTAAATTTAATATTTATTGCTGCAAAAAAAAACTTTACCACAATATCTTGAATGATATAACAAACTGTGTAGAGTATTTCTAATCTAAACTAGTTTGACTACTTGCAGCTACACACGTACAAGGATCTGGCTGTTGTAGAGGTTAAAAAGAAGGGAGAGGGGAAGAGAAGTAGAAGGTTGTATTTGCCAATGCAGTAAGACTTTTGTCTGAAACCAAAGCACCATTTTGTTTTATTGCTGCAAACTTTGATTTTGGAAGCAAAAGGAGAAGAGTTGCGTGACTTTTCCTCCAAAATACTTTCCGTTCAGATCCCCTATATCTCCAATGTATTGTTATGCTAAGGTTATTTAGTAACAGATTTACCTGTGTTTTCTTTTCTTCTTTCTGGGAGGAGTATCAACATCTTCAGCAGGGACTGGAGCAATAATACTAGATTCCTTTACTCTAAACTCATACACCTAACAAGAGATACCATAATACATCCACGATAAATCTCTCACTAGTAGAAAGTTGCTCATTTTCTAAGTTAGTATGATTTCCTCCAACAACTTAGAGATTATATCCAGTCATAGTCTCTTTTCAATACATTTAAAGTTGATTATTTTTGTCATATAAAAACAGATAGTCTAATTTAAACCTCCTGTGAATTTAATTTAAAAACAATTTTAAAACTAACTTGATATATTTGTGACATGAATTCTGAATCATAGCATTCTTGGTAAAACCAAGAACATTAATTAATTTTCTCTTTCAGTAATCAATGCTAGTACTTCTATACTTCAGTTTTAAAAGTAAAATGCTGTCATCCTTAGTAAGTAGCTCCCCTTCTTACCTGCCTGCACGTTTTGGTCCCAATCAGTCTGGCAATCGCACAGAAGTTGTCATAGTAAGTGCCAATAAGAACTCTAAACATTGAGGCTTCTGCACCGCTCCATTCCACATTCTCTGGAGGCTCGATATTTGGCTTCATCTTTATCGGTGTTTGACACCTAGAATTTGCTTCTGTAACAAATAATCAAGAGTATGGGTCAATGGAAGGCTATTCCAAAATTTTTTACACAGCCCTTAAAGATGTCAAATTATTAAATGTAGTTAAAAGTACCCCAGGTTTTGTTGTTCCTAATCTAAGTGCCACAACAAAACAGCACTTTGCACATACCTCTTAAAGAAGCCAAAAATTAGGTAACAGTACCTATTGGAATTACACAGTCTCACTGCTGTACAATCTAGAACTTTTCTTACAGGGTTCTATTTATTATTACACTATCTTTTCACTCGGTTCCATACATTCCTAACACATGGTTTCTAAGATAGCGTGGCTCAACTTTTTGGGGTTTTTTTGTTGTTTTGGTTTTGTTTTTAATCCTTTCAAGCACTGTAGCTAGTTGGAGAAAGAAGCACCGACTAGCCTTACCAGAGGAACTAGATGTTTCGTCTTTCTTTTCCTCTTCTTCTTTATCGTTGTTTTCTCCTCCAGTTTCAGTTCCAGCTTCTCTATCACTATCTGTGTCTTTTGATTCCAATACATTTATTGTCGGCGTGCTGGGTCTGCTGGTGTTGTTTGGAAGTCTTCCCCTTCGCCGGCCACCTGGGCGCTTTGGTGGTGTCTTTATACGCTCAGCGGTCAAGGCAGCTGCGAACTCCTTTGCACCTTCCTAAACACAAAATACCAGAATTTCAGTAAATGAATTAAAAGTATTTTCACCTGTTGGGGGAGAACACGTTCTACTTGCATACTGTATAACTCTGCAATATTCTACAAATCAATCACATACACACAAATCCAGTTAATTGCCTTCTAACCAGGAACTTGAATACTTTTGATACTATCAGGAAAAAATTAAAATCTACATTTACAACATACTTATGTCAGTATTTCAGTTCCACTTTCATTTTGGCTGCCAATTGAAATAATTCAGTAGTAAATGTCTATTTTCCCAGATGACAAAAAACCTGAGAATTTTGCATGAAGAATACTCTTCAAAATACAAGAACTCTTAAGTTCACGTGGCACTTAAACAATATGTATTCTGCATTTTTCAAATTGCAATCACTGCTAATTTGTTTTCTAGTGGAAAGGGGCAGGACAATGTGTAGCAAATTTTTAGATTGGAAAATTATGTGGTTTCTCATACTAAGAAAATCAGGGGAAGTATGAAAAATTTGAAATTATATTACTAAAGATTTTGCTTTATTAATTTCCAAATACTGGATGGAATCCACCTTCAGCAAACTAAAAAAACTTTATAGTTTTTAGTTGTGACATCATAAATTCCAAGAGAGCTAAGTTTATAAGACCCAGTTTTCTGACTAGAGTGGCAGCAACACATTATTAGGAGGCAATAATCTTTCTTCCATACAAATATCTCAGGCACCACCTGAAAGAGCTACAAAATATTGCTACAAAAATATACAAAATATCTAAAATAGTTAGATTTTCAACTGATGATTGGAAGTTAACTCTTTTTTTCCACACAAACTGACTTGACTGCAGGTGGCCCACGAGTATATGCACTATCCTAGATCCAGCACATCCTTACACGACGTGCAGCTTGCCATACTGCAGCTAGCACTAGCACTTACTCAATTCTAACGTACAAAATTATCTTACCAAGTGCTGATAACAGTGCGGTCCACAAGGCTTATTATCTAATGCTGTTTCTGTATTCTTTCGTTTATAAGTATTAGGAGTTGCGTGGAATGCTGTTGAAGTAAAACACCACATTTGTAAGTTTTAATATAAAAAAAATACATTAACCTCAAATAGTATCCAAAACACACAGTTTACCAAGACATTACTAAAAACAGAATAAAAATTATTACAAATGGAAGAAAACACAAAATAAACCCCATCTGGTGACATTTGACTTACTGCGTAAATACAGAGACAGCACATGGGTAAGTTTTACATCAGTGAAGACAATCATCAATCATCACATCGTTCTGTGTATCAAGGGAGACATGCTACACCTCCCTTCCCAACAAACACAACGGACTTTACTTCTGTTACCACGGTAAGCAGAATTGTTCAGGACTTCTATTAATGCATGATCATCTATCAATCCAGAAGATTCAGGTGTTTAATTTCTATCTTGTCAAAGAATCCAACCCCACAGACTTTGGAAAGGTAATGGACCCACTTCTCTTTTTTTTTTTTTTTAGTGAGAAGGACACACAAGCATTTTTACTCTATTACCTTATCAGAACTCCAACTAAACTGACAGGTGTAAGAGTTCGGTTCCTATATCCCAGCTGCAGGGTAAAAATAAGTTAGCACCACACAATCACTGTGGACCAGAACAGCCACAGATAAGTCTGCCAGTTGCAGAAAAGCATCTGCTCGTGTAGCTGAGGGACTCTGCGTAGCTGTGTGTGAGTTGCAGAGTGCAGCACAGCCGGGTACACTCCAGATGCAACACAAGCACTTTTAGGACAGGATGGCAGTTTCCTACCCATTCCCTTTGCCAGAGCTCATCTCGACCAGCTCTCCCCCGTGCAATCCCTGCCTCCCAGCAGGATGTTTTCAGAGAGACACCCTTTCCTCATTTTAGTGGGAGCCTTGGGAACTCTTCTGCATCTCTTACTTCACTGAAGCCTGGAAAACCTGCAGCTAGACTGTCACCAGAACTCATATACTTATGTTCCCAATTTACATTAGGAGCTTTCCGAAATATTGTCTTTAGTTTTCTGCAATTCTCTTTCAAAAAAAAAAATCCTCCACACTCAAGGAATGAATTCTTTGTTTTAGAATATATAGTTAGATATCAATAAATACTTTTCCCCCTAAATGTGCTAACAGTGGCATACACAACTGCAATGAACAATGCACTTGAGGGGTTTTGGGGTTTCTTTGTTTGGTTTGTTTTTTGTTTAAAAAAAAAAAAGGCTACTCAGTGCTAGTTGTCCGTTTCCTGAGACTCTACGAACACCTACAGAAGACCCGTCTGAAAACACGTGATTCCCAAGCACAGTAAAAGCACTCACGCAGCAGTTTTACCACAGTTGAAGTTAGACAGCTATAACTTACAGTTAAGTTTTTCAATGCAGTGAATAAAAAGTGCTAATTTTCAAAGCGAAGGAAGAAATCCCTCCCCTCTTACTCATATTAATCCATGAGGGCTGTTCCATACCAACACCACACACATTCTTCTCCTTCAATAAGCCACCACCATAGGCTTTCCTGCTCATCTTATTTCTCGATTGTGTACAAGGCTTCTCTTTAGGATAGTCCACTACACTTTCAAGACTGACTTTAATGCAGTTCCTTCCCTTTTAAAGAATTTGGTCAGAGTCCACATATGTTTTCACAGACAAAGGTTTTAAAAGCAAATCTCATTTCAGTGATGTGGCTTGCAGCATAGCTCCACAAGCACTTGTTTTGGCACCAGTGGGGAGGGTGACCAGTGGTGGTGAGCTTTCTTCTTAAGAAAGCTTCTCTGATGAAACCACTCCGTCTTGGAACCATCACTTCATGCTCCCCTCCCATAAGGGAAGGTACGCTGGAAAGCAAATCATAAGTTCTATAACCTTATGCCTGCCTTAATGACAGCAACACATGGGAACCTCAGGTAGCAATGTATTCTCTTCCAAGGCCTTCTTAAAAAGGTATATAGGATATAAAAGTACAACCAGTTAAATATTGCATCACTTTCTCTAGAGAAATATATTACAGTTTCCAGATTTATGAACAAAAAAAAAGCTTCATTTTTCCACATACAGAAATATAGATATGTAAAAATGACTTATAAGCAAGTCTAGGAATGTAATTTATGCATATTGTTGCTATTTACACTCCTTCTTCCCCCACATTCCAGTTAAAAGCTTTTATGCAGAATTTCACTTCTCATAAGTTTCACATATCCTTGAACTGTTCATACATTCTGTAGGTGAAGTAAGTTAAATAACAAAGAAACCTTGCAATTTAATGCCAATAATGCCAAGTTATTCCAACTTTATTCCCACACTAGAAAAAAGCTTTTAAGAAACAATGAGATGATGGAAGCCCCCCAACCAAAAGCAGAGGAGAGAAAACCCACATTTTTCCAATGCTACATCTTTAAATTTGCACAGTATACAATTTCATTAATTCAGGGTTTGGGGTTTTGTTTTGTTTTTTTCCACATAACTGTTTTACCTTGTCTTCATACCACAAGGAAAGCAATTTTGCAATGATGCAAGAGAACAGTAAAACATTTGCAACTCACGATCCATATCAGACTGCTGCAATGTGCAGAAATCAAAACTATTCTTTTTACACGTCACTTTGCAGATGCAAGCATTTCTCTCACAAGTTCATTTCATCTTAAAACGAGTGTTTACTTTTTAAAAATTGTTTTCCTTTAGACAACAAAGAAATATTTAGTTTGTAATGCAGTGAAACAAATCAATGTTTGACTTTTTAAACCAGCGAAACTTCAAAAATCCACTATATCCAGTGCTTACTATTAGAATCATATCTTGCATTCCGCTATTTCAAAAACACTCAACACACTGTAGTGCTGACAACTACAGTCAGAATCTACCACTGCTGTTGCAAGGTATTTTTTGTGGGAGGCTTGTTACAAAGAAAGGACCAAGTACAAGAATAAAACTATTTGTATAGCTGTATTATGAATCTTACAAATATCAGTAATAATTTTTTTCAAAAAAAAAAAATCAAAGAAGACTTTGTAGAATTTCCTAAATAACTAAACTATGTATTTCTTCAATAATTTCCTTAAGAAAGTCATTCCAAAACTGCTTCACTGAGCACGTTTTCTATCTTTGAGATGTATTACCTGCCTCATCCCCAATGGGCTCAATTCTCATATTTTCCATAATGTGAAAGTACACAGGCACCAGCTTAGCCTGAAATGTACATTGGCTTCACAGTGAAGCTATTTGGGAAATTCTCCCTACCTGGTATTTTTCCTTCTTCTAAATTCTGTGTTAGTCCAGACATTTAGGCATAATTCCTTGCTGTCAGCAAATGAAGCCGGTACACAAGTTTTTTCAGTAATGTCATCACCTGCATATAAAGGGATTGCCAGGTTGTCAAGGGGACTTGACATGTTAAAAATCTGATAACTTTTCCAGTGTTTAACCCAGATGTTCTAGAACAAAAATTTGAAATTCCATTAAGGCAGTCTAATCTTAACAAAAATGGAATCTGAGAGCGGAAATTACAAAAATCAAAACCAGATCTAATAGAATTCCTGTATTTTTTTTAATTCTCTATGCCTTCTCCAGATATTTTCACCTTTCAACATACAAAACTGATCACTGTAGCCCACCACATTACCAAAGTTATTCCTCAAAAACATCATCTGCAGAAGCCAGGACATCATCCTGTAGTGCTCGGCCATTGGATGAAGTTGAGCATGGGGCAGCTGATTAAGGTGCAATGCTTTCAACTTTTTTAAAAAAGTTAAATTGTTAAATTGTTGCAGATACACTGCTACTGCACAGCCTTCCAATAACCAGAATAGACTGTTTTTGATGAGTTACTTATTCCCAGCAATCAATGTGGTGGATTTTTACCAAGAGTCTTAAAATTTTGCAGAAACCAAAGAGGTCATACAACTGACTCTCAGTTTTTACCAGATAAATTCCTAGCTCCAGACGGACAAACACTCAGACAGAACACAGTCCTCTTTCTTTGGTGTTACTGCAGACAAAAGCAGAAGGAAGCAATACATCCAAGCACTGACCAGTCACTTGTAGAAGTGGGATTTGGGTATGTCTTCATGGAGGGGTAACTGAAGTACCAGTTTCTCACATTCAGCGTTAGTCTGGAGGCTACATAGTGAATGTGTAAATCAAGCTTCAAGAGATATCTTTGCAACAATCAAGTATCAAATATATTTTTAACAGTGACAATGCATATGCTGCATAAGCTGTCATGAAGAACGTTATCATGATTGGTAATTTCATACTTCATCTAGGCACAGAGGTACATCTTAAATGCCTCCACAGTGGAAGTGCTACTCTTCCTTCTTTCTACTACAGCCCTGAAAACCTGAAGAGATGACTTTAAGTTGGGCCTTTTTATCTATGAGATATGGTTTAAAATGAAGCCTTGGACATAAACCATTTTGGAAAGAATACTAACTTGTTCAAGGGCCTTATCAAAAGTCACCAGCAACAAGAACTTAGGCAATGTTTATGTTTGGCATAAACACTTTGTCTCCCATCCAAAGGTGAGGAACACAGAGAAAGGGGGCACAACGCTTTCAGCTTAAACAACGCTACTAATGTGAGTACGGAGGTCCTTCAGCTGATCAGTGACATGACTGTCATTGTCTGAATCTAAAGAACATGTCAAAACAAACAGCACTATGAACCTGTCCTTTTCTTTTAGTGCTGTGAAGAAGTCTCACAGAGTTGGTGCCTCAAAACTGGGAACTGGTAATACCAGGCTCCCCAGAGTAGTAGGCACCAAAATGTCATCTGTGGACCCTTTCAGTTCTACTTCTAAAAATCTGCAAAAATGACTATGAAAGGCAAATCTATGTAAACAAAGTAAGTAATCAAATACATATGTATTTTAGAGGAGCCTATACCTTTCGCTGGAAATCTTCTACAAGTTTATAAAATTAGTGAGAAAAGTGGCCTAAAAACACTGCTGCACAAGTTCCAAAGATCTTCTGTGATGCTGCTGGAAAAAGCTTGTACTCACTCTGGCTGGACAACGCTTGCTTGTTGACTTAAAATGCAAACTTCTTCAAAAGAAGTAAAACTAGACTGGCACTCAGTCTCCCTGCTAGACTATTGATAGTGTCGAGAACTTGCAAGACCACTGCCAGATGAAAGGATTTGCCAAGAGATAGCAGACAGCTTCACTTCCCTGGCCTACAGACCAAGGCTGCACATAGCACTTCTTAGAATGAGTCATCCAGGCAACTAAAATACTTCTAAACAAAACCTACAGCTTCACAGAACACGACACTACGTTGGCTGGACAAGGCAGCAGCTATACCTCCAGAAACTTACAGTTCTTAAACATTATTCAGAAGTAAGAGCTTCTTTCGTAGCATTTTCAAGAAAGGCCTTCCAACAGAACACAGGGAGAAAGTGAAACTAACAGACCTACCTCCAAAAGCCACAAATTCTAAAGAAACTAGGAACAGGAAAACCTTTCTCCCAACCCCACCCCCCGCCATCTGAGAACAACTCCAGATCCTCCTGGAACTGAAAGGCAGCTAAAGGGTACTGAAAAGCAGCAGCACTCTGTAAAGCCTTCAGTGGGAAGCACAAATCCAGGCAGAACACTTGTGTGCTGGATGAGGAGCTGCTGACAAAACCACAGATTGCCAAATGAACATGGATGCACACTCACAGTGAAACATGCAAATGAACAGTTAAGTCAAAAGAGCAAATTCATTTGAAAGAGGCCATCATATTGTTCAACTACAAGTCGAAGCCACTTCGTATTTGACTGTTAGTTTCCTCTTTATGTTTGACACCTTTCTTACAGAAAGGATTGTCTCAAGTAGCACTTCAGAATCTCTCATTCTTTACACTTTGCAAATGGAAATATCATTGTTCAATCCTTCCCCTAAAAGAATGTGACAACATGAAAGCAATTCAGTGGAAAGGATATCACAATTTCTAAAACTCAACTGCCTGAAACAATTCTTTATCAAATCATCAGGTACAACTAAAGTGTCTAGAAAGTAACCTGAGAGAATCAAGGATAAAAACTGTTCATGGATATTCATTCTCCCTGCTGGAAAATGAAGTAAGCCCAATGAATAACCAGGCGTTTTTAATGGAGAAATATATTTCATTCTCCATGCACAAACTGAGAAATTGTAACACAGACACAGTAGTAGAAGACAATGTAGTTTTCTTGAAGACTATATAAGGAGAAGTAACATTATGGGTTGATCCAAGCCAGGAATTCTATACAAACTCCTAAACTCAAATAGGAAAACAAACAACCCCAAACAGGTGCATTCACTTCTCCGAGGTATAGTTTTCACTGCAAAATGATGTCAACATGGACAAGTTGTTTTCGCAAACTTTAGTGATGTTACTGCTTTTATTTTTTCTTCTCTTTCCTTCCTTCTGTATTGTATCTTACAGGACTTTGTTTCCTGAATTGCAAAAAATAAGAGACATACAAGTGCCCTACAATTGTACTTACGATGTAAGAAGCAATCATATTTAAAACAGCGTCTACAGAAGAGTGTGTGAAAAGAGTGTAGGCTTTGCTCCCTCTGAACTGATTTAGCATTTGGTCCATCTATGTTTGGTGTGCATTCAGGAGGAAGAGCTCCAGGAAGCTGCTGCTCAGTGAGTTCTTTGTATCTTAAAAGAAATAGAAGAAATTTATTCAGTATAATAAAAAAAAAAGTAATTTTTGATTCCAGTACCACTCTGCATTTTCAGTAACAAATTAAATTAAATTAAGAAATATGTGCCATCAAGAAAGGTCAATCAGTCAGTGACACAATAAGCTTTTAATTCCATACTCATTAATATAAATATAAAATTGGCTAGGAAAGAATGCATTTGTTTCCTGGACCATCATCTCTTCATATATATTTCTCACTAACTCCAAAAAGGAGACTTTTTTTTTAAACAGAAAATTTTATTTTACCACCTCAAAAAAAACCCAGATTATTAAACACATGCAAACACTCATTTTTCAATAGTTTGAAAGGAAGGCTAATAAACACCTCTATTGTTTGACTCAGTGGGAACAGCCATCAACTATCACTCCCAGAAGTTACACAGCTGCCACAGAACCTAGCTGTAAAGGAATCATTCCTAATCAACAAATATTTAACGAAGTCAAGGAATCTTTGTTTCATAAAGCAAGACAGTAATATATCTTGAGAAATTCTTACTTCTCTTTCAATTCTTCTGCTGTACCCTTGTCTGGAAACATTGAGGAAATGGCTTCAAATATCTTGTCAGAAGGAAATCTCCGAGGGGGGTGGCTTTCTTTCTCTGTCAAAGAAGCAAAAGATTTGGGAAACAAAAAAATTATATTTCTGCTCCTTTGCTGCTTCAAGGTGGTGTTCAGAGAAAGAGGTACTTCACCAAAAATCACAATTAAAAAAAAAAAAGCAAAGGTTTTTATTTCTAAATTACAGAAAACTCGAACTGCCCTAAGTGATCTTTCGGGCCACGATAACTCTACTAGTCAAATTGGAGAAGCCATTAATTCACCAGCAGATGGACATGGCAATTCAGAACTCTGCTTACTTTAGAATATTTCATTTTCTGAGGAGTACCAAATAATTTATTAGAAAGACAACTGGCTGACTTCTTGGTGCATATAAACAAAAAATGGCAAAACCACCTTTTGTAGTATTCTCTGTACAGCTCTTGAACTAATTGGCAAAGGAAATGATGAAAAAATGATGCTACTTCAGACCTGAAATCTATCAAGTAGAAGGGTTTGAACAAATTTATTGAGTGATCAAAGAAAAGGGGGGTTTTGTTTTAATTTTTAAAGCCTACAGTCAGACATACCCATCCTGTTACTTTCCCGATCTTTTTGCTTGTCATCTCTTTCATCAGAATTGTCATCTCCATCATCATCATCTTCATCATCGCTATATTGACCAAGTGCATTGACCAGCTCAACAAATATTTCATCATTGATAAATCCACATTCTGAAATTCAGCAAAAATGGGAGTGAACAGAAAAGAACAAGGTGTATATGAAGTATTTTTAATCCTCCCTACACTTTAATTAAATTATAGGAAATGCTGCAATTTATGAAAAGCAATTTTGTATCTTTCCCCTCTTAGTTTCAATGTATGAACTGAGAAGAGTTAAAAATACTCAGTACTTATTTCTTAGACTGACAACTGTGAAGGAGAGAAGGAAGCTTGTTGAAATTTTTCTTTTACTGACTCTGTGCTTCATACCAGCAGACATAAATAAATCTCTGTTCCTTGGAAGATAAAAAAAATTACTTACTAGCTAGACTATTTAAGAGATTTTATGCTAAAATCCCAAATCCAACATGGTCGGGTAAAGCCAGACTAGAAATGCATGCAAACAATGTATGAAGCTATCTTTGGACACCTAGGAAATCTCCAGAGAGATTTTTGGTTGGCAGTTCCATAGCATCCACTTCCTCACTACAGACCCCACTGGCAAAGTGACAAAAAACCAATACAGTTATATACAAAGAATTCCAAAGAAAACTGCATATATCTGTTTATTAGCTTATATTCTGCTGTGAAATTCAGAGGGCAGCAAACAGAGAGGCATTCTTCAGAGAGGAAAACCGTAGTGAGTGTTGACAGATACTGCTGTTACATTTCAAAAAATAACCATGAACTGTGTAGGAACCATAATGGTTATCACCCTCCTTTTGAACCTGGACTGAGGTTGGATGTCAAACTATAACTTGAAGGAAACTAATAGCTTTATTCCTGTGTAGACAATGAAGTCAGGCAGGTACTTCATCTGGGTGTTTTAAGCAGAACTCTTCATATACTAACCTGCATGTGTATGAATTTCTGTCCCAGAAGTGCAATTACAGAGATAGAGTTACAATTCCGACTCCTACATGGGAATGCCTCTGGACTACGGATTACCACCACATTTATACTTAGTCACACAAGAATACTAGCTACTGGGACACTGAAAAACCCCTCTTTCTACTGTTATTGGGAGACTAAAAGAAAAACCATCTTTCTATTTTCAATATATAATTTTGAAGGACCCATAATAACAGTAATTGACATCATAAACCTGGGACTCAAGACTGTGAAACAAGATTAAAGCTAGACTCGTTTAATAAGAGATTAAATCAATAATAGAAGACATTTACTCGCAATGTCACCATTTTAACCTAACCAATTCTCTGAGAAGGATGTCAGCAATCAGTAAATCTGTAAAAATATCCAAAGGCAAAAGCCCATAAAATATTTCATGTTCCTCATGAAATATAAAGGCACCAGCTATCCTGAAGCCATTAACAAGACCGGCTTAAGACTGAGTAGCATTTATTATTGAATCTCAGGCTTAACCTTCATGACTGGCACATAATGTACAAAATACAAATGTAGTTCTCTTTCTCAGTCACACCAGCACTAACAGGAATACAATCAGTTTTAATAAGCTATTCCCAATTTGGGGGTGTGTGTGTTTGTGGTGTGTGAAGGTGTCTGCGAAGGAAGAAGCAGAGTAGTCAGAGAAGCCTTTAGAACTGTGAAGTTCGGGCTTGTACAGGCCAGTTCTGAGTGAGCACATAGAGCAAGTGAAAGGTTGCACTTCACAGAGTAAGAGATAGGTGATGTTGCATGCAGTCCAGCTCCCATACAGAATAAGAGGTAAACTACACCTAAGAATACATATATATAGTTTGCTACAGTTTTGCTCTATAAGCTGACTTAGAGATAGGAGGTTTTTTTAATAGCTAATAATTTCCTTGAAGGAAAAAAACCCAAAACCCACAAGAGGTTAATCTAATCGCATTCACAAGTGCTGTCGTTATCAGAGTTTTGCATACTTCTCCTAACATTTTCCGCTAGGCAGGGACATTACACTATTATATTCCAAAGCATAAAATTGTCCAAGTTGCACCCAGGCATTATGATGAATCACTGTATGGTCTAAGGAAAAAAAAGTTAATGTGTTTAATCTCTCCATACTACTGCTTTAACACTTTGCAGCCTTATGAAAATGCAAAGCAATATATTTAAATAAGGAAGTCTGTTATACCTAATGTTTACACAATGTAGGGATTCTAGAGATACTGCTGTAACAATCAAGCATCAGGCCTTAACGAGTAACACTGACAACAATTATTTCTGTAGGAAGAAGTGATTAGTATACCTGAGCGTTTGGGCTCACCTCTGTCTCCATGCACTTTCCCATCATAGTTCTTGATCAGTTCTAGTTATTTCCATGGTAGGACCAGTTCGTGAAGTAGAGGGTACATACCTTACAATACATTTTGTCAAAGTAGGAGGTGGATCATAGTTGTCAATGTTAGTTAAAATTTAATACAAAAGTTAACTGGTAGAGACGTAACGACAAAAGTGTTAGGCGTTTACGGATCGATGGTCAAGTGACTGACTGAAGTGACGAGGTCGTTGCTTACCATTAGATAGATAAAACTAACCCCTCAGCTTTGTTCGACAATTTTTTGCACTGGTGGTGACTGGCTCAAGATACTGACACCAGCTCCTAATACGAAGGTTAGCAGGGTGCTTCCACAAAGCTTCTACTATTGAAATACAGTAAGCCACCTCGCTTTGGGAAGCTTGCATTTGGCAAGTTCATTCTCCCCTCCTTGGTTCTCTTCCACAGTAACGTGCAAAGGAAACCACCCCTTCATTGGGTGGGAGAGGGGGCTTTTCCCCTAGTAGACGTGGACCAGGTCTGGGACCACTTGACCAAACTGGACATTCATAAGTCTATGGGCCCTGATGGGATGCACCCGCGAGTGCTGAGAGAGCTGGCAGATGGTATCACTGGGCCACTCTCTATCATCTTTGAAAAATCATGGAGAACGGGAGAGGTGCCCGAGGACTGGAGGAAGGCCAACATCACTCCAGTCTTCAAAAAGGGCAAGAAGGAGGACCCTGGGAACTACAGGCCAGTTAGTCTCACCTCTGTCCCTGGGAAGATAATGGAGAGACTCATTCTAGATGTCATCTCCAAACAAGTTGAAGAGCGGGGGGTTATTGGAAGTGGGCAACATGGGTTTACCAAGGGTAAATCATGTTTGACCAATCTGATAGCCTTCTATGATTCTATAACTGGTTGGTTGGATGAGGGGAGGGCAGCAGATGTCATCTACCTTGACTTCAGCAAGGCTTTTGACACTGTCTCCCATAACATCCTCATTGGAAAACTGAGGAAATGTGGGCTAGATGAGGGGACAGTGAGGTGGGTTGAGAACTGGCTGCGTGACAGGACCCAAAG
>QJSC01000318.1:180055-203300 GCA_003697955.1 Calidris pygmaea
CTGGGCAAGGAAGAACCTCATGAGGTTCAACAGGGAAAAGTGTAGGGTCCTGCACTTGGGGAAGAAGAATGTTAGGCATCAATACAGGTTAGGCATGGACCTGCTGGAGACAAGCTCCGAAGAGAAGGATCTGGGGGTCCTAGTGGACAGCAAAATGACAATGAGCCAGCAGTGTGCTCTTGTGGCCAGGAAGGCCAACAGAATCCTGGGCTGCATAGGGAAGAGTGTGGCCAGCAGGTCAAGGGAGGTCATTCTGCCCCTCTACTCTGCACTGGGAGGCCACAACTGGAATACTGCGTCCAGTTCTGGGCTCCCCAGTTCAAGAGGGACAGAGAACTACGGGAAAGAGTCCAGCGTAGGGCAACAAAGATGATTTAAGGACTCGAACATCTCCCTTATGAGGAGAGGCTGAGAGAGCTGGGACTCTTTAGTCTGGAGAAGAGAAGGCTGAGGGGAGACCTTATCAATGCTTACAAGTATCTCAAGGTAGGGTTGAAGGAGCAGGGAGCCAGACTCTTTTCAGTAGTTGCCAGTGAGAGGACAAGGGGCAATGGGCACAAGCTGGAACACAAAAGGTTCCACTTGAATATGAGGAAAAACTTTTTCACAGTGAGAGTGACTGAGCCCTGGAAGAGGCTGCCCAGGGAGGGTGTGGAGTCCCCTTCTCTGGAGATTTTCAAGACCCGCCTGGATGCAGTCCTGAGTGGCATGCTCTGACATGCTCTGGGTAGTCCTGCCTTGGCAGGGGAGTTGGACTAGATGATCTCTATGGTCCCTTCCAACTCCAAAAATTCAGTGAAATTGCTTTGCCAGAGATAAGAAAATATGATACAAAAAGACTCAAAATTCAAGTTGTCTAAGCAGTAAGCACAGAAACATGCCTCACAATTTAATCTGAAGTGTTGGGTTTTTTTGTCTGCATATAGACTAAATGCATTATTAATAGGAGAATTCATGAAGCTTGATACTCAGCTTGTAGCTTCCAATACTACAGAAGAACCTTCTATTGTTAAGAAAACAAATGTAAACTTTCCTGCTCATCATGACTTTGCAGCAGTGCAAATATGCAAACATTTATGAACTAAAAGCAAGTAAAAAAATGTGTGGAAGAGCTCTGTACATACACTGATAAAACTGGTTATTTAAATGACTTTGCTACAATTACTATCATAATAACAAACTAGCAAAGGTGCTCATATACAAAATGATGTGACAAAGATTTGCAATAAGCTAAGCTTTTCAAATAAGTTGAATACCTACATCAGAAATCTTACATTATGGCTCCCACATGCAGTGATGCTAATCAGAAAAAAAGGCTATACTCAGTTGTCAGGTAAGAATGACCATTATGTGGGAAGACTATTTAAGGATTAAGTTTTCTTTATTCTATAAGAATTACTATTCTGCTACAGGTACCTTGGTCAATTGTCTTACATAAAGACATACATATACCTCACTTTCTCATTACAATAATTATATGCTTTCAAATGAATCTATAGTTGTTACATGGCATACAAGACAATTGGTATCCTGAATTAAATAAACTTAGGGTCTCTTTACAGCAAGGTTTTAGAGATACTTCGGTTCACTGAGGACAGAAGTTTAACATGCAATCAAAATTACATTTTTTAATTCATTTAACTTGGGGGAGCCTATTTCTAATTATTAATGCCTCACTACCAATACCATAAAGATAGGGAGGGTAACTGACAACAGATTTTTGCTGGTTTATTTAAAAAATTAATCCCTCCTTTTTCTCCGTACATTTCTCCTCCCAGCACTTTTTTAAACTTACCATAAAATTCTGTTGAAGGGGAGACCAAGAATACATTATAGGCACAGAAGCAACAGCATTGAGAGTCTTCAGTGGGATGACTTGTTTTGGAAAATCTATGTCACTGGTAACAGAGCACTGAAACGAGAGGTTGAAGTTATACTTACATAGCAACACCAGTAACAAAAAGAAAAAAAAATAATCACAGAAGAACACTCCGCAATGTACAAAATTCAAAGCGTTTGTCAAAATTAGCTACATCAGCCTTTGAAAAATGCATCAGATTTTTAGGGCATAATAGTTTGAATATGTTTAGCAGGACAAAAAAAAAAGACGCAAGAATTATTTCTATGTCAATACCTTTGGTAATAGATCACGATGGGTTTTTTTCCACTTAGTATTAAGTGGCTGTGATAGTATTTTACTCAGACTATTCAGCCTAAACACAAATTATGTTTGGTATCTCAAAACAGATTTAGTAGCTGTTGCTGCTACGCTGATGTTAGAACTTTTACTCAAGCGATCAGAGAGGCCACTGAATTTCCCTGACTTCAGATCAATACACTGCAGAAATCACATATTATTTATGTTTAAAAATAAAATAAAATAAAATTTTACTTCAATGTCAGCAACTCATCTTATGGAAATAAATCCTCCATATGTCTTGTTAATTTCTGCTCTGTTTTCCCATCATTGTCTGTTTATCATTATCCTATCCCCAAGCCTTTGATTATGTTCACTGCTTATAACAGAAAAATGAAAATTAATTCTTAATATTCAACCCTGGACATGTGAGTGAGTTTTTCAGCTACAGACTTTCTTTTTTGAGATTCAGAGGTTTATGTAGCCTCTGAAGATAAACATGCCATAGAAATACAACTTCTAGGTTATTCTTGCATCTATTCAACAGTTAACAGATCAACTTTTCTCAAATACCTGGACAGCAGTATGAATAACTCTGAAAAAAGGTTACAAACAAAAGCAGACAAGAACATACAAAGCTAGGGAAAGTACAACAAAGAGGATTTGGAGGGAGGTAAAACAAAGTTTAGAACAGCTATCATAGCTACCTGAAAGGAAAAAAGGAAGTGGAGACAAAAGATCTTTCTCCTTTCCAGAAGGGAAAGATGAACAGAGCTTCACATTTCTAAAGAAATACACAAAGTAATGTAACAAACAGTATACAGAGACAGTACCCCGGTAGAATGACACAAGCCAGATTTATCTATTTTCTTTTTAATCTGTGGCAAATGAAATTAGATTTCTGCCGTGTATATCAATACTCAAAACAATGTCCTATGCAGTGCTTTATTCCCATTTCAGGTTAATATTTAATTTTCTAGCTAGCAGTCATCTAGAATATTTTTCATGTATTTTTAAAGAAAAACACAAAAGTAAAAAAATAATAACTTTTATCTTTGGAACTAGAAGTCTCAGGCTGACCAATGAGCTATTTCAGCAAGAATGAAAGTGTTTGGTACTAAGTCTCAGTTCTATTGCCCCATTGTTTTGGTATGGAACTCAGCTGTTCATGAGGCTAGCACAGGACATGGTATGGTCTCTGGTTGATGTTGACTGGACTAGCTGTTGGAGAAAACCTGTATCACCAGCGATACCCTGCAGTCTTCACAAAACACATGAAGGCTCTCACAAAGCCTTTCCATCACGTCACGAAATTTCTAGCCACTGTCCCCTGCAACTTTAAAATATTTTTTCTGAATATGCTGAATTTCTTCAAAGTAATATTTTAAAACCCCCATCATGTCTTTGTCTGACTTCTCTCACTATAAATTATGGCAATCTTAAATCAAGCATTAAAGTTTTGATTCATGAGACAGAGACTGGATTTGAATGCAGTAATTAGTGTGCTCTATCAATTCAGGCAGGAAATCAATTCAGGCAGGAAATTAACATAAAAGCATAGTGAATCAAGCTGGAAAAAAAATAAGAAAAAAGAAAGAGGAATGGCGAGGAATGATCTTTTACTAAAAAAAAAAAGTGAAAATTGGATGTGTACCTGTGTCAATTATTATCAGAAGTTCTGATCCTACAGTGCCTTGTAATAGGTATAGAGTGCACACGAGTAATTGCATATTCAATCATGTTAAAAAGAAAACACTCAGGCAGAGATCCGTGCCTGTTTGAACACGCATGCACACAACTGCACCTCTGCGACACACACGCCCCCAGTTCCCCACTAAAATTTTAGGGAAAGGAAAATATGACAAATTTTCTTGAAGAAAAAGTGGGGGAGGTTGGGGGTTTTTTTTGACCTATTCACAGTAAAGTCTTTACATTTTCATCCTACTGAGAAGAGTTAGCTTTTCAGATTATTACACATGAAACATCTTCAAACTGGCTTAGTTTGGAGAAGTGCCTAAAAAGCAACTGAGAAAGAAGAGAAATTAATGTGGGCTGAATACAGAAAGTTGGAGTAGGCTTAAACTAACATGAAAACCAGTTTAGGTGCTCAAATTGCATCATAATCATAGAAGTGTTTCTCACAAATTAGTCTGTTTGTGCAACACAAGGGTGCATCAACATTACTAACTCCTTTTTTTAGAACCTCTGTGGTTAAATGACTTTAATCAATATAATCAATATAAAGACAACTATGTCAAGCAGGTATGTTCTTTAATTCATGTACTTTATGAATTAAATGTACTTTAATGTACATGTACTTTATTTCAGTAAGAACCAAAGTAACTGCTCATTTATACCACTGGGTCAGCTCCCAATCCCAAGATTAAACTCCCAATATCAGTAAGACAAAACAGTTTGATTAAAGGATGCCGAGGTACGATCCAAGTATTATCAGAAATAAAGAAGTTTCCTTTTTCTGTGTCATTCAAGACTAGGTAGCCTGCTACATATTTATTGCTTTCCAGAAGTCACATGATTGAAGTAAATAATAAATTAATTCTTTAAGAGACTCATATGAAGTGTATTTAGCTGACAAGTCATGTCATGCTGGAAAAAAAAACAAAGAACAGCCAACTTTCCAATAATAAAGCAAAAACGTGCTAACAACCTTGTAAGTGGAATTACCACAACACATGTTAACCAACCTCCCTGGTCCCGCGCAATGAGCTCACAGAAGTCATGATGTGAACAGGCTGTATCCTACGTTGTTTCCATTCTTGATTTAAGATTTCAGTTCTTTCCAGTATCTTCTGACGATTAGAATTAAACATACTCTAAAAATTAATCACAATTGTAAACATTACAAATAAACTAAAGACTCTAAATTCACCTACCAGCATCTTAATTTTTTTAGTAAATGTTATAATGCCTTAACAAAACCAGGCAGGGTATGAAAGAAAAAAAAAAGAAAAAAAAAAAGAGCCAAAACCTCAACCTTCCAAATCTTGCTTAAACATCAGTATAGTTCGTTATCCCTTTCTTTGACTCAAACCATGTTCTCATGACTGTAGACTCAGAGAATTAAATTCTAAATGGAATCAGAAGAGTATGTGGCTAAAGAAGTTGCCATACTTGCTCTCCACAGTCTCTTCTGGTACTTAGCATGCCTGATTCAGTCACATAGAAATGTATCATACCTATTTATAAGATCACAGAGTTAAGACAAGTTTTCAGTATGTTAAAAAGGTATTTAATGAAACTGTTATTGCAGGTGTTAACTGCAGGGTAATTCATACATCAGAATAAAATCATTTTTTGTATAATTTTTTAAGCAAGAGAACCAAAAGATGACATACCTTAACTTCATCTGCACGT
This sequence comes from Calidris pygmaea, assembly GCA_003697955.1. Lineage (NCBI taxonomy): Eukaryota > Metazoa > Chordata > Aves > Charadriiformes > Scolopacidae > Calidris > Calidris pygmaea. The sequence goes on from QJSC01000318.1 coordinate 185,568, forward strand.
CGGAACCTCTTGAGCTGCCTCAGTCTCATATATTCTGATTTCACACGTTTTCGCCAACAAATTGGTCCCTTCTCAGATTTTTTTCCGGTTTGACCCATGATTATCCTACAAGAGACAGTGTCATGTTAATATTATCAAATCTGATGTGGACATTGCTGCTTACAGAGGAACTTAGAGTGAAGTTAGGTAGGATAGAGACATTCCTTTAATACCTTTCATATCTAATTCCCTTAATTCCTTTCAGACACTTGCAATACCATCCCAATCCAACCAGAAAAAAACAAAGCAAACCAACATACTTAAGTGACAGACACAGGAAAATAGTAATTTTAATTACAAATCAGTGGGACCATTCACATTTGCTTTAAGCACTTCTAATGCCTCTATACAGAAAGGTACCTAATGAATTTAAAGGGGTGAAATGCAATAAATCAAGACTCCTACTGCAAAGACACAAACTGAAATCCTTGCAAGCAGTCTTGCAAATAATTAACTTCTGGACAGCTATGTTCATGGCAGACAAACCTTTCCCACCTCGCACAAGATGTCCTCTTGTAAGTTACCAACTCCTGGAATAGCTTCTGGAGTTGATTTCAAGTGCAGAGAGGTATCCCAAATACAGTCCTCCTACCCAGCCAACTCAAGTGTCAAAAAGTTCTAGAAATTCAGACATAAAGAGTTTTGAAACACCCAGAATAAGACACCTTGCTCTTTTCTCAAGCATTCTACAAAGACCCACCATCCAGCTGACTGCAACCAGGAAGCTGATTCCACTTTTATTGATCACCCTCCTAGTACCAAGTGCTTCATTTTCACATTACAGGACTGTTGGCAATGAAGTTGTATTTTTACATTATAAACCAAATGCATTGGTAGAATATGCCAATCTGTTTAACATTTTTCAAAATCAAAGACTGTATGCTGTGACTATGCTGGCAACACCTATTTTGACAGCATCCTGAAACAAAACCTCTGCATCAAAGACTGACTTCCTCTCAACAGCTGCACTGCAACAACCTACAGTGTTTCACCAAATAGCTCAAAACAGCATTCACAAGAGCCATTGTGTACTGGAAGGCTCAAATGTCCAATTACTTAAGGTTAATACATCCTCAAACAAGCATAATCAATTTGAGCAGAAACAACTCCAGCCCTTCTAATTATCAAGCTAGGTAAACGTGAACAGAGGTGTCTTCTTCAGGCTGGAGCTGAACGCCCAGTGCTACCTCCCCTGTCCCGCACCACAGCTTCCCTGACACTCCAGCACAGCTTTATCCAAGTTACTGAAAGCTGTTTGAGGCTGTAGGTAGAGCTCTATTTTGAGTGGCTTTGTACAAATTGGAGGTAAGTTCTATCAGACTTTGTGATGATTGTGGGGGAATCAATATAGAACCTGTTTATTCTTGATACTACGTCTTTATTTACACTGAACATGTTTACATTCAGCAAAAGGGAGAAGTCTATGACAGCCTGACACCCACTTTTATGCAAGACATTAAATCATATTCTGTAAGAAAAATTGATGGGTTTTTCGATTTAGAATTAAAACGAATCAACAAACGAATGGCAGAATTGCCGACCCAAATCACGGGAAGTATCCTTTGAAGAAAAAAGGCAAAGCATATACAGAAGTTTCACATAATTCCCCAGGCACCTGACTAGACCAAGGTGAGGATGGAGAACCAGCACAGGGAGGTACATCTAGAGCAAAGCGTCAAACACAGTTGCCCTGGTTCGATGCCTCAAGACAGTGAGCAGAGTCCACCTGTATCTCATATGTCACAATATCAGTGGTTACAAGAGAGAAAGAATAAAATAATAATTTAAAACTGTCTAGACCATTTATGTTAAAGCACAGAAAAGACAGACATTGATTTGAAGTGCACTACAATATTGATTTTGGAACAGCATAAAAGCATTATGAAGTACAGAAAATGCATCGTATTATATGCTAAACTAAGCAAAGCAAAAATATGGAAAAACTTCCCACTAACTGGAAATAAATTAGACATAGAATAAGTATCATTAAATAAGCAATATAGAACATTAAGATAACTCTGGTTATGGTTCAGCCAAAAGACATGGAAAAAGTAGCAATGAATTCAAAAGACAAATGAAAGCTCAGCTGACAATACTGACGTAGCATATCCCATAAAAACACAACACAGAATATGTTTATTCACTCTAATATTGCATCAACCACAGCCTTTCTTATTCTATTTTCCTGAAGAATAACAAATGACTCAGGCTTAAGAAAAGCTTTCTTAACTAACATTAAATTGCCAGATAAGCCCTGCTCATCAAAAGCAGGTCTATAAGGAAATCATATATAATTAGATTGAAAGCAACAACAAAACAAAACCCAACAGAATTCCCATCTTTCTTTCACATGACTGAAATATAGCCCCCCAGAAGACCCCACAAACAAGGATTTAAGACCTGAGATAAATATATCCCCATCAAATAAACAAATCCAATCCACTCAATTTTTCAGTAATGAATGTCATTGCTACCTATTGTATCAAAATGGTAAGAAAAATTAGATAAGCTAATAAGATAAATACTTCCTCTTAAAACAGCATAACTTATGCACACTCAGGTTATTAATCTGAAAACAAATGGGACTTACAAGAACACTCTGACACTAGTTTCAAGTTGCTACCTGGGGCACAACATAGACAACAATTTAATGTTCAAGGCACTAAATAACAAATCATAGAAAATGAAAAAATGCAGTTGCTTGTGTCAAGCAATATCAAGAAAACGTTCTTCTAGATAAAGTAATAATGTTAACATGCAACCGTCAGTATTATACGTTAACAATAATGTTAACGTGCAACTTAATACACATAGTGTATTAAGTAAAATATGTATAAACAAATTAGAAACAGCCTCTTAAATGGCAAGCCCGTATTAAGAGAAAAAGCACTGAGTGTAAAGGCAGCACGTGCAACTACAGGTTACAGAAAAATTATAGCTAAGAAAAAAGCAAAGTGCCTTGGATGCATGTTTGTAAAATATTAATTTTGAAAATCCCTGAAAATTAATAAATTAATTCTGATTTTGATCAGCAGTTTTTTCAAACTAAGCAAGCCATATTTGTATGTTTCTGGGCAGTTGAACATCACCAAAGTAGAATTACAGCATTGTTAACACATACACTGTGGCAAGAGGTAATTGCTTCTCTGTCCCTAATCTCAGAAGAAAGTATGGGGAGGAAAAATACCAAACCGGGGCAGGGGGCGGGTAGGGGAGCGGCGCAGGGAGAGGAGAGCGTATTCATAGCAGACAGAGGTAATTCTCACAGTGCAATTGACTCCATCATCTTCACATTAGGACTATATATAGCCCAGTGCCACTGACAACTTCCAATGTCAATTCAAAGGTTTCCCCAAAAACTATACATTTAAGAAACTAAACCTGAGAAAGTAGACAACAAGTTTCACAGACAAGGACAGCCCATGTTGGGTCAGGGCTGGGGGAATAAAAACTGAGACAGAAAGATGAACTCTTGCAGAAGGCTGCTGGGCACTACCTCCATCCCTGAAAGGAAAAGTAATTTAGAGAATTAAAAGACTTCAGGGAAACATCAACATAAAGTCAATCTCTGGGGCAAATTCAGGATTGTAGATGCTGTTTCAAGCCAACTATTGGTCCACTTCCAGTAGTACCTACATGTAAGAAAAACCTTTCCCCAGTCACCTTCTTCCACCATTTCTGCTTTCCACATTGATAAGCACTCTGAGCTGTGACAAACTACAGTTTTCACTCTGCTAAAAAAGAAAAAAGCCTATACATTTTCATTACACTTTGTTGTATGGGATTTGCAGATAGGACAGCAGAGCAGAAAAGCTAGTGAATTTTAAGATCTATTTGTCAGAACAAGTCAGCATTTCATATAAAGTTTCAGAATATTCCCCACAGTACCACAAGTGGCATAAGCTAAGCCCCGTCTAAGAATACTTAAACCTGTCTTCAGAAGATACATAATGTCAAAGTTTCCCTTTAATAAATAAAAACATGATACTGGATTGTCTTAGTGCAGCAGTCTGATTCCCCGAGGCCACAGGCCTTGTCCCTCTTCTCTGTCCCCATTCCCCTTTCTGAGTCCTGCTAGCTGCTTCTATTGTTTTAAAATCTTTTTCTTTCCCATTTTTTCTTGGTCTTCATACAACGGGCCTACAGAAACCATCTAACTGCTAAAGATCCCAATCCCGCGAACTTTTATCGAAAAGAAAGAGACTATGTAGCAGTTAACTCAGTGATTTATGGGTAGATTTCCTCACCTCCAAAATAGATACAAGAAAGCAAGCGTAACTCTACAGCAGTTATACTGTCTCCAGAGAAAGCTCATCTCCCAAAGCACAAAACTACTTCCATGTAGAACCTGAGGTAATCTTGCCAAACCTCACCCGGCATCACACTGAGGAGGGAAACCTTGCTCTAACTCCCTGCACCCTTTTTGCAGAAGAGGGAGCACTGGGAAGCGTGGTGAGACATCCCAAGCGATTCTAGCGTCAACCTGGTGCAGCCGCGGGCAGACGGACCGGCTCGTTCCAGACAGGGCGATTAGCCCGATGCCACCAAGGAGATGCATGTGCCACACTTCGACGCAAAGGCATTTGGGAACCCCGCCAGCCCTCCCAGAGCACAGCGCTGCAGGGACCCCCCGCCGCCTGCTCCGCAGCCGAGCGCTGCGACTCGCTGCTCGCCAGCTCTCACCCCATCCCGATTTTTCCATTACTGGTAATATTACAGCTACCTCATTCCCTGAGCTATAGAATATTCCCATGCATAGTATAGCAAGTGCATGGGTAGAACTGGGCACTAGATAATTATACTAACGAGAGGACCAATGTAATTCTAAACAGACCACCATAAAATATAAGAAAAATAACAAAACTAACGCCTCTTTGAGCAATAAGGATTTTGAACTGTGGTATTCAGAATGAGACATACTGAACCCACCTAAATACTGATTTTTTTAAAAAAACCTACAAAAAATAAAAAGAAACACATAGATATTATTTTCAGTTTCTACTCATGCTTGCATAGCTGGAAATGAAAAACAACAAAAAAATGGCAATGTCCTAGAGCATATATGTTTGTGTTTTAAATAAACTTTGCTGAGCATTTCATAATGAAGTTATGTAAAAGATCCACATTCTTTACAAGTTTTAAAGAAATTTTATGCCTATAAGCTTAAATCAGCCAATACTTAATTTTAGCAGCCAAAGCATGTACAATATGTCTAGCATTCACAATGAGACACAAAGAAGTGTAGAAAAATTTCATCTCAAATTGCTCCTGCTTTGCCTATGGAACATAGAAATAGCTTTAAAGACAACGTCCTATTTTCCTTCGATCATTTTGGCAATATCCATCAGTGACAGACAAGCACACACATAATTCTCTAAATCAGGCAGTCTATTCAAGCAGTCACACTGCTGTCAAAGACCGTATTTAAGCTCCTCTGGCTACCATGCCAAATTTCAGGGGGAAAAAAAAAAAAAATAATGAAAATTTTCAAACTGGAAAGCATGGGAGAAAAAAGGAGTGGGTTAGAAGAATAACTTTATTTTGAAAGAATGCTATTAGTTTGTAATTATGCTTAATATTACACAATATTTTAAGCTGTAATAATATTATATTACCTTCCCTCTACTCAGGATTTCTTTTTGGAGATAGTCATGAATTAAAATGTACTGTGTACAGTACAACTTCTCAGGTCCTTTTTGTGAATTAATCTACATTCCAAAGGTTAATCATATACTTTAAATATATGCATACACTGAAACAATATTGCACTTCAGAGAACTCTTAACCCACAGTTTCAATGCAGGACAGGGGAAGAATTGCGGGAAGGATGAGGATGGAGGAGAGTATAAACAAAGAAACTGCAGATGCAACCTGACGCAAACTGAACAATAAAATAAGTCATCATGGTTTTTGTTGCCTAGAGTAATGAGAGAGTAATGAAGCAATGAAAGAATTCAGGCAGGGGAGGGGCAGGTGGTGGGGAAGTGCTACTACTACCTCCCATAAAGCCAAATGCAAATGCTTTCACATTTGCTTCTCAGAACTTGGAGCTCCACAGGAGTATATGTAACTGCACGGCTCTGCTCGGTGAGCTACACCACGCTGCTTCTCAGCCTCTTCAACCGTACCCTCAGCATCCTGAACAGTGATGCTCTTCCTCCAAGTCCTCTGGACTGGATGTGCTGGTAAACTCACAGCACGCATCTGGGCTGGCTTTGAGATCTGCAACTTCAGATACCGTAAACATATGCATTTAGATTCAATGCTATATAGTGAAGATATTCATCTAAGAAATTACTTCAGCAGCGATGGCATCTTACAGTCAACCCACCCATCCCAACTCATTATTCTCACCCCAATACTGCTCACTGAGACGCAGCCACTCTTCTCCCAGGGATGCATGGTGCACTGGATCAAACTGACCAACAGCAAATAAAAGCTCAATTTTGTGATTGTTTCCTTTCTGAAACACAGTTCAGTTTGATGATCCCATCCACAACCGTGGCTTCCTGTGCACAACTATAAAGCAGGAAAGGTTTGTTTGAAATTCAGACCAAGGCTAAGGAAAAACTAGTGCAGGCAATTACACCTCAAACAGGCACTGGTGTCATCCATCGGGCCGCCCTGCAGTGGCAGGGATGCTCTTTAGCTATAAACTGTTACCAGATCCAGTTAGCACACAGCTCTCTCAGCCTGCAACCTTATTAGTGCAGAAATTATTATATCTTAAACCCTATCTGAAGTCATCATTGAACTTCTTCAAGCATCTACAAAGTTTGGGCTTTAGCAAAAACAAAACCAAGAACCTAACCCCACCCCACCCTTCTGTGCTTTTCCTCAGACAAAAAAAAAAAATTTTGCTGGGAGACTAGAATTTAGAACAACTTTCATGTTCAACTCAAAAAGGAGAATTTTAACAACAGAATGGATTAACAAGAATTTTCCATAAACCTGCAAAAAACTAAATACTAGCTAGGAAAAAAAAAAACCAAACCAAAAGGTAATACGTTTCAAGTATAAAAAAAAAAAATCAATGCATTAAGCTTAGACCTGAAGTTAACTTTCCAAAACCAACTCAAAAAAACCTCAAATGATCTCTTATGCTACAGGATTTTACACAGCACAATACAATTAAATGATTGTTCAACTGCAGCTAAGTATTTTTAGTTATGTTAAACTAAATTTTATTACTTAGAAACTCTTAGAAATTTACTTTTAGTATTTTACTTCATGCACTGTAAATGCAAAATAAGACAATACTCCCTATGAACCTATCATATACTTGCCAAAGTAAGCAGTTTCCAGTAGATTCGATTTACAATTATCTAGCACCTCAAAATAAACTATCAATAACACACATACATATTGCCAGACTTCAAAACAAACACCAAACCTGATCTGAGAGTTAATTATAAATTAATGCTGTAATCTGCCACATCTGTCTCCTTAATTTATACCAAACTTATGTTAACAGCACAGAGAGATTAATGAAAAAAATATTGTCGAGAAACAATATTACTCGCTTGGGCTAAGTAAGAAAAACTGTTCACTGCTGTGATTTCAGAGCTGCTAACTATTTCCACATTAAGTTATGCAAGCTGCAGGGATGGGGGGGAAGAATTACACTCCTAGCACCTCAAACGACTTTTTACCTGTGCTGTTAGCACACACAAAAAAACACGTGCCTAGAAGTTTTGTAGTTGCTTGTTACTCTACTTTCTGGATTTTCTAAAGCAAAATAAAACATGACTTTCTTTCAAACTTATCTATGTAAAATAACATTCTCATTTCCATGGGAAGAAAAATATTCCCAAGGCCACTGTCAGCTTGGGTATTTCAGATACCAAACCAAACTGGCTAACAAAAATCCCTAGCTCTGAAATACAACAACATAGGAAAGATTAACATAGTTTATTAATTCACTACAAAGTTTATTAATTTCACTAGAAAAACAAATACAGCATATTTACTCTTTTATAGCATTAGTCACAGAGAAATAGATAGGAGTAAACTGTACTGTGTTTTTTACTATTCTGTATTATAGAAATATGGTACTTTAAGTTTACAGTGCAGTTCAACCTATTTTTTAATCAAGACAAAACTAGAAATACTTGTCTATGCTTTAAAATTTATATCAGGTTGTTATTCTATATGCTGAAGTTCTGTATCATTAAAAGGTATTTAAATTTAGAAAGAGAACTTATATCAAATGCTACCATCAGTTCAACTACCTTCCTCAAATGCTATTTGGCACAGTTTTACCTGGAAAAGACATCATCTGTCCACTGTATCAGTGGTCCCTGGTCACCCATTTCCACCTTTACTCAGCCTTTTCTACTGTTGGAGCTTAAGTGCTTATGATTCTGTTAATCAAACTAGGTCAGGAAAAAAACAAAACAAAACAAAAAACAACCTGTCTGAACAGCCCAGAAAATAAACACTCTTAGCTTTTACATATAATTTTTCAGCAAAATCAGCTCCGCAAGCTGGTTTGTTCAGCAGCCACATGAATTCTTGAATCAACACAAGTGAAGAGGGGGGGCAACACTGGGGCAGGAACAAGAGGCAAAGAGCTGAAATTGGAGAGGGCAGCAGTTCAGGCTTCAACAGAAGTATTTGTCAAGCCATGTCATGTCTCTGCCACTCAGTTTTACCAGTACAGAAAAATTACTCTTAACAGCTAGAAACAGGAAACACTGACTAAGCCATTCATGCCAGCTGTGCAACTCTTTAAGCAGACAAATGCCAAGAGGCTCCTATTGCCCTACAAAGGCTTTGTCTCTGTTGGGTTCTTTTTGGTGGTATCTAAAAGCAATTGCTCGGTTCATGAGCTGATCTGAGCAGGTAACTCCAAACAGCTCACCTGTCCTTCCTCACTCTGACAGGCTTCAGTGGCTGTGGATGATGTAGGTTAATAAAACAGTCATGATTAACTGTAACAAGATTGCATGTTCTGCAAGAATGTTGTTGATTACTCAAGAGATGGAAACTGTTATACACGCCATTGTCAAAGACAAAACTACTAATTTTAACAAACTTGATGTAAGGTGGAGAACCATCAACAGGCTTAGATGTACCAATGCCATAACCTCAAATTGAGGAGCAATGTCTGTGTGTGAAAGCAAATGTCCAAATCTCAGATGCTTCCTCTTCCTCCCCCTCAAGTTAGCAGAAAAATGCTGGCCTGCAAGTAGAAATGTAAACCCCGTTTCAATTGGAATGCAGGTAACAACCACATCCAAGACATTTTGCCATCTGCCCTAGCACCAATACAGCCTGATGATGGCTGTAGGCTTTCCAGGTGAGATGGCAGCACCAAAGCAGAAAGTCTACTGCTATAAATAGGCATGGTTTTGTTATGAGCAGTCTTATCACAATTAAGCTTCTATTATTGTGATACAGTGAGTTACTTGCAATTACCATTTACAACACTAAAATACATTTCAGTTAGTGGAATCCCTTCAAAAGTAGTAGTCTGTCACTACAATATTGTGGTGGCAACTTATCTAAGTTGTTTATGTATCAACAACTTAGAATTTTTGCCTCCACTGGAACAGAGTTGTCAAATTTAAGGCCGATACACTCCCTCCACCCTGACATAAGCAATGGGCACTAGCATACTAACAGTTACCTAACAGAACTTAAGTTTGAAGAACATTTCAACTTAAGCAAAACTAAGCAGCATGTTCACCTACCTATTTGCTTTTGGAAGCTGATGACAAATATATCCTAATGTACTTCTCAACTAGGATTGGGAAAGGAAGTGGGGTCTTAAAATGGCATACGCTTTCTCACTTTATTGTCTATCCACACTACTCAGCATCTTGGATAGAATTTACATGGCAAATTTGATAGAGGTGATCAGTTAGATCAAATCCAATCTTTTCTGCTCTCAAAAGAAGCAGTGTTTCCCAACTGGACCAAAATTGCTCATGCTGGCCTAAGAAGCAGCCAAGCCGGCAGGGAAGAGGAGGAACCACGGAACCAGGGCCAGGGGAAAGGAGCAAAGCCTCTCCCTGTCAGCAAACCATCAGAGCGGACCATACACCACAACACTTACCTTCCCTACCATGTCAAACATACTATTCACAGTGTGTGCTTTTTCCTCTTTACAAGACTTCACACAATCAAAGCAGTTAAAGGTGGCAAGCTACTTCTGCACAAGCGGCTTTCAAGAACGACGTTTCCTGCTATCTCTAGATCAACTAAAGATTGCTCTGAAAAGATGTACTCAGTGGCAAAACAGCAGCAGCAACCACCAGTAACTTGTCTACGATAGTTACCAGTACACGACAAATATAAGATGTCTTTAACAAACGAAAAGCTAGTGTAGGTTTGTTCAATTCAGCTCTGCTTTATACATCCCACTGCAGCCATTCACAACCGCATATATTCAAATCGATGGTTAACAATGGTTATTTTCCACTTCGTATTATTAGTATGAGTTTCAAGGCTTGTTGTATTTATTCTTAACAAAATTATTTAAGAACACTACATGTAGGCTCACAAACTCTTAAACTTCAAAACACGTGTGATGTTTTTGCCTGTTTCTGGGCCTTATCAAAATTGGACTAGTCACTTCAAGAATTTCAACCAATATATAAAAGAATTAATTCCCTGAACAGCATACTGTCTTACACAAATCAGAGCTAAACCCACACAATCACAGAAGTTGAGCACTATTCTAGTCCTTCTACTGAGACATGCTAATCTATGCTAAACGAAAGTACAAGAGGCAACAGACAAGACTCAGCAAGGGATTTCATTTCAATATAGGGAGAAAATTCTTCACTGTGAGTACAGTCCAGCAAAGGAATGCATTAAGTAGGGAGGTGTTAGAATCTCCATTTTTTAAAACCTTTTAAAAGTCATCTGGAAAAGACAATTTCAGTGTTGGCCTTGCCTGAGTGCAAGACTGGATCAGATGACCTCTAGATGTACCTGCCAACCTTAACTATTCTACAAGTCAATACAACTCTGAAATGGGCCCGTCATCTCAAAACCAAGGACCACGCTATTTTTAATGCTGATGCTATGGAGTTTGCTTGCCTTTTATATTCCAGTTTAATATCTCAAAAGATGAAAACAATCACTACTGCATTCTAAAATTCTTGGTATTTCCATCAGCTACAGGTACAATTTGGAAAACAACACTACTATTAAGGGAACAATAATTTGTGAATTAAAATGCTTAGGAGTTTAATCAGACCGAACTCTTCAGTTTGGTGTGCAATCACTGATTGTTCTAATCAGTAGAAACATTTCTTATGTTACAGTCTCCTTTAACAACTCCATCAACTAGTTATTTCACACACTCCTTCCCACTACTATTCCATGTGTTTGTTCATTTGAAAGAGGCTTCTCTGCTTAACAGTACAGTTGGAGCCTTCAGTTCTACCTCTTCGAAATCATAATTAAAAAAGACAGATCAGAAAGCCCTTCACTAATTAAGAATGTAGTCTAACTAGAGTGCTACATACTCTCCATAAACTTACCATTATGTTTAAAATAAAAAGCCATAAAAGGGCTGGTTTTTCAAATTAATTGTCTTCTTACCCTAATAAGGTTCTGCTTCTCTTTTAGCCCAACCTTTGTGCCTTTGAAGTGTCACTCTTTTCAGACCTTTTACTTTCTGTTAAGTGACTACAGCCTTACCTTGCACTTGATCAGGAGCCTGATCTCTGCCCTAGACATTAAATGGCTGGTTGTTTTTGGTTTGGGGGTTTGAAGGTTTCAGGCCTTCAATTTCACTTTTTTTTTTTTCATTTTTAAATGAATTTGAACACATTCTAGAAGATATCAATAAGCAAGTCAAGCTGGACACATGTCGACAATAAGCAACTACTGCATGACCTGCTTCCTCGCAACTCGAAAGATGTACCTCCTCAATTATGTCTTCCCAAGCATAATGTTTTTTGGGCTTTGTTACTATCCCAGAATCTCTTCAAGTTAATAGCTCCCAATTGATACTTCAGGATATTCAAAATTACTGAGACGCTTCTCTGTATCTTTTGAATGAGAATTTCAGCTTCTTTCAAAAAAGGCTTAAAAAAACGTGCCAAACAACCAAACCCCACCATTTTACAGCAAATTCACAATTGGTCATCACATGCTACCTTGATCATGATGTCTATCATAAAATAACTGTACACACCCTTTTCTTTTAGAGCTGCATGAACAACTATCAGTGAACTAAGAGTACAGTTTCATTACATACTTAATCCAACCAAACTATTTATTTGTAGTAATACCACTACCAAACTAACTTATTAACTGTAATGACTATATTTTTATTTGTAGTATTATTCCCCAAACTAAAACTAGTTGGAGTGGTCACCAAATTATTATAACGTAGGCAATACCTTCTGATCTAATCAGTGTAATCAGAATTTCCTCTAAATGGCTGATTTTGAGCTTTCCTATGATAACAAGGCTGATGCATCCTCCTGCTCACATACTCTACAGTACCTTCTGACACAAATGGCAAACATATCAAATGTAACATGGCTTACAGATCACTAGGTTATGTATGTTTTCTGCAACAGACTCATAAAGGACTGCAAATGCTCTGGCACTATAAAAAGTGGCAGTGTGAACTCACATTTTATTAAAAAAAAATAAAATGTCAGGGAAGTCATGAAAAACAAAACCAAATATTATTAGAGAGAAACACCACTTAGGGCTGCAAACATTGATGTATCAACAGATAGCAGCAGATCCCTACCCAAGCATTGTCACAATTCAGAAGACTCACTGCCATACCTGCTCTCTGTTCTGGTATGTAACATAATTACATACGTAGCTACAATCCTGCATTGTACCCCTAGATGTTGCTAGGGAGTGCTCCTGTCTTAGATATTAGGAATTGTAACCTTCAGCCTAATTTCCAGATTTGGTATGAGTCCCAGTTTTCCCTGCCCATACTTACTCCTGGCTTCCGCTTGCCTTGATCATGAAATCTACCTTCCTTCATCAATTATTATTTCTGGTCTGTTTTTAACAGTTAAGTGAATCTTTTCAAACAGTTGCACATTGCTGCCCAAACACACCAGAAAAAAAATGTATGCAGGACCAGAGGGCTTTGACTTTCAAGTGTCACCCATACTTCATGCTTGCATTGCTACAAAAAGAACCATTTTTACTTGCCATTTGTTCCTGCACCTTTCCTATCTTTTCCCTCCTAACAGCATGAGTATTTTTGCAGCCAGACACTGACAGAAGCAAGGAAGTTCTCTGCCTGAAATACCTCCCTCCTTTTGACTAAAGAAAAGTGAGGATCCAGCCACACTGTCCCCACCTAAAGACAGTGTGAACTATGGCTTTAGACACTCAATTTTCAGCTCCTTGTGAGAGTACTAAATGCCTAAGCCAGCAGATCAATTTCTGGATGTGTTCAATTCATGCTGAAACTCATACCACTTATTATTTGAAATGCCCAACTCACATAGTAAATCAGAGCAGTTCAGTTACTGACACAGAAGACAGGAGTGAAACAGGTCAACTCTAGGGCTCACAGAACTCACATTTCCTTCAATCATGCCCCTATCTGATTTTAAAAAAATACTAATTAATTTGCCTCCCATGATATTTTATTTCTTGCTTTTTCCCCTAACAGTTCACACACACTGATAGTTTAACACTTCATTGCTTGAACAGTCTTTTCAGGAGTTTCCTCCACCATTATAAATTGACCAGGCAGATACTAAAAACTCCAACTGTTTACCAAGGACAAGGAGAAAAAGGGAATAATGAGGAGTCAAGCAGCTCTTGGATATTAAAGAGAAGAGAAGGAAATGTTCCTTCAGTCTCTTTTCCTTCCTGGAAAAACAGGAGGAATCTTAATTTATCTTCTGGCTGTTTTTACATTAGAATTTTTTATTTTTCTGGGTTAGAAAAGCAAAGCAACTACCATGTATTCAACATTCCTTACCATATCTGCCAGCATGTTAAAAATTTGCCACTCAGAGTTTATAAATTATTCAGGCCTTCCAGAAGTATTCAGAAATTATAGCCAATTATGTCTGTGGTTCTCAATATCTAAAATGCTTTTAATCAATCTGCTTCAAAAATTTAAATAATAAAAAAGAAGGGGAAAAAAAAAAAAAAAAAACAAAACAAACAAGAACTCACCTGGTTTTGGCAAAATCCCCCGATCATTTTTAAAAGTTTTGGCGACTAACTATAGGTTGATTAAACATGAATTATCTAAGTAAGATCGAACAATAGAACTGTTCTAGAAAACAAGATTATTTTGGATTTTCTATCAGCCATAAAGAAGAATCAGTTAAGTATATGTTAACTTATCAAGTAAGTTAAGTAATCAGTTTGATTGCTTCTTTTTTCCTAATAGCACACTGCCTTTGGATTTATTTGGACATTATCTCATTTTGTGGGAGTCCATTTAGAACATTTACTCATCAAGAAACAATGGTCCAAGTACTTCTCAGAGTTTCATTCTCTTCAGTAGAGAAAAATAAAACTGTTACGTCTGCAGTAACAAAATAAGATTTCAATATAAATAATAAGATTTCCAATAAATTTCCTTAAACAAATACAAGAGTAGAACAACAAACGTAGTGTAGTATAATTTGTTTTCAGGTTCCCTTAAAAGAGAAAGACAAATCCTTACTAGAATGTTCATTCAGTCTGTATATGCAAGCCTGCAACTTTCAAAGGTACTCTTCCCTTCAAAGTTCCTTCTCTGTATCCCTACAGCTTCAGGATTTAGAGAAACAAAATCAAACATGAAATAATTACTCAATACCACATAAGGAGTAAGAGTAACCATTTCAAAGAAAAAAAAAATTCTAAAAACCCTATATTATTTCTTTCTTTCAGAACATTTCAACATTTGATACTTTTAGAAAAATACTGGTATGGAAGTAAAAATAAGGAGTTCAAGTGCTCATCCACTTGGGTGGGGGAAAGGAGAAAGAGAACGGAGAGATTATAACCAAGTATTTTATATACAGATCAAACAGAAAAAGGGCAGTAGCTGAAATCAAGTGACATCTCACTTCAGTTTGGGCAACATCAGCAGAATATTATGCAGCAGGTAATGCAACTATTTACTTTTTACCTGGATAACTGCATGTATAAATACATTTAACTATTATTTGCATGCATGAGTAAGACTATTTGGATCAAAAACGAAGTAAAACATTTTAAAACTCCAAACAACGAAAAGTTTCAAGCCCAATATGATCATGCTTTTTACAAGTCACCATTAAAACCATGCCGTATTTCTTACATAAAACCAAGCCCAGCTGTTTGTTAAGAGAAAGTAAAGTTTTATGTATAAAAATTGAACTTCACCTCTGAATTTCTCCTCTCATACTCATTCACAGATGCCCAGAGGGGTTAAATGACACACACACATTCTAAATAGCCTCTACTGCCCAACACCTCAATATCTTAAAATTTAGCCTTTTGATATCCTGGATAAATCTGGCAAAAAAAAAGTAACACTTGCTGGAAACACTTAAGGCACGTCTCTACAGGCAAAATAATTTAGGGTGTGAATTTGAGTGCACTGACTATTCCACCTCAACTTGTTTTATGGACACACCTTTTTTGCTCTAAAAACTCAAAAGTAGCCACAAGTTCTTCCGCTCAGTCCACGTGCACAAAAGCAACCCACACTCCATACTGGTTCAATAGCTATTCCATACTTCTTTCCCTGCGTAGGCAAATAGCCTAAACCTCGAAAGACATTATGCTTCCACGAACACAGAATTTATTGCAGAAGAGTCTGACAATTTTTGAGGCTGCACCAATATTTGCCAATTGTCTGAGAGATTACAAAATGAGTTTCACATGATGAAAGCAACCGTAAGAGTTATTTACACAACTCTCATTTTAAAGTCCTCAAAATAACTGGGTCTAATGTATGGCAACCCTATTCTATATGGTATATAGGTATATAATCCATTAGCATATTAAACTAAATGTTGCTTATAAAGGGAAAAAACAGGGAGACTACTTCTCCAGAAGCTTGATTTAATGGAGAAAATTAATGAGAAACAGTTTGTCTATAAACAAAATAACACACCAAGCCAAAACAAAACAAAAAAAAACAACAAACAAACCCAAAAAACTCCACCACCATCCTGTGGGGAAAAAAAAATAAAAATATCAGTTCCCTTAGGCTGTGGAAGAAAATTAGAAATAGTAAGGCTTTGGGACCAATTATGTCTCCCGGTTTCAAAGCAATGATGGATTGAACACCAGTAATGGTTAAACTATTTTAAGAATAAAACAACGTATGTCAATCTCTTCTTCCAATAGTTAAACAGTGGATTTAATTTTTCACTAATGCATTAATAATGAATACTCACTAGGAACCTGGCACTATCTAGTAGACATATAGCTGGAAGAACTTATCACAAAGGACAGATTTCGTGCTGTCCCTGGTTATAAATTCTATCATTAAAAAAGAGACAATAATAACTTAATGACTTTAACTCATTTGTCATAGTATAGTTTCACAGGTAAATCAAGTATCTGTAACACGCATCTGCCTGATTTCTGACAGAAGCAGCAAACTGAATTTCATCTCTAGAATTTTTTTATCTTACTAGTAGAAAATGAAATCAGACAACTACACACCAAAAATACAAAGCTTGCCAGATCCACTCATGCTGAGAAAGATGGAAAGGAAATCAGCTCACATTAAAAAAAAAAAATATATATATATATAAATTATATTGTAAGGCTTGAGTTTCCTTCCTTTCAAATACTTTGTTTCTTTAAATTACATCTGATGGCTTTGGGATTTAAACTAAATATGCAAGCTGTGAAAAAGAGAATGCATGGGAGAAAAAACTGAACCAACCACGTAAAAGGCAGAATGGGCAGGAGCCAGACACAACAAAAACTGACAAGGGAAATGGGCCTAGTTCTAGATTAAAAAATAATCTGCAAGTGTAAAGAAATCATACTGTCCTGTAAAGATTTATTTTCAGTTCACATCTTAGAAAGCCCAGAATGTGAACTGAAATTTGTATTACTCTGCTTGCATTATTACACGTACAACATCATTTAAGCAGGCACCATGTGTATATATAAAAAAAAAAGAAAACCTACAGCAAATTCTGAAGTTCTTCTGCAATTGCATATCAAGGAAGTCTTTATCTGCACAAAGTAAGGCATCAGTTTTACCTCATTCGTTAATGAAGATACATATATCCAAATCAGAAGCTTTAGAAGTACTACATCATATTTTCAAGTGACAATACTGCACTGATCCACTCACACCACGACAATGTTATTTTTATCCACAGCATTCAGAACATGCACAATATCTATCTAGATTTCCACATAGCCCTCTCACCTTAAAAGTACTACTGGTTTTACCATTAGAAAGGAAGCACAGTACGCATAATAAATCTTTCCAAGACAACAGCATTTTTCACAAATTGTGCAGAGGCACAATTACTGAAAAAAACCTACATGAAGATTTCAGCCAGGTTGTCAAAAGAGTCCTAAAATAAGGGCATGACCCACATTATGTTATGGAATGTTATCCATTGCTGACGTATATAAAATATATAAAGCAAACAAGAATACCGAGTGGATTTTGCAGTGAAAATTGTCCCCTTTCAATGATGTGCTCAACTTCCACTGTAAAATACTTTGTAATATCTTTGTTGTATTTTTATGCTGTGCATTAGAACATCAAATTATATTAGGATG
>QJSC01000318.1:203400-310225 GCA_003697955.1 Calidris pygmaea
CTTTTCACTCTTCTTAAGAGTTGCCTCCACCCAATTTTACTGGTGTTACTTTGTTTTTTAATTCATAATATATATTCTGACTGTGACACTGGAAGTAGTTTTCTCACTTTTGCTGAGGATCCAGACCTCAAGTCCACAGGCTGACACATGTGAGTGCAAATCTAGGCACACAACTAGAAAAAGCCTGTATCAATCAAACTACCTGCTATTATCAGTTACAGAAAGCAGCACTGTCACTACCATGTTTTAGAAAACTTCACTGTTTCTTGCTTGGAGCTCAATAGAACCTCTTCCCTCCTCCAATAAATTTCACTCTTCCGTTTCACCTCATCCATAAATAGACATACACAGCATCATCCCAAAGCCTTTAACTGATCTTGGTGAGAACAGACAGAATACCTATTTAATAATTCTGTACGTTGTTTTCCTTTTAATCTTTAGCTCAACAAAACTCTTGGGTGTATACTCAGAGCTAAAGAACAAACCCAAGCACCCTGCTAATTTGTAACCAATATTTTCATCATTCCCCTGTGAAACGCCCTCTCCCTGTTTTGCACCCATTTTATACGAGGTTTTTCTTTGTCTCACCATTTTGCTCCCAGACACAGCTGCTTAACTGAAGTTACAGCTTAAACTACTGGAGTAACTCATCCATTTAAAGATTGACTTAGCCATTCTGGAGCAGCTGTAAAAGTCATATACATAGATGCTAAATGTAAGGATACAGACAGATCAGTAGAGATGCTGTCTTCAATCAGACACCTTTTCAATGAGCCCAGCGCTGCTCTCCATGGACCTTGCTGACAGTAGGGAGAGAAGGTTGGCAGCGGCTTTAACATTAAAATAAACCTCCTGTTACTGTCCTGCAGCTTCTGTTAACAGGCGTCTTGTTTCCTAATGTAAGTATTATTCAAACACCTCATAAAATCATTAAGAATTGTATTTACAGCCCATAATCCATTTCCCTCACTTTTAAAAATGTCTGGTAAACTGAATTTTGCTTAGATACATAATTCTGTAAAGATGACTAACTTGACTCAGTAAACTTCCTCGCACAGCAAAGACCAAGTGCTGTTCCTGAGATTTTCAGCATCCCTGCTGGGGAAAACTTTATTCCTCCTTAAGTTTCACAGATACTTCTCCTCAAGTCAGCTAAAATGCATCTCAAGCACTAACTGTAGACTTCCAGAACTTTCAGATTACAGCCAACACTAAAGCTTCCCACAGCATTTTTGCTCAGATACAACGTAAAGCAAACATTTATTAAATATGCCTTCTGTCAGCATTGCAATCATTTAAAAAAATAATCCTCACTGTTCAATCACACCAACATAGTACTGTCATCTAAAATTGTTGTTCGATTTTAACATTGTAGCTGTGAAGTTATTAAAATGTATAAATTATATATACAGCAAAAGAAGCTGGATCTTCTCATGAATGGTGACAAGAACAGATATTTTTGACTAATTTCAAGAGGGATTTTAGAGTGCACCAACTTTTCTGGGAACATTGTTGGAGTGCACTAGATGCTAGATGTAGCTTATTCTGACATAAGCTACTTTACAGAAATCAGCAGTTAGCTTGCACTCGCTCTATATAAAATACAGTTAGTGCATTCGATAACCAAATACAAAAATTCCCTTCTCGCTAAGCCAAAGTTGTTTTGCAGGTAAGCAGAAGTGCAGGAGATATTTACAATTCACCTATGAATGTTGCAATGTTACAGAACAAACCAACAAAAACCCATTTGAATGAATATCTTCAACGAAATCACCCTATTTCAGCTTGTTGGCAATTCTAGCAAGACAGGAAAAAATGCAGCAAGGAAAAGAAAACAACTGAGCCTGAATTTCAAGTCACTGGCTTAAGTTCACACACTACTGCTTTAGCTCATTTTAAACTGAGCAAAGACATTTTACGACTTTTTGATGATGTAGATTTTAAGTGTCTGTCACTTTTCAGGGTGAAATTAATATTTAAAAAATCTCTGAAATTATTTTTTTCCCCAATTTTTGTCCTAAATCTAATTATTGAATTCCTACACAGGTCCAGACGAAAACTGCTGTTCGCATCTCATGGAACGTTTTACTGTCACTGATATCTCCACAGGTTGTTTAACTTCAATTGTTACTCTCATTCCTCATGTGGACAGAGGAAAGGAGGGGAGGGGGAGGAAGAGGAAAAAAAAAAGTATTTTTTTTCGTCTGGGTTTTCTTTTTTGATAAAGGAAACACCACAAGAAGAAATGTACAATTTCTGAATAACAATTTCTATAACAATCTTAAAGCCAGTACTTGGTAAAGTACTAGCTCTTGAAGTTAAAAACACTCAATGTGTTGCACAAAACTTTTGAGTTGTATCTCCCAAAATACTGGAAGCATGCTTTCTGAAATACCCTGTAGATCTTCGGTATTCACATTTTAATAATCTAAAGTGAGCATAGTTATAGTACGCTATGTACAAGTACTACTCACCCTTTCTGAAGATGCTTTATTGTTACCACAAATAAACATTCCCCGGACTCTCAATTTGGTATAGACACTGGGGACAAAGAACGACCTTTTAATTTTTGTAAATCACGTAAATAATCGGAATGTGCCAACTCCTAAAAAAAGACAAACCTATCTATGTGGAAATCCCAGTTCAGAAGTGAGTATTACACTAAAAATGCTTGTAACACTCTTCACTAAAATCTGTATTACTAAGAACCAAACTCATCATAGTGAAACTACAGTTGCTATAATTCAACAAAGAGGAAGCTATCCTGCAACAATTTAACAACCTTGTGCAAACTGTTACATGCCTCTTATTAGAAAGACCAAGAATCTGAGCTTCCAGCTCCATAATTAAAAATCCAAAACTTTTCTCTAGCTTCAATAAAATAAGGATAGTGCTTTGTAAGTTAGAAATAAGTATCTTGAGTAATGTACAACTTTTTTATCCCATTCCTGCCTGCATCTATGCACAGGGTGCTTTCCTTTTGTCTGCTACTAACAATTCCTGACTCACCACGGGTACCTGTTAACGTCAAATAAATACATACACAGGATGCCACGACATACATCCGTTACTCCGGGACAGCTCTGCCCCGTACCCTCCTTCACACCTCCCCGATCAGCTTTGTAGGGAGCCCTCGTACCCAGAATTTCCAGCTCCCTCGGAACTTTCTGGCGGCGCCCGGGCCGGCGGGGTGCCCTCACCGGGCAGCAAGTTCTCCGGAGCCGCCGCCAGGCTGACTGACCCCCTCCCTGGACCAGGAGCCCTCCGAGGCCCGGCGCGGGAGCCCGAGGGGCGAGGAGCCCCCAGCCCAGGAGCGGTTTCCAGGGCGGAGGGCTGCGGGCGGGGGCCCCGGGACGCGCTCAGCCTCCCCGCCCGGCTCGCCCAGCTTCCGGGAGCCTGCGAGCACCCGCGCCCGCCGCCGGCCGGTGCGAGCCCCGCGGGAGCCTGCCTGGGCGGGGGAGGGCTCTGTACCGCCCTCCCCGCCGGGGGTACCGGGGTTTCTCCGCCGGGCGCCCCCAGACCTTGCCCGGCGAAGGCTCGGCGAGCACACACCCCCTCTGCCCCTTCAATCACACCGCGCCTCAGGCTGCCGCCGCCGGCAGGAGCGGGGAGGACGGGAAGGAAACCGCCGGGTCTCCCCCGTTCTCCCTCTCCCCCGCCCGCCGCCCCCCAGCCTTGGCGGTTGGGGCGGGGGAGGGGGGGGGGCGTGAGGGGGGGCGGCCGAGGAGCTCGCCCCCGGCCGCGCTGCGCCGGGCGGGGGTCGGAGGGGGAACGGGCGGCGGGGCCGGAGGGAGCCAACTTAGACAAAGGGCACTTCAGACTCCATGGCTCCCCCCTCCAGCTGTCACCGGCCGGCAGCGCCTGTCGCGCCGCCAGGCGGGCGCCCGCCCCCCGCGTCCCCCGCCGCACCGGCGGGAAGGGGAAGGGGACGGGAGGCTGCTGCTCCTCGGGAGCCCTCGCCCCCTCCCCCCGCGTCCTTTTCTGCCCCCTCCCTCCCCCCCCATTACAAAGAGCGCCGGTTATAAATAGCCGCTCCCGCCGCCTAAAGCCCGCGAGGTGTCGCTCGCTCCCTCGCTCACTCACCCGCCCCGGCCTGGCGCCGCTGCCGCCCCGCCGCCGCCTCTGCCGCCGCCAGCCCCGCGCCGCCCGCCCGCTCTCCCTCCCTCCCTCCCTCCCTCCCCTCAGCCTCCGGCCGCCGGATTCACCCTCCCGGACCGAGCGCCAAACGCGGCCGCCCAATCGGCATCGCCTTCATTGGCGAGCGCCGAGCGCCGCCCCGATTGGATGGACGCGGACGGGGGGCCCCGGGCCAATCAGGGGCGGCGGGAGGCGGGGCGAGGGGCGGGAGCTCGCGCCCCACGTGCGGGCGGGGGGGGGAGAGGGAGGGGTAGGGCAGCTCTTTGTTCTCGCGCTGCCGGTGGGGGAACCGGGGGCCGCGCGTTCTGCGCTCCCACACCCCCCCCCCCGCCCCTGCCCCGCGCCCTCCCGCGCCCCCCTCACCGCAGCGGGGCCGGGTGGCGCCGGGCCGGGGTGGGGTGGCTTGGAACTCTCCGCCACCTTCACGTGGAGGGGGGAAGGAAGGAGGGGGGAAGGCGGGCGGATTGGCGGGCGGCGGGAGGGGCCGCACGGCTCGGCGCTGCCGAGTTTGAATCAGTTCGAAAGCGGGAGCGGTAACGGTTTGTAACAGTCCCGACGCTGCGCGCGCGGGAGGGGGCAGCCCTGAGGGAGCGCGCGGGGGAGGCCCAGCGCCCGGGCAGACCCTCCCCCTCAGCCGCCGCCGATCCTCGTCTGTTGCTTCCCCGGCGGGCAGGGCGGCTCTCCCCGCCGGTGCGTCCTCCCTCCCTCCCTCCGCCCGCCCGCCCGCCTCTGGCGGCGCCACATCCAGAGCGTGGCGGCCGGTTCCGGGCCTGCTACAGCCTTCCCAGCCCCCGCCGGGCGCCCTCGCCGCTCCCCTGGGCCCCAGCCCCCGCGGGTGTCGGCTGCCTGAGGCGCTCTCCGGAGCCGCACGGCGCACCCGCCTGTCGGGTCGCTTGGCCTTTGCTTGCCCAAACTTTGCCGGCCCCGGGCTTTTATTTATTTGGTCTTTTTTTTTCTTTTCCGTGCGTCAGACCGTCCCGCCTGGCTTTCCCTGCCTCGGCTGCTTCGCTGTCCCTGCCGTGGGAGCGGTGACAGATCACAGCGGCAGCAAGGTGTCCGCCGCGCGTCAGGCTCGGGTCGTGCTGCTCCTTGCCTGCTGTCCCCAGCTCCTGCGGCTGCTGTCGTTTCCCCTCGTTTCTAATCTGCGAGATGAGCTCATCAATCTTGTTGCCGAAGTTGTGTTTAAACCTTGAGGATTCATGCTCCTTTAGCCTGCTGTCATCTTGCTCTTCAGTCCCTCCAGCCTTTCTTCATCTTCAGCAGTGAAAAATAAAATTGCAACGATAAGTTTCCTAAGACAGTGCTTTGGCCTTTCCGTGTGACCACATCCCTTTCCTGTTGCATCCTGCATCCAGGTGTGCCGGAATGTGAGCCGCGTCCCCACTGCCACAGTCTGTTCCCACCACCCTTCATCACCAAATACCAGCTCCCCTATCCCTTGTGAATGTCTTGTTACACCTCGAGAGTTGAAGTTCCAAAAACGAGCAGTGAACACCGTATTGAGGTCCTGAGTAATAAAAGTATCTTGGGGGGGAATAAATCACAAGTGCAACCTCATTCCCAAATCACGCAGTTCGCTCCCATGTCAAATGAGGCTCAGTGTTCGACTTGAAGGTGGTGTGCTCATGTGCTTTTATAGCCTCTGTCTTTCTATGTGTAAGTACCTGAAATTTCCAAACTTCATCACGTTTAACCTGCAATAAGATCTCAATTCCTACACTGTGTTCTCAATTTAGCTCATGGCCTTGAAAAGCAGTTGCTACCAATAGCTTATTTTTAAATCTCTGGTGTTTTGTGAGTTAAGAGCGAAAAATGTGCAGCAGAAATTATTTCATTTTACCATTACATGTCATACTGTGGTAGATTGCCATACCCTTTCTAGTGGAGTAGCTGACAACTGATAAGATTATCTTAAAATTATCACAAAATATTGTGTTAGGAACACAATAAAAAAATTGCATTATAAAAGTTATTTGCAAAATATTAGTCATCTCTGGAAATTCATCTGTTTGAATCTGTTCTGCCCCAAGATGGCTGCCACCACCAAAATGGCCACCGGTCCCTTCACAGCTTAGAATTTGTAATTTATTTTGATTGTTAGAGTTGTGCTTCATGGGATCTGGTTTTAGTCAGCAAGTACAAATAGTCATCGCTAAATAAGCAGAAGGGAACTTAAGTGGTACAGTCAGCCACCACAAGGTGGAAAAGTCTGTGTTGTAGAACCTAGGCTGTGAGCTGGGGATCAGCACAGATCACTTTGTTTTCCTGTCTTGCACAGCAGGTTATTCATCCCTTATACCTGAAACGAGAAAATTAAACACATTTTGAACAGAGTTACTCTTTCTCCTTTGCATTGTAGCAAAACAGCCTTTCCACCGAGGCTCCATTGTAGCAATGGACTAAAGAAGCAATGGACTAAAAGCAATGGACTCCTCAGCGAGGAACTCCATTAGGCGCCGGTTTTCTGACCTCAACCAGCCAGGAGAATCCCAGCAGCTGCTGTTTCCTGCAGGCGGCTCTTTAATCCTGCCCCCAGCTCCGGACAGACCTTCTGTTTTCACGCCGCCCAAGAGTAAACCACCCAAATGGTTTTGTTCCTGCTGTATTTTCGTGATTAAAGAACACTTGTTTGAACAGAGATCTGCTTTATGTAGAGACATTCAGACCAGATCTTCAGGCAAAAATAGTACAAAAGTTTTTGAAATAATTATGAAATCTGGTATTTTGAGTGAGTCATTCTGAAAGGAGTGAATTCTGACGGCAGCATGTAACAGTCCTTTTGAGAAAAGTAGTCAATGTTGGAGAAAAACCTGTATTACCTGACAGTGAAAATAAAATCAGACTCTGGAAAAAAGTATCAGATTTAGTTTGGACCTTTCTGGAACTGTTGAAAGCTTTTGCCTTTTTTTTATAGCTAACACATTGTAGAAGAGCTTTTTCCATGTTCCTAACACATGAATGAAAGGTATGTGTTCATAATGTGTGTATGACTAAAGTAGTAGAATAGGGATCACTAACATCAGTTAGACATAAAAATAATTGTTAAAGAGCATCACAGGATATTCCTAATTATGATTGCTTACATTGGGGTGTAGTCATGGGATGCTTTTCTCCCTTTAAAAAAGTGGCACTTGGGAAAAAAAAAATAGCCGTGCGGTGCGACAAAGCAAAATTAATAGTGGAGCAGTTTCTTTTAAAGATCTTGATGTCTCAAATAAGGTGTTATTTCCCAAGTGTAGATTATTCTTTATGCATTTCCTTGCAGTCAGAATCAAGTGGTGTTCCTTCCACCTGACTGGGGGAACCAAGCAAAGACCAGTCTCAGCCTGGTCTGAGCCTTGCTGCCTCAGCCTGAAATAGCCACAAATGCCAGCCAGTTTGCCCCTTGTCTGCCCAGCTTGGTTAAGGAGAAGCGCAGCGGGGCCGCCCGGCCGTTAGCAGCCCCCAGCAGGCATGCCGGCGGCTGCAGCTGTAATTCTCATAGATAAGCTCGAGACTCGCTGATCACGGAGTCGCTTTCCTTTGTGCTTCAAGGTCTTGCTGCCGTAACAAAGCTGTGTGCAGCTTTTTTTGGGGGTCTGCTCTCCGGCAGGGTCTGGTGGACTTCACGGATTAGTCACACCGCCCCGAGAGGTTCAGCCTGGTGGCTTTTGGGCTGGGTTGCTCAGTGGTGGGGAGAGAAGGAAGATGCACACCCTCTCCTTGTTATACCTACCCCTACAAGTGAAGCCTGTAGTGCTGCAGATAATAGAGAATTCAGCAGGCTGTTTAGGAGCATGGTCTTTGTTTGGGTTAGGGTTTTTTTTTTAATTTTTATTTTTTTTCAAAAGTGCGTTCCATGTCTGTTTTGGCAGATGTGACTTACACACGCTAGTCATTCAATTGCTAACACTAATCTGTACTGTTCCTGATACCGTGGCTTGTTGTGCAGCTTAAATTCTGCATTTTAGTCCATGTGAATTTCGTAAAATTTTATAAAATGTTTACATACATGGAAATGTATTTACAGCCTAAACCAGCAAATCTGTAGTAGGATTAAAATGTTACGCACTGTAATGATTACGCAGAAGTCAGCACACACCCTTTTTAAAGTGTTGGCCTCCTGTTACATTGTTATAAAAAAGCAGTTCTTTTGTGTTAACATTTTTAAAACAGTTAATGACCATGTTTTGTAACCAGCCATTTTGAGATCAACTATATTTTCAAATGTTTTTTCCATTAATATCTTTTTGGTACTTACAGGCCAATTTCCTTGAAAGAAATGCAACCTTATGTCCTGTTTTGCAAACCCTTTCTGACCTCTTTTTTTCCTTTTTTTTTTTTTTTTTTTTTTTTTTTTTTTTTTTTTTCTTTTTCTATTTTCTATATGCGTCTCTGAATTTAATAATCAGATAATCAGCCAACGTAACGTTGGGCACGGTGGCCAGTAGGCTAGATTAAGAGAACAAGGAGCCAAGTTGCCGTGAGATGTAACATCTAAATTGCATTGCTTTTCAGACCTGCCAGCTCCCACCTGCCGT
The DNA here is from genome assembly GCA_003697955.1 of Calidris pygmaea. NCBI lineage: Eukaryota > Metazoa > Chordata > Aves > Charadriiformes > Scolopacidae > Calidris > Calidris pygmaea. Next base: position 212,058 of record QJSC01000318.1, read on the forward strand.
GCCCCAGACCCCAGACCCCTGCTCTGCCCCCCTGCTTCTCCCACCGCCGGGGGCAGCTCCCTGGCCTTGGCTGCTCCGGCACCTCGCGAGCCCGGGGGGTAGGGGCTGGAAAGAAGCAGCAGCACGGACCCACGGCAGGGGAAGACATGCCTCCATGAAGAGGCACCGTGCTCAAAGGGTCTCTGCTGGCAGAAGTTGCTCCTCCTATAAACTCTTTCCCCATCGTGCAACCAGATGCGCGGTCACCGTTTGACTTGAGGTACTTGTTATAAAATGCAATAGGGGGAAACTCACAGAACCAAAAGCAGGTTGGGAGGTCCGTGCCGTCAGGGTGCAAAACGCGTAGTGGCAGTGTGAGTGTAGTTAGCAGCTCAAAATACTTACTCCAGAGCACCATCACAATTAAATAGACTGCATGCATGGAACACAGTAGACATGACAGAGGGTTCCTGAGGTGTTCCTACAGGGAAATGCGCCTACTCTGTGCCATTTAGGGGCTCTCTGGGTCTGGTGCTGCAATGGTACCACAGGCAGGTGGCTCCTAGCTCTGCAAAAGCGTTGGTTGTTCCCTTCCCACCAAGTAACAGAAAAAAACTTTTCACTGAATGTGTGCCTCATGTATCATGATAAAAGTACGTAATGTGTTTTATACTAAGGACAAGCCCTTTCAGTACGCTGGGCCACCTCAGCTCTATCATGCGGAGTTCAATGAGATTTTTTGGAGGGACGGGGATGCAAGACAAATAAAGGTAGAAACGAGAGTGACACAAACAACTCAAACGATGGCTCTGTATCAAATACAGGACAGTATCGTTTTGGCTAAGGAGAAATGTTGCCAGAAGGAAAAACTCCAGTGTTGTTTTAATACAACAACGATAGCAATCTAAGTGGTTTTCTAGTAACTTTTTTTTTTAACACACAGAGATAAAGCTTATTGCACATGGTCATCCATTTCAATTTGTGAAAGAGATTAATCGACTTCCCCTGGCTTCAATAATAAAATAATTTTGCTTTAAAAACTACCTGTAGGTAATGATTTGACTTTAAAGAGTCTACTTTTGTTTATTTTGTCGTCACAGAAGCTGCTTAAATTGTGTAAGAAAAATACTTTCCCATCCTTGTCTGCTTGTTTTTCCCTTTTCTTTTTCTTCTTTACCTGACCTACATTTGCTGTTGTATTCAAACCACTTAAGGGTCTAAATGGTCTCATGTAACAAAACTGCCATGAAAGCATGTGCTTGAGAACTTAAATTCCCGAGCCCCGTCCCCGTTTCCAGGCGCGTGTGGCAGCGCAGCTGTAAGCTCTATGATGCTGCTGGGTGCCACTCGCGGGGGAGGATTTTGCTCGGACAGAAAAAGCTGCAAATGTAAAGGTTCAAGTGGACGTTCAATGAGTGTTGATGGATGATCTTCCATCGGTCCAAATCCAAGTTTAAAAGCCCTAAACTCTCTTTGAATATTCTGTTTCTGAGGTGTCAAAATTCTTCCATGGCAGTGGCTAAATTACCTTCGCAGATGGACAGAGTTCACTGACTAGAATCAAATCTTCTTGTTTGGCTGCAGAAGCTGCTTCTTCTGACAGTGGAGCACAATATACGCGCAGTGGCAAGTCAGACTGTTTGCAGAAGTTTGGAGAAGTGAAATCTCTTTCTTTCTGTTCATCATTTCACTGCCTTGAAGTATTATCTCCAAATGTAGCCACCCTTCCATCTGGGTGTCAATTTGCCTCCATAGGCCTCCGTTTTTAGCATCACTTGCCCCTCCTCATTTTCTCTTTCATATTTATGGCTTGCCTGCTTTCAGCTCTTCTTTTGTAAAGGTGCAGCCCTGTCCTCTCCTAGAATTACCTAATCCTGACATCTAAAATAGGAGGAGGTATTTGCAGTCGCCCTGAGCCTACTTACCTTTTTAAAAAAGTTAATAGTGCGTGTTATTTATGTGTATATACACATGATCTGACATGCTCAAGGTTAGTAAATTCTTTAAGGTAAAAATGAAACAATTGTTTAGCAACATAAATTTGATTAAACTGAAAAAAAAAATCCTAGTCTTCTCGCCTTTATGGGAGAAGATGAGGAATACCTACACTTTGAAAGTGAATTTGATAATCTGTTAAATCTTGCCAGGACTAGCAAATTATATTGTCAAAAAAGTCAGTCTAAGGAGATGTGTGGTAAAGACTTTACAATGAAAGTTAATTATACTCATTATACTCATTCACACATTAAATAAACTCCACCTAATGCAAGCCATAAAAATAAGATGTTCTTCAGAAAGGTTTATGGAGATGTACAAAGTGTGTATCCTATTTGAATATGCTTCTGGGTTATGTTAGCATTTCTCATGATTCAGGAGCCTTTTTACGTGCTGGTTTACTCCAAATTTCATCCCTTGGTCATGGGTTGCAGAAAGCTTCTGTCAAGTTCAGGACCATATCAAGTTGCTACCTGGTTCCTCTTCCTTGTTTGCACATTTATGAAAACCCCATAGTGAGTTGAGATGCTGGTCCCTTCCAACAGAAGGCAAAGCCTTCCAGTACCCCTGGCTTTCTGTTTTCCATTCTTAGGCCTTGATGAAAACATACACAAATAAATGCAAGTTTTAAAAAAGGATTATGCTCATCCATTCACTGCTGCGACATCGTTTCAATGAGTTGGTTCCTAGCTGTAAAGATTTCTAGTTATTTGGCAGTCTTTTGCCAAATATGTGATTCTTTTTTATATATGTATCTCTGAACGTCAAACAGGTAAAACTAAAAATCGTTCCACTGCCGATCTAAGAAAGTTATTGCTGGAAAAATAATGTTCTGCTTCTAAAATGAGAGGATGGTAAGAGTTTTTTGTGCTTTATGACAGAAAGGATCCCCGTTGCAGTGATTTGTGTGCATGTACAAATACAGACTGACCCGTACATTGAAGCCTGTCAGGCGGTGATGCAGGACTTGGTAACGAGGTGGGCAGACAGCATTACATTTTAGGTGTCAGCTGAGTGTGCTGGTCAGATACACAATGGAAAGAATCACTGATTTGGATTTGTATCAAATTTGTATCATAGTAGAAAAAAGGTTGTTGTTTTAACAATTTAAAAATGTTAGATATCACTTTCCTCTCTGAAGCTTTCATGCTGAGTATGAAACACAGAATTAAGAGAAAATAAGGGTACTGACCTTCAGCCAAGAAAATTTTTAAATAAATGAGTGTCTAAACAGTCTGATGCTGAGAAACGCTTTATGAAGGAGAGATTACTGACAACTACATGTGTTAAAACCTTGTCTGTAATTTATGTGTAAAAGGCCTTGTTTTGCTCTCAATAATGCTTACTTAAATAAATAGTACCGAGGGCAGAATCACATCTTTTGCTTTCAAAACCAGCGAGGTAAAAAGGAGAGAAAGAGAAGGCTAGGCAAGGCCCATGCAGCACTATATTTCTAATTAAGACCTTAAAATACTTCCAATTCACATTAAGAGATTGCTTCATGAAGTTTAATATCTGTCCGACTGAGGGTGTAATTCTGATTTTCTCAATCCATGTCGGTCCTAAGTGAATTTTAATTGGCACTACTCGCTGGGAAAGTGAGATTCTAAGGCTCTAAGTACGAAGGACTGAGTCAACCAAGTGAGTGAAACAGTGACTAACTAATTAAGTGAATGAGTGAGCACGGCATTGTTTGCTTTTGTGATCATTTCTATGCATGAGTGAATGGCAGGGCTATTACATGCGTGTGAATGAGTGGGGTCAGGGTTGCTGAGCAGTCCATACATTTGTGTGGTCTTTCCATTGTTTGATTAGACTAATGAACCAAGTGTTTGGAATATTAATGCATGCAGACTAGAGCTAAACTTGTTATGTAGTTTGGAGACAAATTAAAAAAACCCAAACTTATAATGTGGCTGATAAGTTGCTGCAGTCTGTTTTCAGCTCTCTGTGAGGCTGTGGGCTGGGTGACCCACGGGGCTGGGGCAGGACCCTCTCAGCTCACTGGTGTCTGGGAGTGGAAAGGTGCACTGGTCCTTCTAGGTTTAGTGCTATAAGGGACACTACCAAATCTGTTTGTAGCTGATTGCAAATCTAATTGGGTAAGATAAACTGAAGCATTCTCTGACAATGAAATTATTTTCTGTCCTATTACACTTTCATAAAGGAACAGACTTGGCTATCCTTATGTCAACTATTTTGTTTCCAAAGTAGTTAACAAGGCTAGCAATAATTTTGGCACCCTAAAAACTTATTCCTTCAAATAGCAAAACCAGAAGCAGAATAAAACCTTGTTCTATTTTGTCATATATGAATCATGTTCTATTGTCACGTTTCATCCCTGGAAGTGTTCAAGGCCAGGTTGGATGGGGCTTTGAGCAACCTGCTCTAGTGGAGGTGTCCCTGCCCAGGGCAGGGGGGTTGGAACTCAATGATCTCTAAGATCCTTTCCAACTCTAACCATTCTATGATTCTGTGATTCTATGATTCATTTCATAGCTGCATGCAATTAAGAGAACAGCAGTCAGCACTATGCTGCTAAAACCCAGTCAAATCATAGGTGTGATGTGTGCATATAAAGAAATGATCTAGAATCTTGTAAAACTTAGGTTTTCCTCCCTATGCATTTTTTTTTTCTGAAGGCTCACTGGCCTTCGTTACCTTGCCCTCTCTCACAAATAAATACATATGTAACTTCCAGTAGCAGGAAAGGTTGACGAAAATATATCAAGCATTAGTAGTTACCAGCATTTCAACAACTCTGATGTCTGATCTGAGCTTGGGAAGGCTTTTAATTATTGTAAATTATTCTGAATATGAAAATTGAGGTTATGGGAAATGTGTATATTACTTAATTAATCCTACACTTTTTCAGGCTATTTCTTGCATGTCAGCTGATTGTTCCAGTAGAAGACATTTTCTGATTCTAAGCCAAAATCTGCCCTCTCATCTGCACTGCACTCTCTCAGAATGTTTCAGTTAATTGAGCAGCTGGCAGTATTTTTTTCATACATCTTATGATCTGACAACATTTTACCATTCTTTAAAAAACAGGAATCCTTTCCTTTTTATATCGTCCAGGTTTGGGATGGCAGTCCTCCAGAGAAGGACATGATTTGGCAAGAAAACTGTGATTTAGCAAAATGCTGATGTTACGCAAATGCTGCCATCTTTCCAAGTGTATTTGATCTTGATTTGGATGCCTTAAACTATGTGACTCGCTTTATAGAGAGCAACAATTTGGGGATTTTTGGGGGCTTACCTAGCCAAAAGAGCTGTCTGGCTTTATGAGCAAAATTAGTCACTGATGTATGGGCAAGCCCAATGCCCAAGGTAAAAAGTTGTGACTTCTGCTCTGATGGACGTCACATAGGTATGTTCTAGTTATCCATGCAGCGATAAAAACAGGGTGGAATTCCATTCAGGTCTCATAACAAAAATGATCAAACCTGGAGATAAACAAAGGCAAAAGTTACTGAAAAGTTTTAAATGGCAAAAATTTGTTCTATAGAAAACTGAGAATTCTCAGTCTATGTTTTAAGCTGGTAAACAGTGGAAAACTTCTAATCAATCTCTTAAATCAAAACACATGTGTTCCTATCTAAAGCCATCATTAGCAGACATTTTATAAAGAGCTGAAAATTGGCCAATGTTCTTTTGAGACACTGAGAGTCTCCAACTACCAGTTCCAAACAGCGCGACTGGACAGAGAAGACTGAACAACGAGATGGACTGTGTTTCAAAGAAGATGATTTCAGGGTTCTTTAGTTCTTTAGTTCTAGTTCTTTAGTTTAGAATTAATTGCTGGTAACTTGAGGTGTGGGGAGTAGATGGTACAGGATAAGGGAACAGAAGTGATCTACTCTTCCTTTGATTTGCTTTGTGATTTTTGGCAACCACACTTCCATGTGCCTAATTCTCCCATTTTCAAAATGAGGATAGGACTAAGGAATGTTTATAAAGTGGTTTTGATGCCTAAAGAAAAAGATGCTTTAGCATCTCAGGATGTCATGAATAGAGTAGAAACTTCTCATAGCAAGTTGTCACTGATACTCGTATTTGTGTCATTTTAAAATTATTTTCAAAGTATATTCTGTACTGGAAGATGTGAATGCAGTAACAGAAGATAAGTAGGAGTTAAATCATGTCATATTTGTTTTGGGTGGCCAAATATGTGGAGAGAGAAACCTTGCCCACAGCTGGATCAGCATTTCAGATAAGCACGGGCAATATGCCATGTTGGTTACACCACACAGCAAGCAAATCCTTCTCTGCATGTAGTTCTTGCAGATCTTCAAAAGGTCACGGTCTGGCTGTGGCTCGATGCCCACCACGGACGGTGGAGCTTGGCTGTAGAGCATCGGCCACGTACAGCCACCAGACTGCACTCTGTTTCTTAAACTAGACTAATAGACACAACTAAACCAAAATCTGAATGATCCGTTTCGTATTTGATCTTTGGCCTTACAGCAATGCCCGCACAAAAGCAGAACCTCACGGATACTTTTGTGCACAGGGTCGTTAAGGATAACGGACCGGGCTCTGGAAGGGCTGCACTTTCCCACCCTCTCGGTCCGCACTCGGTGTAGCCCATTCGGAGCTCTCCGTGTGCTTCCCCGGAGCGTGGAAGGCAAACGCATCGGCTTGGCGCGTCGCACGCTCTTGCACGGCGCCTCTCTCGCAGCGTGGCTCCTGTGGGCGGGGAAGTTCGCATCAGTGCGGAGAGAGAGAGCATCAACGATAAAGAACCGCGGCCATTTGACAGCCGCTCGTTGACGCATTATGAGTACCCAAATTTATTCCACCAGCTTTTGCTGCCATCCTCTGTGTCTAGGCTCCAGGCACCAGAAAACTGCTACAAAAGCTGCGTCTTTAAAACCAGTTTGTACAATGCTACAGGAACGTCCAGCAAGAAGAGCTTCAGATTCAGTCTTGGAGGACGTTTTACACATTCTCAGAGCTGTAGCTCAATTGTTTATAGTATGTACAGTGTTTTCCTGCGAAATTGGGCGAAGGCAGGTAAAAAGAAACTTTATTAATCCTGAGATTCAAGCTGAATCCAAAGGACACTGGCAGCTGAGAGGGCTCTTCTAAACCGCAGAGTTGAGAACCATTTATCCCTGTGTGCCTTATCCAGCGTACAGAGAATACCACGTCCAGAGCCCCAAATCAGCCTCATCGGGCTGCGTAAAGACAAGGCCTTGTGTTTTTTTTTCACTCCCCCTCTTTTTAAAATTACACCAAATTTAGGAAATTAAATGCAAAAAATAAATACATGAAACCCTATATTCATACACACGTACACTTACCCTGTTAAAATGTAAGAAGTCAGGAAATGCAAAAGTTAATGTTCCTGTGCCAGCTCTGCCACACCGGGTGGGGACAGTCTTTCTCGGCCTCTTTTTCATGTTGCATTTATTCAGGTTTAGGGCCCCTTTCTCAAACTGCAGAAGCTTCCTAGTTTTTTGAGAATGAGATATTAATAGCTGGAACAAACCAACTAAACTGCCCACACTTGTTTAAAAAAATACAATTAGACACATGCTCAATAATAAAATAAAACTCAGTAATAAAATTAACTGTATACATTGATTGCTAGACTTTTGCTGTTGAGTGTGTACCAAATAAATAAACCAGATGTACATTGTGACCAAATTAATATTGCTGTAGAAGCTTAATATTTGCATTTTGTGGTTGCTAACATCCTGCATTAGTGAATTAGAGAACAATTCTATGCTGTTTTATTATTTTTTTAAAAATTATCTTCTATGTGTAGCCCAAAGTGAACACCACCCAAAAGTTACTAACCAAGAGAGGTTTCCCAGCACCTCTCTGCTGAAGGAGCTTTGACATTTATACTTGTCTAATGACTGCTGAGAGATCTGTATTAATTAGCATGTTCTTCATTAAATAACTGTGATATCTGGCAAGCTATTACCTGAATAAATTTCACACACAATAATACATAAATTTAAATTTAAATTAAATTAAATACATAAGTTTGGGACCTGAGTTAAGTGGTGAGCAATCTTTCTAAAGCATTTGTATGGTATCATTAATCATTAATATTTTATACTCTGCTGAATATACAACGAATTTGACTTGAACAGTTTTTATCCATTGTATATTCATAAAAAGCCCCATTTTGTGGGGTTTCCTTGTTTTGTTAATTTTTATCTTTTTTAAGGAAGGAAACATCTGAACCTTTGCTATGTTCTGTTATTCTTAATTTAATACTAGATATTAAATTTGACTGAAAGGACCAATAGAAAATCTCCAATTGTATTAGAAGGATAAACACTGTGCTGCTGCCCCCAAAGGGTACTCATGTCTTCTTGTTGGAGTCACGTGAAACACATAACTTGGATCTGTTTAGTAGAAACAGTCTTATATGTTAGAGCTGGATTTGCACCATAACTTGCAAATAAGCATGCCTTGAAAATGGGAGTGTTTCAAATAAACAGCTACTCCTAAACTTCTCCTGTGAGTCTGCAGTGGGTGCTGAGCAAAGGAAAAGGCAGGAGCAGGGGAAGGCTGGAGGGGCTGTTATTTGGCCACTTGGTGTTGACTGTCCACAAGCAGTGGCAGTAAAAACGTTTATGAACCATGAGCATTTCCCATGGGGTTAGCAATATAACAATTGGTACAACAGCACTTTTATTTCCAGATGGAAATGCAACATACCATAGTTTCTGAAGTTGTAATCATCTATATGTTTCAAAACATGATGCATGTGTAAAGGAGTCAATTCTTTTTTATAATGCATGTAGACAATGGAATATACCAAATCACCATAAAATTTATTCAGTTTCATTTTCAGAAATCTGACCCTTTATTAATCTTGTCTTCCCTGAGGAAAAACATCTAGAACTTACAACAACATTTACTTAAACAAAAAACCACCAAGGCCTATGCACGTGCCATCCCCAGAATAAGAAAAGAGAGGATCAGAGGAGGCTTTAGTCCCATTTGTTGCAGAGCTGAGATTTTGAGACTGATCTCGTTATCAGCAGAGGCTGCTTTGGCACTAGGTTTGAAAAGTGCTCAGACTTAGTCCCAGGACCATACAAATTGAATAATATATATACAATAATAAATATGTGTGTAAAAGTGGATAGTTAGGTATAATTGAAAAATTATAGAGGGCCCTGTTGTGGCTTCTTTATGAATATCTGTACTGCCACATTCGATGTGCAGTGTAAATATACTGTAGGCCTGGAGAAAGAAGTTTGCAGTTTTACAGATTTTTTTTTTCCCCGTTTTTCTTTTACATTAAAATTCTGTTTGTCGTAAGGAGTGAAAGCTGGGAGAACAGATCAACATCCGTTCTGAAAAATTTCTCTCAAGACAAATTGTGTTTGGTTGGCCTTATCTTTTTCCCCTCTACATGTAAAATAAGTATATTCATACACCTTTCCCCCCACCCTCCCCGGCCCAGCGCTGCAATCTTTCACCAGGGGCTGCACCAAGACTGGCTAACGTTTAAGACGGCGATGTTATCTTCAGAAATGCAGCTGTGGAGCTGACTATTTCTGATGAAGCAGTGGTTCCTCAGCCGTCAGGGTGGCGTCAGGGCGCAGCCGGACCACCAGCAGGAGCACTTTGCTGGTGCCTCACGTCGAGCACACACTCCTTCGGCCGGTGTTCAATCTGTGCAGGCTAAAAAACGGTAAAACGGAGAGTCCACGCGGCGTTCCAAGGTCAGAGTAGCTCAGAGAGAGAGAGGAGCTGCTCTGGCACTAAAGGCTGCTGCTGCAAAGTTCTTCATCCGAGGCCGTAAACACATTTGAACCAGCTGGGGGAGTTCATATTGGGTCAGTGTTTCAAATTATGTGCTCATTGTGGGTTTTATCCAGTGCTGGTGTAAGTGTTAAATTCAGCCTTATGGTATCATGCAATCACAGCCTGACTTTAAATTCATTTAGCACTGCATGTGGCAGTGGGATGTGGTCATACCCCATAAGCTGCCAGTGTCCTAATTTAGGAAATAATGTCTGCCAGAGGTCTAAAACGGATTAGGCCAAAATGTTAAATGTTAACGCCGCAAAGAACCAAAAATAATGCATGTTTTCTTTCCTTAATGTCAATAACATTTTCTGTAAAAATACATATCTAGTGTTTTACCGCTAATGGAAATAATTTTCCACAATAAATGAAAGGGGCAGCTTATTTCTAATAAGAGGACATTTTTTATAAAAAAAGTGAAAGCACTACATTTGTAAGTCAAAGATACTGAGACTAATTCTGAAAAGCACCGTGCACCTGCCTTATTACTGGAAAGCAATAATAGATGCAGCAGTTTAGTTCACCACCTTTCAAAATTTAAAACACTATTGGTATCTGTCTTGCTTCAATTAAACTTTAGCGTTGTGTAAATAGAATGATCCCAATAATTTTCTGGATTGTTTCCAAATGATTTCTTTTTTGAAGGGGATCAGTCAGCTGAAATGTCAAAATTTGGAAGCTAACAAACATACTATATCCATTGTAAAACATTTGTCTCCCTTGATACTTCATAGGAATTTTTATATTGTAAGAATCTGACACTTCATTTCATTGAAGTGCTTCAGGGGTGTATTGGCCAAGTGGTTTGTACCAAGAGGCTTACACCTCTTCTGTAAGTATAAACTCATTGAAGATTTTTGGATGGCACACAATAATGTCTTCCAAGTTATGAAAAAAAAGGACTTTAAGTAACATTTACCATTTGACAATTTTGCTTTATATACTAATAATTCCCAGTGCTTTTGGACTCTTAGACCCATTTCTTGACAGACTTATCATACCTGTGCAAATCCCACAGACACTGTTTTGTACACCTCTTTTTATTGAAAGAGCCAGCCAGCAGCATCTCAGATGCCCAGACTTTGGGCCCACATACCGAGACCTGCTGTACATCTCTGCTAGTTCCAAACTCATCAGGAGAGGAGAGGAAAGATGCATATTTGTAGGGGATCAGGGAACAATATCAAAACTTGGCTTTTAATGTTTTAAAATTAAAAAAGAGAGATTTGGGGTTTTTTTTAGCTGAAGCTGTCCTCTTGTATGCCTGTAAGTATCAATGAAGGTATACACAAAGCACAAATTATGATGTCTTAAAGTTAGAGGTCCCTACTCAGCAAAGTCTATTAAGTGTAGGCTGAAGTGCTTTGCTGAATGGGTGTCACGTTTGTTACAACCTTCAAGTTTCCCATGGATTGCAGCTGTCTGACACAGCTCAGTTGCTGAAGCGACACCTTTAAGAGGGATATGTGGCATATATGCCTTAACCTGCAGGTAGGGTTTTGTTCTACCAAACTTTTTCAGGTATTTCAGTAGGATGTACCAAGATTTTTCAAAACAATGTGGAAAATTATAAGGCAAAGGCTATTTCTAATTTTTTTTCCCTCCAGCGATGTGGATAGAAAAGGACATTTATAGTAAGCCCTTATGTGTGTGTTGTCAACCTCAGCCTACTGAATGGCCCCAAACTTTGGCAAAATCAGTGTCGCCTAACTAGACCCAAAGCAAGAATTTGATGGAAAGGGAAACATACAGTGGAAAGTTTACAGCTAGGAAATGTATTGTTATAGGTGAAAACCAGAAGAAAGCATGTTCATACGTGTCCATGGCTTCTGGAGTTTTGCCGCTCATATCAGGATGTACAGCCTGGTGTGGCTGAATTGTCTGATCCAGAGTCGATCTGCTATGGACTTCCCTGCTGGAGAAGTCTGTGTCTCCAAGTTACTGAAAGTCTTCCTTACCCATAGACATGTACTCAGACATAAAGTCATCCCCAACATGTTATGAAAATGGCTAGAAACAGACAAAGCATGAATAAATGGAACTCAAGATACTGTAGACACAGCTAAGTATTATTTAATACTTCTCTAGAATAAAAGATGTACCTATGCTTTTGTACAGATGCAGGACTGGTGATAATGTAGTGTTTAACTGATGACTGAAATAGGTCAATTATATGTAAAATTATTAAAACAGTGGCACAAATACACATATATGTTTTATTTTTATAGTTAATAAATACACTAGCAGTCCGGTTTCTAATTTGGTATGAATGCAAATACATTTTAAATGAAGTATTTCATTCCATCTTTAACTGATGGAATAAAATTCTACTTACTTATGTTAGCAGTAAATTCATTAATTTAATAAATCAGAAGACTCTTTTCTGAGTCTTCCCCAGTCTAGAGAACCCACAGATAGCCAAGACATCACTTCAGCTATAAGGTGCAAATGGAGGGCCACCTGAGGAAATTTTGTCCTGTATAAATAGACAGTAAGAGATAATCTAAGAAATAATTAGGTAGCTGGGGATTTCAAGGGTTTAATTTTGTTGGAGCACTTTTAAGTGACTCTGGTGTTCCACAAATACATTGAAGGGTTAAATGTTCTGTCTAGGGCAGGGCTTTCCCTGAAATGGATAAGCTCTGATGCAACCGATAAGGACTAATTGGAGAGCAGCAGTAGGGAGGGATTTCTCTGCATCCCTGCTCCTCAGACAGGGAGTCAAGTGTGGAAAAGAAGAAGGAAATGCTAACGTCTTAGTGTAAATGAGTGAAAATCTGAGAAAAGGGAGGGGGATGTGCCGAACGGGGAGGGGAAAGCATTGAGATGTTGAGTAGGTTGTAAATAGGTAAAAGGAGAAAGAGTTATGGACCCAGTTAGGGTTGCAGCATAGATTACGGGAACTAGTGCTTGTGATAACCAGAGTGTCAGACTCAATGATCTAGAAGATAACCTTCAAGACTTCTGCCCTAAATATAGCATCTTAGTAGCACTTCAGTCTTTGGGGGATTGCTTTGTGGGGTATAATGCTGATTTCATTTTCCATCTTTGCTTTTGGTCTCATTTTCTGTAGTTGTTACCACGTCTGTGTATTCCAAACATCTTCTGCAAACATCTTCTGCAAGGTGCTGATGGGTTTGATGAAGAACACCAGCTCATCTACCACCCATAAAGAAAGTAAGTACCAGCACTCTCTCACTAGTACCTCCTATTGGAATCCACTCATGGAAATGTAAAGCCTACACATCCTTTTTGTCCCTCTCTGGTGCTGGGATTTGTTGGTCACACAACAGAGGAGAGGGATACGAGTCAGGAGGCTTTGGGTTTTTTTTTTGGTCTCCCAGCTGGATTGTGGCGTTTGGAGCACTTCACACTTTTATGTGTGAATCAGAGAATACTGATGATGCAGGTTTTTGTAAAACACTTCATAAACCGTGGATGGCAGAATATCAGAGAGCTAATCATTATTAGCTAAAAGTTATTCTAATTTTCTCACATGATTTTTTAACACCAAATATTCCCTATAAACACCAAGGAAATAGAAATAATAATAATAATAATAACAACAATAACAAGAACAACAACAATAATAATGAAAAATGACAGCTCACTGCACTTAAAATTTTTCCTGCTTTTTACTGTTGTTCAATTTCAATCATTGTTCCTTATCAAAGTAAAACTTAATTAGCTGTCAGAGTATAAATGCTCAGATTGGTTTCATGTAAGTGGTTTTTTTACTGCTTTATGCAGGAAAATCAAGTAGTGTATTATAATACATTCCTTCTGGATTAAGTAGTATTTTTAACATATACAATAAATTACTGCAGGTTATATGCTGGTAATAATGACAATGGATTAAATTAATAATTTTGAGTTCTGGTAGTACAGGGAAAAGTGCGATGTAGAAATATTGATTTGGAAGCACGTTTCTAGTTAGGAAAATAACACTTTTACAAAAAGCTGCAATTAAAATGTTTGCATTCATAATTAAGGTATTATTTTTAGAACGCTACATTTATGACATATTGATATTTAGACAATATAAAGGATTTTAAGTCTTTGTTTTCAACATTTAAAAAAAATGTTATTTTACTACATGATGTCTTCTCTCCCTGACTGTTACACGCTTGCCGTGCAGACTGAACTGGACCCTTCCCTACTGTTAGCACTGCAGAGCTGCACACCCCATGGAGACTCAGCTGGGTTTTATTGAGGCTTGCGAATCCCTAATGAAATTATCATTTAAATTCTAATTCCCTTCCCAGCAGCGGCAGTCCACGAGGCAGAGTGAGCGCTCGGATGACTGTGTGATAGGGACAGAGCTAACGCGAGACCCCGTTTGGGCACTCGCCCCACGCTCTTCTTGGGGGGCAGCCAGCAGAACACCAGCTAAAGGTGTCGCTCAGACACCCCTCGGCACGCACACAGCTGCTCTCAGTGGAGGATTTGTAAAAAGGCCATCCAGCCATCCTAGGGTCAAGGAAATCCTTGCCAGCTTATTTTTTGACTGCAAAAAAACCCCTAGCCTTTGTCTTGGAAGAGATTAAGAAAATCTGCTTGCTGTGTGTTCAGGAGAAGTGGGAGCCGAGAGAATCCATGTTTATCCAAACGTGTTGCATGAGTAAATGCAATCATATAAAATCCAAACACCTTCATACTCAGACCTATAAAGATTTCTACAGTTCTTTGGGTACTTTGCAATTAATATCTACTTATACATTCAAATGCTAATTATAAATGTCCACTGAGACTACTTACTTAAGATCTTGATTTATATTCAGACTTAACTGTCATTTCTAATTAATATTCCATTTAAGCCTGTATAAATAGTATTAGCCATGATTTAAAGTAAAACAGAACAGTAATAAAACAAGCAGATAAAATTTCCACATGACACATACCTTTTACACCCAGAAAACAAACTCCTGTATTCCAGTATGTTTCCCATTTTTTATTATCTTTTCCTGCTTCCCACAGAGCAGGAATAGATAGTTCTACATGCAAAAATATGTAACTTTAGGGTCATAATTTATTTTTACTTATTTTACTTTTGACATTTGTTGTTTCATTGTTTGGGGGTTTTTTCATTGTGTTCTTGGAATTTTGCTATTTTTAAGAGAGTATATTCTCCCTATTTGCGTTACTATTTCTTGTAATTTTCCTTTCCAATGTCTCTGCATTCATCTGCAGAGGAAATCGAGCACTGCCTTATTTCTTACATACAGAATGACCCAAAGAACTGACTCTGCAGTATGGCTTGCCACTGTCAGATCACTTCTGGTTTACCATATTAAAAGGGAAACTAAAATTTAGAATTGTTTTTCAAAAAATAGAGAGTATTTAGATTATGAATTTGACTCAGATACCTCTCTTAATATAATTGGCTTGGGGGTTTGAGAAAACATTGTGTAATATTCCTCATAAAAATAAAAAAATAGGCCGTAAAAAGACACTAAAGCAAAGTGACAGGCATAGCTTGAAACTAAGATCCACAACATCTTAACAGAGGTGTACCTGAGCCCTCAGCCTGCAGTAGCAGATTGTACTCTATACGCCCTGTTGGCTGGGAAAAATGAGAAGATTAAATTTTAGGTTAAGGACATATCCAAGATAATTGAGGTTACGCTAGTCATCTTCATATCTTCTCTGTATTTGATACATATAATGTAGGAACATCTTCCTTTTAAAGGCTAAAGAGCTGCTGTTGTAGTTACTGGGAAACCTGTAGATGATTTTCCATAAATGCTTAGATATTCGTGCTGAACACAGTTCAGAACAAGACAGGTTTTTACATGATTCAAATTAATTTATTTTACAGCCCGTAGTATTCCTTTACACCCATCAAAATACTGATAAAAAATAGAGTTTTGCTTGGGAATAACATTACAGTATACTTTTTAAGCAAATAACCTCCTAAGAATAAAAGGTGTCATATGGGGAGGGACTCTTGATCAGGGAGGGGAGTCATAGGACGAGGGGGAAGAATTTGACACTGAAAGAGGGGAGATGGAGCTGAGATGTGGGGAAGAAATTCTTTGCTGTGAGGGTGGTGAGAGCCTGGCCCAGGTTGCCCAGAGAAGCTGTGGCTGCCCCATCCCTGGAGGGGTTCAAGGGCAGGTTGGAGGGGGCTTGGAGCAACCTGGTCTGGTGGGAGGTGTCCCTGCCCAGGGCAGGGGGGTTGGAACTGGATGGTCTTTAAGGTCCTTTCCAACTCTAACCATTCTGTGATTCTATGAGTTAATTAGATGGCATGCCAACAGGCTGTCCTCCAGGTTATTGTTAAAGCACTGAAATAATTCATTTCCTTTTCATTGACTAGGTTTGTTCCAGAATATGTTTTTTGTGAGGGGAAGCACCATGTATGTAAATATATGACAAGTAGGAATCATTTTAAGAACACCATCTTTTCATTATGAAAACAAAGTGTCACACAATGACCTGAACTGTTGGTGATCTGACCTGATGCCAGCCATCCTCACACGAGGAGAGGCTGAGGGAACTGGGCATGTTGAGTTTGGAGAAGAGGAGGCTGAGGGGAGACCTCATTGCCCTCTACAACTCCCTGAAAGGAGGTTGTAGAGAGGTGGGGGTTGGCCTCTTCTCCCAAGGGAATAATGACAGGACCAGGGGAAATGGTATAACAGGAACAGCCTGCCCAGGGAGGTGGTGGAGTCCCCATCCCAGGAGGTATTTAAGAAACAAGTTTTTACACATTTTGCAGGAAATATGTGATGAAATTCAGTAACCGAGAACATTCCAGAGAGTTGTGCTGCTCTATCTTTTTCAAATAGGCATGAATCTATGAAATACTGCTTTTGAAAAGCCATAAAATGGGATTTATTGGATTCTCCTTTTTAATTGCTGGCACAGCTGCTTTAAAAATATGGCTAAAATGAAGTCAAGACGACATTCTTATTCTGAGTAGGTGTGTCTTAATATTAGCAGCTATTTCTTTTCAGGTTATTTATTTATGCAGACAGCATCTCAGCAACGTTCTTTTGAACTCGTACAGGCATCCAGCTTTGAATCTCCCTGGTCTGGTTCGTGGTTTGAGGCACTCACTGCCAAACAGACTAAAGCAAGGCGAAATCCGGAGGAGTAAGGTGCAGAGGTTTTGCAGCCCTGGGCCAGGCGGTGGGGGTGAGGGCTGTGTGCTCCGGGGAACCCTCAGATAAGCACAGGATCGTCTTTCGTTTGTACATTACCGCCATCTGCTGCATTCTATCAACAGGCTTGTGGAGTGGTTTTTTTTTTTTTTTCTAAATTATAGTCGGAAGAGCTCAGAGAGGAGAAGGAGCCCCACAGAATCCGTCTCTCCGCACCAGTTCCAAAGCGCTCAATATTATTTTTAATTCAGTAACTAAGGACACCGCTCTCTCGATAGTCTCAACTCAAACACAGCAGAGGAAGGACAGACCCACGGCACAGCAGAGTTTCCAACTCATTCATTTGCTTATATTTCCCATCATGCAAATTTGTTGCACACCGAGAACAAGTCCTGCTGCCTGAACTGCAGCGATGGGCAAGGGGATGGGAAGTCTGGTCACTGGTGCTCATGGTACAAAGTACATACTGTACCATCTTCTTTGCTTGGGTTGGGTAAGTACATCATCCTAACTTTGGTAGAAGAGAGGTTTGAGAGATTTATATAAAAAACAAAGTAGGCTTTAAGGTGGCTGGTCCGATGGCAGTGGGTCACCAGAAATTATTACTGTTAGTTAAACTAACCTTTACTATATTCCATCCCACTGCTTAACCTTGACTGGTCTTTTTTATGCCCTTTAGGTACCTGTTTTATTCTAACAGGTTGAGAGCTGCTGAGCACATCTATTACTCTGCAGTTAAAGTGACCCTGCATCTCCTCAGACAGACTCTTTGTGCTGTGCCTGTCAGTTCTCATCACTGAGCGTAACTTTCACAGGTTACAGCTCAGTATGTGGTCCATTTGCTTCTGAAACAAAAGCAAATAACTGTTCTACATATGGTGTAACGAGCACTGAATTTCTAAATTTCTGGGTAATTTTGGGGGGCAGAAGTAATAAAGCCGTGATTCCAGGTACTCAGGTGACTGGGAATTCTAGGTGTTAAGACTTAACAAAGGGGGCTACCTAAAAATAGAGATGATAAATCTGGCTATGTGATCAAATGAAAATCCTAGTGATTAACCCCAATTGTCTCATTCACGCCATTTCCCCGCCCTTTTCAAAAGGTTCTTAGGCGATTGTGGAGCGCTGCCACCTGCGGCTGTGCCACTGCCCGGTGTCCCCGCAGCAGCTCTGCGCTGTGGCCACGGGGGAAGCAAGACGTCTCTATGGAGCTGACCGCATCCTTCACTTGAGCGCACAGCGGAACCCCGCTGAAGGCAATGAATGACAGTGTTTTCTGCAAGTGGGTAATATAGTATAATAGCCTGCAAAGACTTGCTTCCTTAGAATCCTCTGCCATTTGTTCCAGGTAATGACTTTTTTTCCCCCTAAAGCTTAGATTTTTATTAAGATTAGTTGATAACTTCCTCGTAAATTTTTACTCACTCTATGATCTCCTTTGAAGTACAACTTTTATGTTTCTCTGTTCTGAATATAAAATGGTATTCATGATGGCTTTAGATAAAGGCAGCAGGAAAAAATTGTACATACACCTAAGAAAGATTTAGGTGGTCAGTAAGTGTTACCTAACCTGCAGAGAATAAAATAGAACCAGGGAAACAAAGACTCTTACTTTTAAGAAGCCAAGGAGAACTGGAGAGAAACTACTGCCAAAAAAAAAAAAAAAAGGCTGGTTACACCCAGGTGGGAGATGGTGAAAGACGGGAAAGGGCATAGAACTTGCATTGCTCTCTTGAATAAGACTTACTAGCATTCAAGGACATTTTGTAGGGGAGGCCACACCTTTATGTTTGTTTTACAGATTAATTTCTTAAGACTGCAGACTGATTTCTTTATCAGTCTTTATCTTTTTTCTAGACGCAAGGTGTCTAGAAAAAAAAAAGTACAACAGTTGATTTTAATGAGAAAAAATAATAAATTCTTGTCACTGAAAGTTGAATGGCAATTTAAACCATAGTCTTGAAGTGAACAGAATCCAGAAAAGAAAGATGCACTGCAGAAATCTAAGCTGACCTATTTAACCATTATGTCAAACATTCGTATGGTAATAACACAAGTGTGTAAAAAACCTCCCTTTTCTTTGAAGCGATTCTCCCTGACATTGAGAGCAATAAGGGTATGGGTCTGTTATATGGGAAGACATTAGAGAGAGAGAGAAGACTGTAAGTGCTACCACCTATTTGGCAAAAAAGGTGATGGGTTATGTTCACTGGAACAAGACCTAAGTATTAAGCCTCAGCGAAAATCAGAGCAGGGCACGTAAATTCTATCCACAAGGAGCAGCCAGCAAAAGTATTATCAGCAATAATTGTAAATATGTGGCTTTCCCACTGTGTTTATGATGAGAAATTATGCACTTTGTCATCTGCTGCCATGTGTTCTCTGACTGCATATCTCTGCTACTGTGAAAAGGTCTACTAGGGCAGGAGGACTGAAATGAAAATGGAAGGTTTATTTATATTTTCACCCCACAGAAGAGTTTCTATTGCCTGCCCCAAAAGCCATGCTTTATAACATTTGTGTTACTTTGACCTAGATTGTAAGGTAAATACACCTTTCTAGGATCAAACCATCACAGTTGCTCTATGTAATTCCTAAGACAAACAAAAATACAACAAAAAAATGCTGTCCCTTTCTTCATCTGGCTGCTTTTCTGTAAGTCTCAGAACAGACTTACAGTGTATGAACAGTGGTGGTGAATTTACCAGTTGGACTTAACAGTTCCTCCTCACTCATGCTCTGTAAGGTGAGTTAATTACTTTACCTCATTTGTTTTTATCTTGCTAGATTTTTGGAGCAGCAACACGAGGAAGGGGCTACCAAGGGTAAGCATCCTTACTGATGTTCAGGTGTATCCGGTGAACATTCCGTTGGCTGGGGTCAGAGTCTGTGCAAGACTGAGCAAACCAAGAAGAGGATATTGTACCTGGTATTGTAAGACTTCAAAGTCAGAAAGTAAAATCATGCAAAAATCCAAAAGATGTCTTCACAGTGACCTACTTGATTAATGCCCTATGAATGGCCTACAAAACACTAATGAAGACAGGATGACCCAGTGGAAGCCAAAAGAAATCATATGTATACTGCTTGATAAAAAAAAGGTAACAAAACAGGAAAGCTAAGCAACATGGTGGATAACTCAGTGGAAGTGCCTCTTCCATCGACAGCATGGAACTATGCATCTGGATAAATCATTGGGACTTATAAAAAAAGGGAATTAACATCTTTCATGGCAAACTATAACTTAAGACCATTCCTCAAAAGGAACTTGGTATTAATCTGTGGTGTCTGAATAAAAACCAAACAAAACAAAAGACAATAGGGAAAGCAAAAGATTTGTGGAAAAGATGGGCCTGGTTAGAGAAAAGTGGAGATGAATGGATGGAGTTATGAGAGAGGGATGTACAATTACAGAACAGAGGAAGTCAACTCGGTACCCTACTTAGACTTATTCATATGAAGATAAGTGGGAGTTTTCACAGTAATGAAAGGCAATCAGGATACTGAAACAAACCATCTTTTACTTCAGGGATTGTTAAATTGTGCAAATTCTTGCTGCGGTATGTTAGGGATACAATACTGATGTGGCATTTATGTGAGTAGTTGTCCTGGGTTGAGGGACACAGGACTAACTTTTCTTCTAATGCTGGGGAAAATTGCACTTTTAGAAAGCTCTAGAGTCTGAATTTGTGAAAATATTTACTTTATAGCCAGCCAGGCTCTGTGGGATTCAAGGTTAGTGTTTTTGAGCCTTGCCAAGTGCAGGGACAAGGAGGAGCAAGGCCTGGGCATTTGACCCAGGCTGGCCAACAGGATTATTTCATACCATGAACGTCACAGTCAATATAAATTAGAAAAGGTTGCTGCAGAGCTCTCTCTCCCTTGATGGCCGTGGGTCCAGAGAACTCCCTGCCCCTGTGCCAGAGCCCTGAGGCCTTCCCTTCCTCCTGAAGCCATTGCGCTGGCAGTGTCCGCCATTTGCTGTCCCTGCTGGGAGTGCGCGGCTTCTGCTGAGGGAATGGGCTGAGTGTAATTCTTGTACATCTTATATCAGTATCGGGATTAATACTGGATCTTTAGTATTAATTTCCTCTGTAGGGCATTTCATTGTTCTCTGGAAGTCAGCATGATTCAGGGTACACAATCTAAAATTAGAGAAAACTCTCAACTCAGCAGGAAAAGACTGTCAGTAAAATGGGCTGAGTATATTTATTTAATTAACCTGGCTCTCCTCACAGCAGTTGAGTGTCAGGCAGCATTTGCTAGGTAGGGGGGAAAATAGAATAGAAAGACATAAAGGAAAGCTCTTTGCAGTTAGTCATCTGAAACATATTCAATATCTCAAAATGTTTGGTTTTTTTCTTTTCCTTTTTTTTTTTTTTTTTTTTTTTTTGCAATAGCAGTGCAAGATAGCAGAGATCACAATTCTGAAATCCTGGGAAAGGTAATTCCAGATACACTCCACAAACTACATCTCACTACATACATATTGTGTTGAGGAGGATACTGAGGCTGTTTCCTATAGCAAGCTTTGTGCCTACTGGAAATTTAAGTATTCTAACCAGCCTCAATCTAAAATTGATATTGTAAAACAAGCATGAGCCCACGCTGTAAATACATAAGATGGTTTATGCCTTTTACTGAACTAAATTACACAAATACATGCAAAGCAACCTTAATGGATCTACATTAGATGTTCTTACCAGTCTCTATACGAACTTTAAACTAATAGGTAAATAGTGGAAATAGGAAAATGTTACTATTGTACCGGATAGTCTAAAAGCTATGTTTCCGGGTATTCACTCAGCTTGAACAAAAGTAATAAAATATGATCTCATAGGCAAGAACCCAACATTTTTAATAAAGAGGGATAGTATTTTCAAGCAGAGCGGAAGACGACCACAAACACATGGAATTTTTATACTGAAACCTGCCTAAATGCTGTGGTTTGAACGCAAACTCAAAGGAACTTCAATTGCTCGTCCCAATTTTAATGTAACTGATCTTAAAAAAGGTTTACAATGCAAGGAGACTAAGTCTAGAAGGAAAAGCTTTGGAATGAGAATCTCTGGCTTGAACTTGGATAACAGCCTACATCATTACTATAAATGTAAACTGAATCCAAATGCAGCCCCCTTAGGTCATTCCTGACTGTTGTAGTAACATAAACATTACTTGTACTCGAATATATGCAGTGATGTGTGTATGTGCTTGCCCAGTGCTACTCAATGCCTTATTAA
This sequence comes from Calidris pygmaea, assembly GCA_003697955.1. NCBI lineage: Eukaryota > Metazoa > Chordata > Aves > Charadriiformes > Scolopacidae > Calidris > Calidris pygmaea. The sequence goes on from QJSC01000318.1 coordinate 234,163, forward strand.
AGTACATTTTCAAGGATCATGTAACTTTACTTCATCCGTCTCAGAGGACCTTCAACTGAAGTTAAAATTCTTTATTAGCCTTGACTGACACCTTAGAATAAAAATTTTAAAATGAAGCTGTTAGTTTAAATGTAACATACTGATTATTATTTTCCCGTGATACAAAAAACATGAATTTTGGAAACATCTTCCCAAACTTTGAATCCTTCCTTCCTAGTGCACTGCAGTCTTTCAAAAAAAAAAACCACCTGCTTTCATATTCCATAGTGCATTTTTGAAGCATAGAAAGTAGTATTATCTAAGTTTCTGACATAACAAATGCCTTATTTGGGATGTCAAGTTCTCAGGGTACAGAGGAGAGAAGAGGGAAGGGGAAATAAGAGTTAATTTTGGTTTGTTTGCCTTAAAGCCACTCAGCAAATAATTCATATCCACTTTTGCAGAGGCATTTGGGCATACAAAAGTCAGGAGACACTCCACACCCACTTACCAAGGACTGAGGTATCCAAATTTTCTTGTGTCTCTATGCCTTGGCCTTTTCTAACGCTGTAGTTTTGGGAAGGTTTACAGAGAAAAGGAGGAGTGGTTTCCACTTGTAGAAAAGATGAACATGGTGCCAAAGCCTTTGCAGGAAAACATCTGTAACGGAGTCTAGACAACCAGCACAGATGAAACGCTATATGGCCTCGATTAAGCATTAAGCTCACACAGAATATTTTCAACATCAAAAGAAATTACTGCATGCTTACAGTACTGCCAATATTTAAATATTTTGCTAGATCAGGACTTCAGTTTTCACTGTTAATATATGAGATTTGACTAAGGAGCCCTTTGCCATAAACCATTTAACCACTTGCATGTGGTCATAAACTGACTGTATAGTAAAAGGTTGTAAACAAAATCTTACACAAAGAGCATCCGTTATTTTATTTTTTTTACTTGAACACCAGGTAAGTGCTAAGTACTGGTAGTGAAGATTATTTGAAGTTAAAATCATGATGTGCTAAGCACTTCTCAGGGCCAGCCTTAAATCCTTATTAGTTGGAACAGAGATATTTTGGAACATGATTGTATTGGCATCCATAGCCATCATTTGTATTTTTATATTTAAATCCCTGTTCTCACCATGACAAACTCTTATCCCCTCATCAGGCCTGCCAAAAGCAATTCAACACAGATTTCCAAATGACAAATGTAATTGATATACCAGCTTATACAGGGCATAACATTACTACTGTATTAAGATTTCAGCATCTGTGGGTTCCTGAATAAGATGACGTGTCATCATAAATTAGGAAATTGCAGTATCAGTTCAACTTTGGAAAACAGGTTGCATTGAAAAGATGAAGCATAGAGACTAGCAAGAGACGTACTGGTAGGCAGTTTAAACTGAAATAAAAATTTCTGAGTGGAGATGGTCAGGGCTGTCAGTAAAAAATAAATGGCAAGATAATTTTCTAGTCTGAAATTGATAGAAATCAATTTTGTGGTGACTTTTCCTACAGTTTTCTGAACAGGAGCAAATAAAATTAGCTTTAGTCTCTGAAGAGATTATTCAAGTAAGCCAATAACCATGAAGATTACAAGTCTGTAAATATTTTGGTCATGATTGTTTACCTTTAGAGGTGGGAAAGCTTGTTGCTCTGAATCAATAATCTTAATAAATTGTAACATTTAGCTGATTCAGCACACTAAATCATGCTGTACCTTTAAACCAGAAAGTGAGAAGTTAGAAAAACATTTTCCCTCATGTCCAGATATGCTCAAAAGATGGTATTTCTGTTCACATTTCCAATTACTTAACTGCCAATTTATAGGCTTTCCCTTAAGTGAAACAAGGCCCTCTGCCCCACTACGTCATGTCCCTGTCTGATCACTCCTTCAATCTCTGAAATATCCTTCCATTTATTACTGCATTTATGGACAAAAGCAAAAAGCAGAGCAGTTGTTCTGCTGCTACACATGGTTTCTGATAATTCTGAAGTATTATGAAGTAATCTGAAGTACTATCTGGACTTATTAAAACTCCTGGGAAGAAAGTGGAAGCAGTATATGCTAGAGAGAAGTTTAGTTCGACTCATGACATCACTTTGTCTTCAGTAGACACTTGCAAGTCTGTAATGAATTAGCGAGCTTGCTAGTATGGTACAGAAAACAAAAAGAAGTTATTTCAAATAAAATGAACCCCATACTGTCATATTTAGCTGGTTGATTCTGACCAGGAAGCTCAGCCATCAGGGGGAAATTTGCATTACCAAACACTGTTTTACTACTGCTCCTTGGCCGCACTTGTGACACTTTTTAAAACTGTATGAGTCCAGGGACGTTTAGGAAAACACAAAAAATATACAGAAATATAAAGTAAAGGAGAAAAGAGATGTCTTTGGGACCTTATCTCCTCCCATTTAAACCCTATTGCTGGATTAGATCACTCGGAAGGGTTGTTCATTGGCTCCAGAGTCCTATATTTTCTTTAGATAGATTAAGGCTGTATAGAGATCAAGGAAGTTTTACTTCTCAGTGCTTCGAGTGAGTGTCCTGATAAACAAAACTCCTCTCCAAGATTTGAGCTATACTATCGTTTGCTAAGATCAGCAATATTGACAAAATAATTTTTCTAAATGAGAAGTTATTTTTCTTGAGAATACTTTGACGAACATTAATTACTTTTCTGTTCCTATACAACAGGAGACCCCTCTTATTCTTTACATTGGCAGATGTAAAGATGACGTGAACATGCTCGTCAAATCATGTGTTGCCTTGTGTTCCTCAAGCGCTCCTGGGAGTGTGGTTTACAGTACATGTTGAAGTGTCAAGTGAGGTCATTTGTTGCTTTTAGTGAATGCCTAATACTAGATATTGAAATGGTGTGTAGCACACTATAATTGAAGCACACTGCAGAATCTCTGTCACCTTTTTTTCAGTCTGTCAAAATAAATTAAAAGGAACCATACATAAGCAATCATAAAGGTTTCTGTAGCAACATTAACTCTCCCACTTAGCATGTCAAATATTTTGATTGTAGGTTAAGTCTCTAAAGACACAGCTAAACACACGTAGTGGATAATGAGAAGTAGTCAGCAGTAAAATTAACCAGGAAATTTGGAAGAGCAGAGGTTCACAACAAACAAATTATCATATGCTATATAAAGAAATACTCCTAAGCTCTTATAAAAAAATCCTGTCCTCTTACATTCAAAGTGGGTCTCCACTGTAGATGGGGTCCTCTGGAACAGATAGCAAGGCTCAAGCCTGTATTATTACACATATATTGAAAAAAGTAGTATAGAAAATCACATATATTCCCTGCTTTAGCCCTGAACCTCAGTGCATGCTGCAGGGTATCTAATTAGTGTGCTAAAATAATGCTGAATTTGAGGCCCGTGGAGATGTGGTTGGAGCAAGGCCAAAGATGAAGCCAGGAGTAATGATCATGGGACCAGTATTGATGTCTTCCTGGGGGCTAGCCCAAGGTTCCCGTTGTCTGCTGGGGTTTCCAAATATTTTGGGTCTTTACCATGAAAAGGGATTATTCTTACAAGTCTAATCCTACCATCCCTTGAAAATCTCTGCAAGTAGAGCCTTGTTGTGAAAAAATATACCTCAAAATAGGGGTACGAAAACCCAAGGAAAATATACAATCCCTGTTAAGTGTGAAAACAGAAATTATTTCCAACTCATACTCACTTGCTGGAGTCTAATGCAGCAATGGCACGAAAGCACTGAGAGGCAGCTGAGGGTGGCCCAATTCTGCAACTTTTTGAAGGAAATAGATTCCAAAGCAAAATAGCTTTTGAAGTTGTAGCAAGTGAAATGTATTCCAATTGCAATATAGTCCTAAAAGATGTTGTTAGATTAGGAACTCATTTGAAAAGCTTGGATACAATATTACTGATGTAAAACATGTGCAAATGAAATGGTCTTTTCTTTTTCGTGCCTCCCTTCCTGCTCTGTAGGTTTATGCAGCCAAAAGAACTCTGCAGGAGAAAAAAACCGAAACAACATGAAGTTATGATTTCCTGAAAAATCAGGAAGGGTATAAAGATCCTGAGTCTGAGGAGTAACGCCAAGGACAAGAGCTCTGGCTCTTGCTGCTGGCTGGACACCACTTTCCGATGAAAGAGATGCTGCTTCAGTGCCCCTACTTGTGTCATACTCACCTTTTCCTGACCCAAACTGAACCTGCTGGGTCTCAAGCACAATGGACCGATGGGCTTCCTGAAAGTATAATTTGGATGAAGCTATGACTCTTCACTTCCCGATTTATCTGGTTTCAGAATAGAAAAATTCTGGGGCTGAACGGCCATTGGAATGAAAGTGCAGCACTGTTCTGAAGAAATTCATCCGTTAATTGTGGTGTCATCGGGACACCAGTAGTCCTCCTCAATAAAAATGAAATATTTTCTTTTAGTTCAAACCTAGTATTATAAATACAGAGGCCAAATTTGGCCAAATAGGCCAAATCTTGAAATTCAGACATTATTCAAAATTTTAGAAAAGAATTCAATTTTCTACTATGGCAGCCTCTCAGTTTGAGAGCAAGGATTATCTGTATTTTCACCTTTTATGGCCCAAAGAAGCCTGATGGATCATAGATGTCAAGCTGCATTGACCATCTGGAATATTTTAAGGCACCCTCTCTGAAATCAGTAGGAGTGATGCTTGCTTTCTTTACAATCACCTAACCCTCCTCAGACGAGGCAGTGAGATACTGCACACACAACACTTTAAAGACAGTCTAAAATTGGGCTCCTGAAGATTTTCCAGGGCAATTCCATCCTTCCCTTGTTTCCTTACTTCCCTTGTGCAATTGCAAAGTGAACTCCTTGGGCTGAAAAGGTGCCATTCGAAGTATCACGTGCCACTGTACCGCTCTCCTCGATGAGCTGTGTTGATGCGAGGGAGAGGGTGGGACCACGCAATCGGGGATCCTGGTGAAAAAAGCGTGACCTCAGGGCTTGGGTCAGCAGAGGAGGCTGCAGAACTGCTCGCAAGGTCTCTTTTACTGGGCCACCAGGAAGGGTACGGTGAAAAAGAACCGCGACACCAGGGACCAGCCGTGAGGGAAGATGCTGAGCTCGGGGGGGTAGAAGAGCTCCCCGGGGCTGCGGTCCATCGCCGTGTGCTTGTGGAGAGCGGCACCGTGAGCCGTACGGCCGAGCTGATCCGCGCTGACCACAGACCTCCGCGTATTAGGTGGTTTATTTGGTGAGGTGGTTTATTTGGTTTCCAAAAATTGAGGCCATTTTCTCCCAGGGGCGCGGGGTTTGGCAGCAGAAGCGTTTGTCCTGGCGCTGCTGCGGGGCAGGCGGGGGCGGCCGGGGCAGGAAGAGGGGTCTTTGTCACCATGTTTCGTTTGCAAGCAGAGCATTTCACTGAAACTCTACCTTTTGGGTGCCTCCTAGCCTTGGTGCACTCCGGCTCCAAACCATCAGAAAAAAAAAAAAAAAAAGAAAAAAAAAAGTTTAAAAAAGACATTCGTAAGGTATTTATTTAACCCCTTCATGGAGCGTTCTGTTTCGCAGGAATAGCTTCTCAGTCGCTGTTGAGATCCAGATCCCACCCCTGCCCGTTGGCGACTGCCCCCCCGCAGCCGCGATGTGCGGGTAAGCGGGGGCTGAGCCCCCAGCACCCCCTCTCGGGCACGGAGAGGGGGTTTGTGGCCGCGCAGGGGAGCCCCGCACCGGGGAGCCCCGCACCCCGCGCAGGGGACCCCCGCACCCGGGAGCCCCGCACCCCGCACCCCGCACCGGGGAGCCCCGCACGGGGGAGCCCCGCACCCCGCGCTGCTGGAAGGTTGTCTCAAAGCAGGTTTTCCCCCCCTCCCTCCCGGCGGAGCCCCCCCGCCCACCCGCTCCGCGACTTAAAAGCAGCCCGAGGCCCCAGCGCCCTTCGGCGGCCGCTTTCCGTGTCATTTGCATACGGCTTACCCATCATGCCGCGGTGCGCTCGGTGGCCCGGGGAGGGGGGTCCGCACCAAATCTGTCGCTCCCTGGGTCTTCGGAGAGGTACAGCTGCACTGCTCCTGGAAGAGAAAACAGCAGTCATTTGAGTTTCCAAAAGCAGGGCAGCCCAACGAGGACACCGTAACGTTAATGGTATTTTATTCGTGAGCTATAAATAGCTTTTCCGGCAGGCTTGTGTTTTGGCTGGTCCGATGGCAGTGGCTCTTATAATTAATTGATCACAGTCAGTTACAGATTTCTTTGTTATTTCTCCACTCCCACTGCTGCACTTGACTAGTCTTTTGCTGCTGAAGTTCCTCACTTTTTCCACTCTCCACTTATCACTTGCAATCAAACGCTACAGAAATAACCCCGGCCCCGCGACAGAGTGGGGAGGGACGCAGATGCCCAGCCACAGGGATATTTCCAACACTATATGTGTGTAGTTCAACCTTCCTCATCCTCCTTCTGATTTTTCAGGTGTTTTAGTGAGGTTAACATTTTTTGTAGGTCCTGTTCCCTTTAATTTGTAAGCTGAAAGCCATTTTTGTTAGCCTCTGATTTTCTAAAATAAATCAAGTCAAGAATATATTCTTTAATCTTAATCCCTCACAGACTGTGCTTTCTTCCCCAGTCTCTCTGAGAAGCCGGTGTCTGCTACTTACCTATTTTTACCGTTGTTGGCAGCACAGGCACTCTGCTCCAAAGGCGGCTCGGCCGCCGCAGTTGAAAGAGTTACTCGCTGCTGGGGGTAGAGAAGGAAAGAGGAGTCACTTACCTGACATTCTGCTTTAGCTGTATAGTTTTCATTTCTAATACATCACGCTTACAAGTTCAAGCATGCTTTTCACAGATTAATGAAATGGAATAATAGTAAAAAAAAATATAGAGCAAAAATTAAGTGATGACTACATAAACCTCTCACATAGAAGACACAAGAATTTCTGCTCTAGGTGCCAGACCTGAGCAAGATGGAGGCCCCAGTTTTGTGCAGAAAAATATTTAATTTTTGGTTGTCGTGATCCTCAAATATTTCTTTGATGATCTTCTCCCACAGGTGGCTGCTTGAAGCTCTTAGCCTTGAGCCATCTCAGCTCCCTCTTTCTAGACTGGGGGGTTATGTGTCGGGGCTTTTTTAAGTTCAGTGTGAGATGTTAATTTTGCCGAGAGGAATATATCCCCAGCCTCTATAAACTGATTTTCCTGTAGGTTTTTTATATCGGCATTTCTCATCTATTTGAAATCTGCATGTATCGTTCAATTATTGAAGCCTGTTAGCTAAAATGCTATTACAGAATCACAGAATCTTCATGGTTGGAAAGGACCTCTGAGACCACCGAGTCCAACCATAATTGCTCTTGTTTATCTTTCTTTTCCATTACCCTTGGATTTTTTTCCACTGCCTTCCTTTCAGCCATGCCTACCTTATAAATGCCTTATGGCCCCACGAATACGTAGCGTACGAACAAAAGATTCCTTTTGAGCTGCAGCGCCAAGTTGCACTGTGTGCTCCCGTCTCCATCTCCACGAGCTCCCTCGTGCGCCCGCAGCCGCACAGAGCTCACTTGTGCTCTGCAACTGCACCATCAGCTCTGCCGGCACAGCTCTGGACATCAAGAACCGCTTACCCTTCCAGAAACCCCAGAAGATGTGAATATACCAGTACAAACCTACAAGCTGTCACAGATTTAAATCCGAGATATTTTTTCCCCTTCGGTATTTTCTTTGCCAGTTCCCCCCTCCCCCCAGAGGTATTTAATCTGTCCCTTCCCCAAGGGTGTGACAGCTTTCTCTTAGTGAGGGCCAAAGACAGCCTTTGAGTAACTCTCCTTTGCCACATGTTAATATTTAACTTAGCACTGTTAATCAATGTGCTAATAATAGGGCTACGATGATGATGAGGGGCTTGGAGCATCTCCCTTACGAGGAAAGGCTGAGGGACTTGGGTCTGTTCAGTCTGGAGAAGAGAAGGCTGAGGGGGGATCTGATCAACACCTATAAATACTTCAAGGGTGGGTGTCAGGAGGATGGGGCCAGGCTTTTTTCAGTGGTGCCCAGGGACAGGAGAAGAGGGAATGGGCACAAACTTGAATAAAAGAAGTTCCACCTAAACATGAGGAGGAACTTCTTTGCTGTGAGGGTGGCAGAGCCCTGGCAGAGGCTGCCCAGGGAGGTGGTGGAGTCTCCTTCTCTGGAGACATTCAAACCCCCCTGGGCACGTTCTTGTGGGACCTGCTCTGGGTGGACCAAAGCAGGGGAGCAGGGGGTTGGACTGGGTGATCTCCAGAGCTCCCTTCCAACCCCATGTGATTCTGTGATTGTGTGACTCTCTTTCTGTAATAACTGTGCTCCCTTTTCCATTCCTGCCATGGGTGTGGAGGTTGGGAACACTCCGCTCTGTCTCCGACACAGGGCTCTGAAAACTTCCCCACCCAGGAGCACACACACACCCCCCTCCACCTACTGCAGGGAGATGGCCCTGCAAAATCCCAAGGGATATGCCTTTCTCCCCCTCCTCTGCCCTGCTCTGGTGAGACCCCACCTGGAGCACTGTGTCCAGCTTTGGAGTCCTCAGCACAGGAAGGACATGGACCTGTTGGAACGGGTCCAGCAGAGGGCCATGAAGATGATGAGAGGGCTGGAGCACCTCTCCTCCTATGAGGACAGGGTGAGAGAGCTGGGGTTGTCCAGCCTGGAGAAGAGGAGGCTCTGGGGAGACCTTATAGCAGCCTTCCAGTACCTGAAGGGGCTACAGGAGAGATGGGGAGGGTCATTTTACAAGGACAAGTGATAAGAGGGTAGATTCAGATGAGATCTCAGGAAGAAATTCTTTACTATGAGGGTGGTGAGACCCTGGCCCAGGTTGCCCAGAGAAGCTGTGGCTGCCCCATCCCTGAAATGTTAACACAGCTCCCATCCCGTCCGTGACTCACTTCAGCAAACCTCTGAAGATACTGCAGTGTTAACGTTGTTTTAAAAAGCCTTAACAACCCGCCTTCTTTTCAAACACAACCAATGACTAAGTTTCAACCCCATCTAGGAGGCCTTTACAGAACTTGGGGTAGTACATACACCCTAAATGTAGAGTTCACCCTGCTGTTTCCCAAAAATGTCCTGGAGGTCACAAATTTTGAGCAGAAGAACGGGCAATCACTGTCAGCAGAAAAGGCTGCACATATGCTGTTACTGGAAATGTAGGAAAAGGCCAGCCTCAAAGCATTTCCTTCAAAAAATAAGCTGTTGTGAATTGAGGGGGGTTTAAAATTTAAACTTTTAATTTTGAAACGTTAGGACTTTCTGATTTTAAGTATTTGGGAGTCCACTAAGAGTGTATCAGCCAGCTCTGCTGGTTACAGCTCATGGCTGGCTTTGCAGTCACTAGATCAGTAGATACATTCCCGCTAAATGCAACCATCAGCTCAACTTATATTTTGGACAGCAAGTCTTTACACTGTACCTTAGGTAAGGTAAGAATGCCACAAAATGTCTTTTATATTTGCATGATAACTATCGTTCTAGAAAATTTAATCTCTTAAAAAAATTTCAAACCTGTGAAATTTGTATCTAGCTGCTAGGTTTCAAATGAAATTTTACTGACTGAATTTATTAATATTTCAAAGTATCAATTATTAGAATGTTAATTACTAGAATATTGTAAAGCAAAAGCTAGTGAAACTTTTATTACTGTGTGATATAGACCGCAACAGCTAAGGCTCACACAAATGAATGCCACATAAAGGTAGTGGCAGTGAAAGGAGTACTAGCACACACGATCGTGTGCTCTTTGACAATCCAAGTGGAAATTTCATTAGCAATTTTTAATCACTTCTCCTAGACTCATAGGTCCTTTTAGGATCACAGCAAGTTATTTATGGAGCCACTGGCTTTCTCCACCTCAGACCCACAGAGTTCAGCAGACTAGGAAAAAAAGGCTAAGGTACCTTAATTGAGACCACTGAAATTTCCAGTGGGGAGACAGAATCCACTCATCAGCTGCTAGTCCCAGTCCTGGAGGAAGATGCTAGAGAGCTCCTTCCCCCAGGAGCGAAGGAAATACCCTCCCTCCTGCAGTGCCACCGAGTCCCACCACCCCGGAGTCCCCCCTGTGCCGCGGCCACTCTGCCCACCAGGGCTGCAGGGCACCGGGGGGAGAGGGGGGAGTCCTCCTCAGCCCTACAGCCCTCAGCGTATCCCTGCCCCTCTGGAGGGATGGGATTTCGACCAGGCACAACGCCTTTACCTGCTGTAGGACACTCTGCCTTTGTGCCAGAGAAACACCTCTATTTTTCTGCCAAACGGTTACCTACACCTGCGCAGGAGGAACAGGACTGTCCCCCAGATAAAGCTGCAAAAGGAAAACTGCTGCCTTCCTAGACTCCACATCAGTCTTTAGATGCTAATGACAATTGTTTTGGCCATAACACCTACAACCATAAAGCTGCAAGAGTCAAATGTAGTAAACAAAAATACATAAAAATATTCTTCCTCATGGTATGACCAAGTTTCTTGTGAAATTTACTCAGTTTCTTTCAGCTGAGTTTTACAGAAGTAGTATAAGGCTAACGGATTGCAAAATTCTCTCATTAAAGCAAACCAAATGTTTTTAAAAGAACATAGCTCAAGGTACAGTCAGACATAGTACCTTCTCTGTAGACAAGGTTATTCTTTCACTAGAAATTCATTTTGTTATTTAAAGTGAATTCTGGAAGTATTGTCTTAGAAGCTTAGTGTAAAAAATAATAATTGCAAATAAACAACATCATTACCTCTGCGGAAAAAGCTGAGCTATTTCTTCTGCAGGCATTCCCTAGGGAAAGGTGTCAGAAGATTCTGAATATACGAATACCTATAATCCACAGAGATTAATTTAAGTAATTTTAATTAATTCCCAAGTGGGAATCTTCCCAAACACTAGATTGTATGGAAGCTACGCAAGAACAAAAAGACATGGTGTGTAATTCCAGACACTTCACAGGTTTTTTTCACCCCAGAAAACATGTTTTCACAGTGATAGAGGTTATCTCTCTTAGGACTGAAATACTGAGTAGAGGAAAATCAAGTCTTACTTGACCTCAGAGGGAAGTGGAATTTGTTGTCTTGAAAATACAGATCTATAATTTAAGAAGTCATTCCACACCAATTTTAAGCAATGGCGGGTTAGACATCTAAAGAAGACACACTTTCAGAAGGCGCTGCAGTAGGGGTGTATCATTCCCTGTCACCGGCCTGGCCCTGTGAATACCCCAAGGACCGTGGCTGATGGAAACCAGAACACATTAAATCTCTGCCTTAAGGAGCTTGCAGGCAAGTGTCTCTTGCTTATTGTTTGTACTGTTGTCTGTTAGAGGAGGTGCTGGTTTTCTTAAAACATGTGGGTGCTTTTTTGATGTAAATAACACCTAACAGTAACTGATGTTAATAAGGCAATATTGGTTTACATTTACTGAAGATATGGACCTAATTATCAGCAAGTATGAAAATAAAATTAAATGGAAACCTATTGCACATGCTAGCTGGAATAAAACAGCTACAGTACAGTGAAACACTCCCTTGGAAAAACCCCAAGTTTCAGAGAAGCAAAACAGTATGGATAACATGAATCAACTTGCAACCAATTCTTTTTTATGAAAATTTCTCTAGCCACAATGAATGGCTGTGGTGGGTCGCCCCCGGCTGGATGCCAGGTGCCCACCAAAGCCACCCTGTCACTCCCCTCCTCAGCTGGGCCGGGGAGAGAAAATACAACGAGAGGCTCGTGGGTCGCGATCAGGACGGGGAGATCACTCAGCAATTACTGTCACGGAAAAAACCAGACTCAGCTTGGGGAAAGAAATTAAATTAATTTATTACCNGGGTTGTGGTCAGTCCATCACACCCTGTCTCTGCTGCTCCTTCATCCTCAGGGGGAGGAGGACTCACGCTCTTCTGCTCCAGTGTGGGGTCTCTCCCATGGGAGACAGTCCTCCACGAGCTTCTCCAACACGAGTCCTCCCCACAGGCTGCAGTTCTTCATGAACTGCTCCAGCGAGGGTCCTTTCCACGGGGTGCAGTCCTCCAAGAACAGACTGCTCCAGCATGGGTCCCCCACGGGGTCACAAGTCCTGCCAGGAAACCTGCTCCAGTGTGGGCTCCTCTCTCCACGGGTTCACAGCTGCTGCCAGGAGCTCCAGTGTGGGCTTCCCACAGGGTCACAGCCTCCTTTGGGCATCCTCCTGCTCCGGCGTGGGGTCCTCCACAGGCTGCAGAGGATATCTGCTCCACTACTAACCTCCACAGGCTGCAGGTGGGTATCTCCTCCACCATTAACCTCCACAGGCTGCAGGGGGACAGCTGCCTCACCACGGTCTTCATCACGGGGACGTCCCCTTAGAGACGAGACCACGGACCTCGTGCTCCTCCCCATTCTTCTTCACTGACCTTGGTGTCTGCAGAGTTACTGCTCTCAGATATTCTCAATCCTCTCTCTGGCTGCAGTTGCACAGGTTTTCTTTCCCTTTCTTAAATGTGTTCTCACAGATGTGTTACCACTATCACTGATGGGCTGGGCCTTGGCCAGTGGCAGGTCCATCTAAGAGCCACCTGGCTCTGTTGGACATAGGAGAAGCTTCTAGCAGGTTCTCACAGAAGCCACCTCAGTAGACCCCCTGCCATGTAAACCCAATACAGTAGCACCATGGACTCCAAATAGTTTCCAATACTTTCTACTGTTGTAGAGAGTTCTCACTGTAAGGAGAAGAACAAGACAATAAGATGGACCTGGTTTGTGTTCCTGTAGTTTGTTCCAGAAGAGAAAGCTGGTCAGAGAAAGCTGAATCTGTCATCTTCTAATAAACAAGTCAAAAAGAAACCCAAACGAAATCAAACAGACCAGAACTTACTCTGTTTGGAACTGATACATAACAAAGCTTTCACAGAAGAAAATAAGAAAGAATAAATTGACATCAAAGTGCAGGACCTTAGCATCTCAGTGATTATATTTAATTGCACCCCATGCTCTGAAAATGTGAGATAAAGATTGGGTATGAAGGTTTCAGTTTTGGATACCTAATAATGCTGCAGCTCCTGATCCAACACAAATGGTCAAAACATTGCTACCAGTAATCCATCCAAACATCTAAGCCCCTATCCTTTGCTAATCCTCACTCTTTTACTACATTGTCTTCTCTACAGATGGGTATTTCCAGCATTACAAAAAATGAACATGCTGGGGAAAATGCAGGGAACATTTATGATATGGTTCCAAACAAAATACAGCAAGTGTAGCCCTTACAGGACTTTCTCTGCTTTACCATTTTCTGTATTTCTGGTTTTACAGCTGTTCAGGAAGTTCATCTGGCTGACCTATTCATATTATACAACATCTAGCTGATTTCTTCATATAACAGAGTCCTTCAGAAATCTGTCTTTTTGCGGGAGTGCTGAGTTTCCTTTCCTGCTACAGTCAGTTCGACCTATCTCGTGTTACTGTCCATAATCACAGATCGCTCCACATCCAATGCAACCACGATATTTTTTAACAATGTACTTCATCAGACTTTCATACTCCCACAGGGACTCCGGTCCACAGGTGGAGCAAATCCAAATGTAGTGACAGTTTGCAATGCCACAAAAGGAAAAGAGCACCTACCACATGGACCTGGGAAGGGACAAGGAGAAGACATTATGAAAACAGAGCAATGGGTAAGGAAAAGTTAGTCAACGCTCCACTTGCACATGCATTTGGGAGCATAAAGAACCAAACATTACACATGTACTGCACAGAGGAAAACCCCTAAATATAAACCATACCCTAATAACTAAAACCTAACCCTAACCCTAAATCCTAATGCTGACCCATAACCCCTAACCCTAATACTAACCGTAAACCGTAACCGTACCCCTAACCGTAACCCTAAACCTAGCCCTAACCCTAAATTCTAACCCTAACCCTAGCCCTAACCCTAACCCTGAAACCTAACCCTAACCTTAACCCAAAATGTCTATCTGTAACCCTAACCCTAAAACCTAACACTAACCTTAACCCCAGTCCTAAAGCAAAACCCGAAATGTAAACCCTAACCCTAACCTCTAACTCTAAACCCTAACCCTAAACCTGAAGTCAAACCCTAATCATAAACCCTAACCCTAAGCCAAAAACCTAACCCAAAAGGTAACCCTAACCCTAAAGTGAAACTGTAACAGTAAAACCAAACCCTAAAGCCTAACCCTAAACGCTAACTATAACCCAACCCTAAACCCTAATCCTACCCATAACCCTAACCATAAACATAAACCCTAACCCTAAAACTAACACTAAACCTCTAACCCTAACCCTAACCCTAACCGTGAAAACTAACCCTAACCCTAACCCAAGCCCTAAAGCGAAACTGTAACAGTAAACCCTAACCCTAACCCTAACCCTAACCCCCAACCCTAACCCTAACCCCTAACCCCTAACCCTAACCCTAAAACCTAGCCCTAAACCCTAACCCTAACTCTAACCCTATGTGCCTTTTGGACGCCCCAGGCCCCTAGGGCTGTCCTTTAACCAGGACAGATTTCACCCAGAACACGTTGCACGGGAGGAAACTTTGCCGAGTTTGGGGAGGGACCGGGCTGGGATGCGTTTGTGACGTCAGTGATGGAAACAACCCCGGGAAGGGACCGCATCGGACCCGCCGGCCGCGGGGGAAAAATCCCAGAGGAGCCCCCCCAGACCCCGGGAACCCCAGCTGCCCCCGGCGTCACCGGTAAGGGACAAGGTGCCAATTAGAGATGTTAACGACCAGCTGCCTCCCCCTGCGGGAGGCGGGGGCTCGGCCCTGCCCGCTGCGACCGGGAATTGACCCGGCGCCGGACCCTCCCGAGCCAACCGGCGGAGCGCGCGCCCGGCCGGGGCCCGCGGGGGCGGGGCCTTCATTTGCATACCGCCCTCCCAAGATGCAGCGGGGCCTCCCAGAGCGGCGGGGGCGGATTTCTGTCGCGGCGCTTAATGGCGCTTCTCTGGAATTATGGGCCTTCGTCGCGCTGTCGGGATGCGAGACGTGGGTGCCTCGCCAGGGGAAGGCTCGGGCTGTCGCTCCGCGGGTAGCCGTGTCCGCGGAGGCTGGGCGGCGGCGGAGGTGTAAATAGCGCCGGGGGGAGAGCTGTTGTCGGCTGGTCCGAAGGTAGTGGGGCATCTCAATTGATTGTTCACAGTCAGTTACAGATTGATCTCCTCGTTCTCTCTTTCCCCCCTTCCCACTACTGCACTTGACTAGTCTTTTGCACCCCCCGCAGCCCCTTCCAGCCCCCGCGTTTGCCTGAGGGCGAGGGAAAGCACCCGGAACAGCGCAGAGCGTTTACGTTTCCAGTACCTGCCACCTCAACTCCCGCACTGCCAGCCAAATCCTCGATGCTTCATTTTCCCTGGTGCTGGCAGCAGCCTCCAAAGCCCCGAACAGAACCTGCTGGTTGAGGTCAGTTTGGTGACACACCACAAAGCACAGCAGGGTGCTCCTGGCAGAAGTGAACCTTTGAGACACACAGAACTTGCTCCATGGAGAAGGGCAACGGGGCTGGTGAGGGGTCTGGAGCACAAGTCTCGTGAGGAGAGGCTGAGGGAGCTGGGGGTGTTCAGCCTGGAGAAGAGGAGGCTGAGGGGAGACCTTCTGGCTCTCTCCAACTCCCTGAAAGGAGGGTGTAGCCAGGGGGGGTCGGTCTCTTCTCCCAAGGAACAGGCGATGGGACAAGAGGAAATGGCCTCCAGTTGCGCCAGGGGAGGTTCAGATTGGAGATTGGGAACAATTTCTTCACTGAAAGGGTTATCAGGCATTGGAATGGGCTGCCAGTTTGAGGCACCATCCCTGGAGGGATTCAAAAGACAAGTTGACATGATGCTCGGGAATGTGGTTTAGTGTTGGTGCGTGTGGTTTTTTGTTTGGTTTGTTTTTTGTTTTTTGTTTTTTTAATGGTTGGACTAGATGATCTTAAAGGTCCCTTCCAACCCAGGCGATGCTGTGATTCTGTGAAGCGTAACTGCACCTTGGGGCTCCTCACGGTGCAGGGGTGGCTGAGCACCAGGCGTGGAGACCAGCGTGGCTCCTGCCTGCCTGGGGACCAGGGCGGCCGAGCTCAGACCCAAGCGGCTCCCGCTCCCCGTGCACCCCCAGCTCTGCCCTGCCGGCCCCCGCACCCTCTGCCCCGGCCCCTGGGGGGGAAACCAGCGAGAAGCAAATCAACACCCCCCCCCCCCCCGCCAGGCGCCAAACCCAACCCCAGTGCAACTACGGGGTTTAGCAAGTGAGAAACTGGGGGGTTTAATGCTTCAGAGGAAACCCAAGAGCAGATCGGGTTTGTGTTTGTTAGGAAAGACTCTTTCTGTGTGAAGGGAGGGATCGGTGGAGGGTACAAAATGTGGGCACAGGGAATGTGGGCATCTCACAAGAGGCAAAGAATGAGGAATTCAGGGCATTTCTAAGCTAAGGGTGGTCTGGAGGAAGCCTGGGCAGCGCAGAGCACTAGAGATGTAATAGTTTTATTTCTTTTTTTTTTTTCTTTTTTGTTTTGAAGTAATGGGCAGAGATCTGTCTGTTCTTCCTCAGAAAGAACAACTGATTTCTGAAGAAAATGGAAATATCTGCCGTAGTTAATCTGTTTTTGAAAACTAACTCCTACTCTAGGAATACAAACACACTTATAAATACACACCATTTAGTTAGCACAATTAAAAGAATTACAGAATAACAGAATCGCCTATGTTGGAAGGGACCTTTAAGATCCCCTAGTCCAACCATCCTTGCTAAGTATTTCTGTGAAGCTGTATAGGAAACTCACTTTTGAAAGTATACCTAGTCAGATAAAGGCAGCTTGAGTGCACTGGAGCACTTCTAAAGGTACATTTCATTTTTTGGTGTTCCTCAGATCACCAGGGGAAATTAAGGTATCAATAGTTCTGGCACGTAAGGAGAAAAGAAGGATGTGCCAAGAGTTCAAAATTACTACAGAAAGAGTGAACTCACGTTCTGATGCAGATAAAGAAATAATGCAGGTTTTACAGAGGGAAAAAGCCCAAACCAAAACAGAAAATGACATTTCTTTTTTTGGGGGAAAAAAAAAGAATCTTGCCTTTGGAAGCTGAGGTAAGAAGCAGGAGATGATTAAGTACTGCATTACAACATTCTCACTATCTCTGTTTTTCCTACCTCTTGGTTTCTTCACCTCTGCTTATACTCCCCTTCTCACTGGCGCTTTATTCTCTTCTGTCGACTTTTTCATTTCTTCTCTTTTTCTTGCCCTCAGCTCCACACTTCCTTGCCTCATCCCCAACTCTTTCCTTTAAAGCCTTTTACCGTCACAAGTCTTTCCCCCAAAGCAAGTAGCAGAAAGATGTAATTCTGAAACCACCCTTTCTCCCACCCGCCTGGCTGTCCGCGCAGGGGGGAGGAGGAGACGCAGCCTCCAGCGTCCCCCAGTCCCCGCAGGGTGGCTGTGCTGGACCAGCGGCCCCACGCACCGCATCTCATAACCCAGGCACTGCCTCTGCTCCCGCTCTCTCGAGCAGCCTTGTTCCAGCATAACGTGGGTCAGATCTAAGTACTGGGTGAGAAGGACCTGCTTGCCCTCTGAACAAGATCAGTGAACTGGTCCTCTCCACCAGCTATCCAGTGAAGTTCTGTTTTCTTTCTCTAACCCAACAAATTTTCATTTCTCTAAACAGATGCAGTGGGAGGGACAGCCCAGCTGCCCCTGGCAGGCAGAGAGCTGGAGCATCGTCTCAAGAGATGCACATCTGAGCATTTTTAGGAAGAAAAGGGAAAGATGTTTCCTTGACCTTGGGCACGTGCTATAACCACAGTTATAAAATCACAGAGGGTTAAACCTTCTACTCAAAGAGAAATTCTTTGATTGAGCATGTCAGTCACCTGCTTCCCAGAGGGAGCTTTATGCTGAGGATCACAACAGACAGCAAGACTGTTCCCATGAGCTCAAGAAATCTGCCTAAACCTGAAAGAGGTGGCTTTCAGGCCCTTTCCTCATCATCTCCTGCTGGCTGGAGCTCCAACACTCTGTCAGCTTTGGATCTTGTCTGAAGAGCTTAATTCTCCACATTCAGGAGGATTTTTCCCCTGTAGGTGCATTGCAGACACCACACTTCAGACTTTACATTCCACTGCAGGGACGAGTCACCTAATTTTTAGGTACTGAATATTTTACTGAATTTAATAAATTGGGATGAGGAAAACATCGTTGCCACCATAATGCTGCACGTATCTTTCTTATTCTGAAAGGTTAATGCTGGATTCAATATAATAAGAGAAGGAAAAAAACCCAAAAACTTGACCTAGGAGAAAGGAAATGTGGTAGACAACAGAGAATCACTCAATAACCACTTCTTTCTAATGGCAAACAAATGATTCCAGCAGTGTATTTTAGGATGCATTTGACAGACTCTGTGAAGTCAAAGTCTATGAAGCAACTAAATTTAGCTGCCTATTAGAGAAGCACTTCTCTTGAGTCAGGCAATGCTCGTTCGTTCTTTTATCACCATTAAAAACGTGTGGTCTAAAACTTCAGCTCGTGATGAGATGAAAAGGAGGAATGTGTCAAACCAAACTATTCTTCCCCCCTCCCCAAACAGTAACACAAGATCTACAATTCCCACTAGAACATCTTCATACTGTTCTACTTATTCTACGTCTGAGTGTTTCTCAGACTAAACGTTTTCCCAATTTTTCTTGCACTCGCATAGTTATCAATCTGTATTTGCTGTTAGGATGTGTGGGTGACCAGCTGTATTGCTCGCATGGCCCGGTGTGCATTGTGTAAGAGATGGTCTGTAACTTCCCTGAGGAGCAGGAGAAGGCCCTCCAAGCCCTCAGTGGAGTGCCTCAAACAAACAAGCATGGAAATAATGCAGGCCTGGCATCCAAAGAATTGATGAGACTCACAGGCACCTAAAAAAGCAGTGGGAGGACTGCTTTTGTGAAGACAAGATAATTCTGCCACTTGTGTGATGAGTCTGTCAGTTCTCTATTCAAGGCCATTGTGTATGATGTGACCTTTCCTTCATTATCCGCAAAATGCATATGAAAACACACACCCCTGCATATGATAATGAAGATTATAGAGATCATGCTAAACATACATGACTATGGCACTCATCTCTCCACCCAAAATCATGCTACACATCACCTGAGAGAAGGGAAAAACCTGAGATGAGATTGTCCTTGGCAAGGTGGGCAGACCATGCTAATTAAGCAAACATAAAAGAGGAAAATAAGTGCCCCTAGAGAGATGAGAAGAAGATCATGTCTAGGAAGATCTTTCTCAAGAAAGAAGATTATGCCGGGGAAGATTCCCTGATAAAGACACTGGAACCAGGACCAGTGATCTCTTTTTCTCTTTCTGTATCCCTCAGTTCCTCTTTTCTCTTATAGTTGTTAAGTAATGACCCTACGTAGCGCTGGCCATAAATTGATGGATAAGTGACATGCTTAGTAACACCGTGTATACCTCACAGCTTGCCACAATTCGTTATATACCTAACCAATTATCATGGACTTGTTAAGACCAATACTGATAATTTTAGGAAACTAATAAATATTTGCATACAGACCTTGAGATTTATCTCACCTCAGTCCATGCTGTTGGGGATTTACGAATCCGAGTCACTCACCTCACCCGGCTTTCCTGAGAGTAGGACCTGACACATGACTACATATATGTAGTGATTTTTTTTAAAAACCCCTAATTACCTTTTTCCTTTCCAAGCAGTATGTTTTCCATTGATAAACTAGGTCTGGTCTTTCAAAGTGCAGTGTTTCCCAGCCAAGAGGATGACTTGTTCCTTATCTATCTATAGTTCAACAGAAACACTTCAGCCTGAGGGGGTCAAGTACCGTCTGTCTG
The DNA here is from genome assembly GCA_003697955.1 of Calidris pygmaea. Classification (NCBI taxonomy): domain Eukaryota; kingdom Metazoa; phylum Chordata; class Aves; order Charadriiformes; family Scolopacidae; genus Calidris; species Calidris pygmaea. The sequence goes on from QJSC01000318.1 coordinate 253,977, forward strand.
ATGAAGCTTGACCATTCCTACAATTCTCAGCAAAACAGGCTGCATTATTAGGGGAAAAAATCCCAACCGAGTAGGCACTGGATTGCTCCTACCACCAAAGATGTTGTCACATCACTGTTATCAAAGATAGACATTTTGGTCCTTACCCATTCTTTTGGGCAGCCTCCAGTACGAGGAAGTGCCACCCTCACATCCACTGCTGTGCAGCTATAGAAAACAGCACGCCCCAAGGATCTCATTAATACTTGCGGTGCATGGTGGAAGTGAAAGAAAACAAAGTCCACTGTAACCTTTTTTTTTAATTATTATTTATTTAAAAATGTGACTTTTCTATTTAAAGAGTGAATGGTTTGCTCCAAATTGAACATTAAAGGTGATCACTTAGAAAGAGAGCGCCAGGAAGATTAGTAAGGCCACTTTTCAAGGGACTGGTTAGTACATCAATAAACATCTCAATTTGCATCTGCTGTAGTTATGTGCTCTATTACTGCTCCTTCGGGCTCATGGAAACATCTCGAACTAAGCTCCAACCCACTGTCAGCAGGCCCTCTGTGAAGACCTACTGGTTGTGAAGAGCTACAGCGTAAGCTAGTGGAGTCACACTGGCTGTGCTTTAGTTGTTAGAACCTCTCGAGGCTGTAGAAGACCCAAATCAACTCAAAGGACAAAAGAAGAGCTAGACCCCACGTTAAAATACAACTAAAATCTACCATCCAAAGTCACTCACAAAAGTAGCAAATTAAGTATTTCACACAGCAAGTGAATGCCAGACTGCCTTTCTTACTCAAAGCACTACCACTTTCAAGAGGCATGTTCCGTTTCCTGAATGCATTCTGTAGTTCAGAAATCAGTATCAGTGTAACATCAGTACTTGGCAGTTGTGGAGCTTTGGTTGTGCTGCACACTTCTTTTTTTCTTTTTTGGAACAGATGCATAGGTTAAATGCAATTTATCAGGCTGGGTACGGAAAGCAAACAGCTGAAAACTTGTGGCCTAATATCTAAAGCAATCAGAATAGGTGAGCAAGTGTCCTGTCTAGCCTTGATTTCTCTGACTTTATGGAAATTTGAGTTATCATTTGCTTTTTTGAGCCTACCTTCTGCTGTATTTTCTTTTACTCTGCTTCTGTCGTGCTCTGCATCAATTTACCAGGCTGTATTGCTGAACAACTTTCCCCTACTGTAAGGCAAAACATCCTGAATTTCAGAAAGGCTACTGTAACTTAGACAAAGGAAGCAGGAGGGCATTAATCAAGAGCAGGCTGACAAGCATCAGGTTCCACTGTGAAGAAACAACTGGCTGTTCAAAACCCCAGCATATGGAAATCCACCAGAGGATTGGGTTACTGATTGCGATAACAGTTTTCTTTGCATCATTGGATTAAATATCTCCTCTATCTTTTTGTTAATCAAGCCACACACAACTTGTGATTTGAAGAAACAGCATTTCTGAAACTGAAACTCCTACCTTTCTAATGTAAGGATTCATGGTAATTCACAGAGCAGATCTCTTCCTCTCTATACACAGAAATGAAACTGGAGAATTGCTTGGGTCTGGAAGGACATGGATGTCTCACCCAGCCTCTGCAAAGACACGATAATTTAGATTTCATGGTGTGTACAGAGCTTGTCCAGATATTCAGGAATGGTGCAGAAAGCAACACTGCAAAGGGTCAGATACCAGCACAGAGGCTTCATATAAAACTAGCTGTTCACGGCACAGAAACTCCAGCACTAATATTAACCTGGTGTCAATCTGCAGCCCCTGAGAGCACACACAGCCTTTCTAAAGGAACAGGCTTCAGTGCAGAGCAGCCTCCTAAAAACTTGAAAGAAAACAAACTGACCGAGTTCTGTGGGATTCCGGGCAGATATCAAGCCAGGTGGCACATGCCAGGAAAACCCTTCTCCTGCCCATGGCTGCGTGCGGCCCACCCTGCGTCCCACGGGTCCAGGCAGGAAGAGAAGGGGAGCCCTTTGTAGTTGGGTAACGGAGAGCCCTCCCCTGACAAAGGCACTGCCGTGATGTGCAGCAATTCCTGCGACACCCCCGTACCTCAAGCTGTGCAGCACTGCTATCTGAAGTCCCAGAAATGCCTGGCAACTGAGGCAAGATGCTACAGCATTTCAGTGCCTTGGGCCAGATTTGCTCACACGTCCCTGTGCTGCACTGAGAACAGGAATCTTACATCTTAAGCACAGCAAACCTAAGCCAAAGCGCTTAGCAAGTGCAGGTCTCTGTACCAGTTTGACAAAGTGGATTGCACGGGGCTTGATGTCCTCATCACCCCACACCAATGTCTGAGTGTATGGTCCTCAGTCCTCTGATCCTTGTCCACTTCCAATACAGGCTGTAAGCAAAAAGCCTTTTGAAGCATGGACAGTTTGCAGTAGCTTCTCTGGCCAACCACAAAAAAAGGACACAAGTCTGACCACTACAGTTAATGCTCGTTTCTGGAAAGCCTCCTACCTGTATCATATACCCTTATTCATGTTCTACTTTTCAGAAGCCTGTTTCCTCAACACATAACCTCATGTACAACAGGACAGATAAACTTTGTGGAGTAGTCTCCAACTCTGCAGTGCCTTGCTTGCCACCAGCCAAGTCTTGGGCCACATTCAGGCATCACCATAATTAACAGTTTTGAAGTATAAAATTGTTTAAAGTAGAAACCAAGTAATAACCTCAATTGCAAAGAGACATATCCCTCTACTCTTAGCAATCTCTTCCAGTACTAAAAAAAGCTAGTACTTGATGTAGCATCAAGATCCCAGACCAGTATGTACTGTCACCTTCCATGTCCCTCAGATGCAGTACAAACTCACTCCAAGCACTGGCTGTGCTAGAATTGCTGCTTATCTTAGCCCTTGACCCTTCAGGGAAAGGAAGTCGCCCTGAAGAAGTCTTAAGTCTGACTACTTAAAGATATATCACAGTTTACTGAAAGAAACCTGTTTTCTAGAGGATGCACGTGTGGGAGATATTTACACCAGGACAGGCTCCTTAGAGCCTACCCAGGAACCGTTACTACCACACAAATTGGTCCTGTGCTGAGACATAAAGCTGCAGCTTTTCTTCCACCTGGAACTATAATTGGAAATGACACCATATGTTCATGCAGCTGTGGGCAAGTCAGGGGAGCTCTCTTGCTCTTCTGCACTTCATGCATATTTCCTCTGTAAGAAGGGAACACTGAGGCTAATCAGCAGCACTTCGGTAATACTTTAATGGAATTTAGGATACTTCAGAAAGCATCCTAATGTACCAGCAAGGGAAAAGCAGACATGCATAATGCATTTAACAAATTCCAAAAGATGGTATGATCTGTTCCCTTTAAAAATCACATTAATAAAAGTTTGCAGGTAAAAAAAAAAGGTATAAAGCTTAATATAAGCTTTATCCCTCTACAGAGAGATAGCAGACCCAATGTAGCCATCCCAGCGAGTCTCACAGAAAGCTGGTATGACATTGATAGTGCACACAGCAGGATACTGGAACTAAGAAAAGCAGTTTGCTTTTCAGTATGACTTTGTCCTAAGTTGAAAGCAATCAGTATCCTCATCTTTGCTGGGAAGTGATCAAGATAAATACATCAATTATGGGTTGCTGATGCCAAGGTCTGCAGCACAGCCAAAGACTTGCAGGAAATGTGGGCAGATGATAGTAGTGTAAGGATGGATCAGATCCTTATTCCCTCTACTACTAATAACCCAAATCCGTAACACCTCCTTGGGGTAACACTGCCTGCTCTTGCAGCTCACAGTTGAAACCAAGTTTGCAATACAACCAGCGTATTCCTTTTCCTAATTCAGCTCTGACTTCAGCACTGCTGCTCCAGGACAAAATTCAGTCCTTTGAGCGCTGCCCTGAAGTAACTGTGTACCAGGCTGCCTCCGCCTGCAGAGGCAAGGAAGAAAAAAAAGACAGCAGGAACACCATGCAAACATACCCTGGATGCTCCCCTAGGCCTTGTGCTTTTTATGCCACAAGGGCTGCCAGCAGGCTGGAGAGGTTTTCAACCCAGAGCGATGTCAGCTCCTGCTAGTAGGAAGTAGTCTACAGAAACAGTACAGCTTTGGCAATGATAATCTTAGTAACTTAGCACCTCTAAGAAGAGAGGTGAGAAACTCTTCTGCTCAACTTTGACACTTACTGTCCCAAGAAGAATCGAGCTTCAGCCCTGACTATAGTCCCCACCACCAGTAAGGGATTTCTCACCCTCCCTTCCACATGTTCCATATTTATCCTGCATCTTCCTGTTGGTTAGATGACATCTGTTTTGGAATAAATCCCCACAAGCCTGTGATTAACAAATAAGCTGGAGCAATTTAGTTCCCTGCAGTATTAAGCGCGGTATTTGGTTAGGAATAGAGGCTGAACTATGTTGAAGAACTGATTTAAAAAGTCTGTTTCTAATGCTTAGGATAACTGAGTTGATCTCAACATGCAGACAGGACAGAGCTTGCTCCTTGGCTTATTTATGCTTTCTAAAGCTGAGAAAAGTCACCTCTAATACAAGATGCTGCTCAGCTAAGTCTGATCTTGGTCCTGTTGCCTATGCAAGACATTTATCACAGATCATGGTCTTTGAAGGCTCTACAGAAAAGCTGCAAACAGAAATGGCAAGTGATGGGATGATAGTGCACTTGGTGAGAGTCTTGTAGGTGAAATATTGCCTAAGCTTAATGCATATCTGCACATTTAAGGACATGTGAGAGAAAACCCTCTACCATAAAGAGAAGGCTCACAATGCCAGGTCCTGAAGTGAAAGATTACATGCCTTCAACACAAAGCAGCAATTGAGATCTGATCCTGAGTAGTTGCTCAGCACTTCTCTGCTTTTGCTGGTAAACAGGAGCTGAATAACATTCAAGCATACCTCAGCATCCCGTAGAGACTTGATACCATCCCCTTCATTCATAATCTGGTGAGCTTTGTTCACTAGCTTCAGATAAATGGCCAATTAAGAGAAAGACTTCATGTATTCTCACTCATCTCTTCAAGAATAATTCTACAGTCACGCTTCACTGGGTAGGTTGTTAACAGCCAGTCCCCTGTTAAGGCAGCAGGGAGGCACGTCCTTTCAACAGGGATGCAAAGTGCAGTAGGAAATTATGTAGGGATTATGTACTCCCTTGCAGGCCTTTTTGGGTCCTTGGGACTATACCTTAACAGCCACCTCCTGGACATGGGTTTACCTTTGCTACACAGAAGACTGAATCTCCTCAGAATAAAAAAGATTGGGTGGTGATTTTAGACTTGCACACCCTCCAAAAAGCTGAAAACAAATGCAACAAGGAAGCACTGAATGAAGACTGATGATTTTGGTCTTCTGCAAGACAGAAGACAGTGCTGCTAGGAGAGATGCACTACCCGTAAAATTAAATATCTATCAAAACTGCCTCAGTGACACTCAAGTTGCATACACCGCAGCATCACAGCTATGAGAAGAGGCAGACAGTGCTTCTGAAGTATATAAATTTGCCACCCCAACATGGTGCATAAATTTATGAACATATCTGAACCGTGACATTCACGATCAAGATCCACTTTTAAACACACATACTGCCAAGGGGAGCACAGAGCAGATGTGACCATCCTTTGTAACTGCTAGAGGAATAAAGTCCATGAGAAGGTCTCAGTCTGCTTTCCCAAAGAAGAAACACTACCACACTTTAGTCTCTGCAAAAGCGAAGATGATGGTAACACACAAATCCGATACCAGAATCCAAGCATCACCACCTACTAGATGCTGTTTCTGACACACTCCACTTACTTCAAAACATACCTGGGAAGACTAGGATATAAATGGGCCGATACGGACTAGTAAAGAGAGGTAAATTAGAAGAGCTTGCTATTTTAGCTTCACCCTCTCTACAGAGGGGCACAAAGCAAGAGCAGACAGGTCTAGAGCACATTTAGTTAGCAAGTCACTGTGTCTTATCTCAGTAGAGCCAAATAATCCACCCACCCTTTAGAAAATTCCCATTCTTACTCTCAACAATGAATACAGTGATATAGTCACATAAATAGGTATACAGAAATATAAAAGGAGTCTGGCTGAAAGCACTCCTCCCCCCAGTAACCATACCAACAAATAAGACAAATCTGTTTGGCAGAGGAATCTGGTTCTCTCTTTTTGGTAATACCTTTTAACTTAAAAACCGGCTGCATTGGAGTCAAATAATCAAGCTCAAGATAGTCACAAAAAATAAAAGATGTATTTTTCTCCAAAGATCAAAACCATAACTAACATAAGACATTCATATCAGAGAAGTTCAGTGTCCAGAAAAACTTTTCTGCCATATAAAAAAAGATACTGCAATTGTTTTACTGCTCAAGAATTTCCTTGCTCAAACTGCTTAATTCTTCTCTCACGAAGTTTTGTCTGTAACTTGCTTTTAACTACAATGTACAAACAATTATTCTTCACCACCCTTATCTTATCTAAAGCTCTTCTTTTGTTCTGGAGAGTTTTGTCGCATGCTCCTCTATAAATTTGCTCAAATGCTCTAAATCTCTGTCCCCGCCTTCAAATTTAATAGGGTTGTTCTTCTTGTCTCTTGGAGCAAAGTAGATAGTGGGGAATCCCTCCACTTTGTATCGGTCACTCATCACATCATTGGCTGTAGCATCCATCTTGGCTATGACTAGATTCTTCTCATTCTTGTATTTTTTGCCTAGCTCGGTATACACCGGTTCTAGTTTCTTGCAGTGTCCACACCATGGGGCATAGAACTCTATGAGAACATCATTCTTTGGATCCATTACTATGGTATCAAAAGTTTTACCCACTACCACTTTCACAGGCCCTTTGTTATTTTTTGGCACTGGTTGGGACTTCACAATAGGCTTCAATTTTCCTAGAAGGAAGCAAAACACACACCATTGTTAGAATACAGTAAAAGTAATCCTTACAATCTCCCCCAAGAAGAAAGGGCAGAAGTACATCCTCCTGCCAGGGAAACAGTATTGCACCACTAAATGAATTTACCTCTGCATGAAACATAGGCTAGCTTGCTGGTGATGTTTTAGCACAATAACCTTGTGAAATACAGGCAACAATTTGTTGCCCTAGAACCTTTCTCCCTCTTTCTGGCTGTACATTCACAATATATTAGAGTGAATTATTATACTAGTCCCAAATATGAACAGCCAACTCCCTCTTCAAAGTTGCAAGAAGATTTTAGGCTTGCCAAACACACTCAGAATATAGCTAGATGCCACAGCAAGCGTGATGTGGCAAGATGTCCAAGCAAAGTTAATGAAGTGTGATTAAAAAAACCAACCAAAAAGCAAGAAACATCCAAGAGCTTTAAAGCACAGAACAATGTAAGGTCGCACATATGACTTCATTGTAGCCATAGCCTCAGGAAAAACTCTTGGAAGTGAAAACAAAGCAAATGGCTTACAGAACCCCAGTTTAGAAACTGTACCTTTTTTGAATGCCACTACAAATTGCCTGAGTACATCAGAGTCAAACTCTTCTGGCTCCATGGCATATTTCTTGCTGCCCTCATCCAGAATGGCGACATTAACATCCTCTCCACTCTCAAGCAGGCCCAAATCTTTTATTTCAGAAGAATAATCTTCCTCATCAGAAACAGCAAACACGTATTCAGGGAAGTCTTTGGCCACTTCTAGGACTTTGCCTCTCCAGTACTGGGTAGCTGAAAACCAGAACAGAATAGGATTAGTAATTTCTAGTTACTGCTTGCTTCCTTTTCAAGTGGAAGAACAGTAATCTTAACTAACTTACCAACACGATAGTCGAAACTGAAGTCTACAGAATAATAGACAACCACTAGAGGACGCTTAGCGTATCTTTTAGCATCATTGGAAGGCTTGCGATGACCAACTAGAGGCAACGCATGTTTTAACACATGCTCTTTAATCTCTGATCCATCTGTAGAGTCCTGCTTAAAAAAATGGGGAAAAGAGTTAAAAAAAATGGCTTTAAGTGATGTTTCTGTTACACACTACTGGAAACTAGTATCGATGCATACGTGAATGAGAAAGAGGGGCATGCTATAAACAATGCTGTCAACTTATTCTTCAAATCCTTGAGCACTAAAAATAATGCAGTATACTACCCTTAAACTCAATATTATAATGGTAAATTATCATTTTAATACATAACCTCTGGGTTTATAAAATGAAGTTCTCAAACAAAGCAATACAATTTCAGAGGGCAAACAGGTGGCCTCAAATATCTAGTGGAGTACTTCCAACAGCAAGATGCCAAACGCTCATATATACAAAGAGAACCTTCAGTCCATGCACAAACTTTCTAACCTTGGACCAGCTACTCACTTTAAGATCCAAAACATGCATCTTGGGCTCGTGCTTTGACTGAAATTTTTCTGGCTGCATGACAACCAGTTTTCCTGGAGATGCTTTCAATAGTTTTGCAATCTCATTGCTGAAGGTGTGGTGGAACTTGTAATCTTCTCTTAAACTGTTAGCTGAAAAAGTTAGGGAGAAGGAAAAATCATCAAGAAGTGAACTGTGAGCCTCCAACTGAAACCTTGAGACTGCACTGCAAGGAAACTTCCCATTTTCACTGGGACATGGAACTACCCAGAGTCTTGGAGAACAGCTCTTATTCAGGTGTGAGAAGCATGTGAAAATACATACAGTTCAAGTATGCTGTTCCACACCCTGTCTACTTAATGAGTTATTCTACATATTCAAAAACCATGAACAGCTTCCAAAACATACACAGTGAAACAGTGGTTTATCGGTCTCCCACCTCTTGGCTTCCCCCCAAATAACGGGAAAGTAGAGCTGGAAAGGAACTCACAAGGTGACCCAGTCAATCCATTTGCTTTGGGGCAGCCTGGGAAACATTTCTGTATCTTGTCATGCTGCAGCAACCAAATCAGCTCCTAATCCAACTATAAATGAGAGTAGCCCCAGATGCAGGCATAGCTGGGAGAGAAGAATTGCCCATATTGCTCTCAAGGCTCTGGCAGAAACCAAGAATGGCTGTGAGTAGGTTTGATCATGTGAGACATAGGGATTGATTAAAGGGACTGAGCACTTCATACACTTAAACTCTTCTGTGTGGTAACAAATATTGTTAACAGGACCATCAATGTGGCATGTCAAAGGGTTTTTTAAGAATAAGCATTGCCAGGAATGGTCTAGCTAAGTTGATCCAGAGGTGGATGATGATTCTTTCTCCAGGCAGAGCCCAGTCTCTGGAACTGTCAGGTATGAAACAAGCAATAACAGATGGTAAAGCTAGTGAGGCTTTAAGCCAAGAAGTTGTGATTTATTCCTCAGCTAGGAACTTTCCCTCCTTTCTAGTTTGCGTGTTTTTAGGGACACAGTACCAAGAGGAGGCATCTCCCATGACTGGCTGTTACTTTTGTTATAGCCTCAAAATCTGGTGTGAGCTTTCTTTCTTGAGTACAAGTAGAAGATCACCCTTCAATCTCCTTCCTCTTATTCCTCTCCAACCTCCCCCTGTGAACTAAGAGCAGAAATAAAGGATCTCTCTATGCCCAAAGTCCTGGACAGAATTTCAATAAAACATACAGTAGTATTTTAAAACATTCTTTACCTGCTTCCTGATAGAGTTGATAGGCTTTGTCATTCTCTCCACTAAAGACACCGATGATGATGACATCATCCCCATCCCTCAGAAATTCCTGAACCTGCTTGGTTGCCTGAATCTGTTTTGATGGAGGACCAGCCTGTTCGATCATGTAGTCGACGATACCTGTGAGAGAAACCCACCCCCAAAAAGTTGCTTAGAACATTTACTGAGCTGAAAGGTTCAGGAATTCTCTCTACAACATTGTTTAAGACCACATTTCCTGTGGATGTCTTTCTTTCTGCGCAGCCCTCCCACAATAACTAAAAGACCAAATCAGCAAAGCCTCAGTCCAAATTTTTAAAACTGCAGTTCTGGATATTCTTTCAGGTTGGTTTCAGAAGAAGGTGACCAATCACATGAGTTCCATCAGCTGATCTTTCAAGTAACCCTCCTTTCTTAAATTCTAGACCCTTCACTGTCTCCTGACCCAGCTATGAGCCAAAGTTCTACTTGGGTAGTCTTAAGTCTTCCTGCTTATTAAAAACTAATATCGAGCACTTCACCAGCTGTTATGGTGCATTCCAGTGCAATTAAAAGCTGTCCATTTACTCATACTGCAACTGTTTCACCACGCATATTTAACTTACTTTATATTAAAGGGAGCTTATAGTACCACCATAAGACATTATAAAGATAAGAGACAAATTTACACCGCTGGCCTATGTAGGTATGAGGGCACAGTTTTTCAGGTTTCCCCAACTACCATTGCTATGATGTTAACAAGTCTGCAAGTCCTACAGATACATCAGAACATTTGTGGTCAAGCCCTTAGGAAATAAGAAAAAGCAGAAGTTGCAGTACCATATTTTTCCCGTGGACCACTGTAGTCGTAAGGTTTGCCCTTGCGGAAGATTTTCAGAGTTGGGTAACCAGTGACATCGAACTTCTTTGCAAGCTCAGTTTCAGCAGTGGCATCAACTTTAGCCAGGGGAATAGGGGGCGTGCGCTTGCTGAGCTCCTGGGCAGCCTTCTCGTATTCTGGAGCAAGCCTTTTGCAGTGTCCACACCTAGGGAAGGAGACAGGAGGGCAGTTTTTACAAACCATGAGTCCTGCTAGGTATACCTGCTATCTCCGAATCGGAAGAGTTAAGTCTTCCAGAATGGAGAAAGTAGGAATGGGGTTATTCAGTCCACAGGACACTTCAGACTAGGAAGACTTGTCTCTCCAACCTGAAGAGGACAACCCCCCTATGCCTGGCCCCACACTACTATAGGTAGTTGCATTTTTAGAGGCCATTTTTAAACTAAGGACCAAATCTCTTTGGTTTTCAGTATCTCTCAATGTGTTCCCAAAATAGCAAATGAGAATCTTCAGTGAGGTTTTGGAGACCACTCCCTGCTGACCAACAGATCCAGTCTAGTCTTCAAGTGTAATGTGAACCTAGGTCCAGATTAGAGCTAGGGTATATCAGAGATACACACACCTGCACAAGGCAAGCCTCTTTAAAAGAGGAATAACAACAGAAAAATGGTTCACCAAGTGTGTTCACGCCAACTGTGCTAGGAAAGTACAGGTGACCGCCTTCTTCCTTACCATGGAGCATAGAATTCCACCAGGATTATGTCAGCACCGTTCACAACATCGTCAAAATTATCCTGAGTCAATACGAGGGTAGCTTCTGGTGGAGGGGTCCAATTGGGGTCAGAAACCTCCTTGACTTTGGCCACAATTGCTGAAATGCAGTTCAACAGCCCAATTAGCAAGGTTATATTATCATACCAGCAACATATTGAATGCAGGAGTTGGTACCAAGAATTTAATATAAGAGTGGCAAGCCTGGTCTTGGACCAAAGCTTACATGTTAAGCTCACAAGAACACTTTATTTATCAAGCACCCTTTATGCTGTACTTCATTGTTGGTATTGCCAAGGTCTTCTCTTCACTCCATAGAGCACCCTTCTTACGCAGAGCACAATCTGTAACTTTGCAGTGCTGTAGCATGTGAATTCCATCTCAAAACAGGCAGAGAAGGTAGGTTTTCCCCCTCTGACTAAAGTCAGACTCATGCTTTAAGTGAGAAACAAGTGGTTTTCTATATAGTCAATATAGAGTCCAGATGTTTCTTATTAGCTGATTCTTCAGAAAGCATGACACTACCTCCTCTTCTAGCCAAGGCATAGCTAGAAACCTTCTATTAGCAACAGCACTACCCACTACCTGCAAATTTGTTCTCCAGCATACAACCAATTGAGAAGACAGGCAAAATTTCAGCCCTCATAATACTATTCTGCTTAAGATAAAGTAACTTGAGATCAAAGTCCTTCAAAATAGTCACATTAAGAAGCAAGACTTATATAGTCTTTGCTTTCTTACAGAGAATTGCTACAGACTCGTGCTTACCATCTTCTGTCCGAGAACCGTCATAGTCAACAGGTTGGCCTTTCTTCAGGATTTTGATGGTTGGGTAGCCACTGACATCAAAACGACTTGCTAGTGAAGTGGCTGCAGTAGCATCTACTTTGGCAACTGGAATAGGAGGGTCATTTTCCTTCAGAGTTTTGGCTATCTTCTCATATTCAGGAGCAAACTGCTTGCAATGCCCACACCTGTCAGAAGATGACATGAATAGATACAATGATGTAAGACAAGAACCACAGGGGTAATTTGCTATTCTGCGTTTCCAGGATGCCTTCTGACAGATGCTCACAACATCAACACCAGAATGTTGGTCTTGCTATGTTTTCAGATAATGGAGAGGTAGAGATTTACTGTAGCTAATGTGCTGTGTTTTCAAAACTCGGCTTTTTTCTCCATTCAAAAGGCAACAACTTCCATGTGTCTCATAAAGCCATTATAAAAAAAGTAACTATCCCTTTTAAAACAAAATTGCAAACCTTGTGCTGTGCTTCTTGTCCTCCCTGTCCCCCCACATACGGTCTCATTCAGACTTCAGCTTCTACCTAACCTAGGTTCATTTTCTCTACTCAGCACCCCGAGTTGAACTGAAGGGAAAAATGAACCAGTAGTTAAGTTGGCCTGACGAAACTTCACACCCACTGCAGCATTGCAGCACCCACCCTCTGGCCACACCAAACCCTGGGAAGAACAGAGGCTCCTGCTGCAAAAGCTGACACAACAGAGGATACCAGCATAAGAAGCACTGAATATAGCTTGACAAGCTGAAGACAAAGCCAAGAAAATAAAGAAAAAAAAAGTGGAACGGTCATGTGTGGCAGACGACCTGTACTCCTTAGCCTCTCAACTGGCAAGAAGTGGAGTAGAAAAAAAGAAAAGAGGTGTTTGGTCTGTGATGACCACACATCTTTCTGCTTGGATAAATTAAGCTTCATGTTCAGTTTTCATGCAGGCAAACTACAGCTGCAGAAATAGTACCTACAGCAAAGCAGGAATGAGATTCTCTAATGACAGTAGCATTAGTTAAAATGCAACTCCATGTCAAGCAAGATCATATTCTCAACTCTATTCAAAGACTAGAAAAGGACATATGAGTAATCGTCTTTATATCACTAAGCCACAAAGGAAGAGAGGTCCTGGCTGCAACACTAACTTGCCAACTTTATTCAAATATACTCTACTCTTGTTTTTCCCCACTAACCACTGGTGTTATTCTGTGTACCCTGGTATGCCAGTGGAATTATCACCATTAGGCAGATGTATGAGACACTGTTTAAATTCACAATACAAACGAGCTTTGTCCTTACTCATACCACACCCTTCTGGCAAGGAGAGAGATTTGAACTTGAGAAGGAAAACCTTCTAGCAATTTCCCTGCTAGGGAAATCTTCATTCCCCCGTCTAGTTGAGGAAATACCCAAGTTCTCAGTGGGCCAGCACAAGGACACAATAGCAGGCTGCAAGACCACACTGCGTAACTTCCCTGGAGCTCACTGGGACCCATCCCAGTTCCCTGACAGGCACAGAGCAGGGACAGGACCAGGGCTGTGCTTCCCTTGGCATGGAATCCCTCAGCATGACCCACATCTGTGGAGAAAGAGCAGGCATGTTGTCTGTTGCACGGTACAGGGGAAAGGAAAAGGGTACCTACGCGTCTGGACTACAGCAAAGTCCACTGCTTCTCCTGCAGGCAAGCTACTCCTATGTCATCTTTAAAATTGCAACCCAAGCTCCCTTTTTAAGAGTGTCCTGTCACAGAAGCCCCCAGCATCCACCCCATCCTGCACCTAAGGAGGTACCACAAGCTGTGAACTCACCATGGTGCATAGAACTCCAGCAGCACCGTGTCCTTGTCTGCAGTAAAGGTGTCAAAGTTTGCATCATTCAAGACTAATACACCATTTTCTTCTTCAACTTCAGAATCATCATCATCATCTTCGTCATCTTCATCATCATCACCATCATCATCAGCTTCTTTTGTAACCGATTCTGGAAAAGTAAAAGTGAAAGTGCAATACAGATTAGGTTTTGTCAAGTTTAACATTAAAATAACACTAGAGGTTAAAGATGGATTAAGTAAATTCCATGGTTAAAAAAAAAGTATCAACACAGCTACCTCTGTTTGCAAAGAGCTTGGACTCTGATATTTGACCAGTTGCATTTCATTTCTGTGCATGCTATGCCAGCTAACAATATCAATATTTCAGTGAAGTGTCAAAAAGCATTTTGCCCTTCAGGGCAAACAACAAAATGGACACACAAGAATTAATGCATGCAGACCCATATGACAAATGCTACCAATGTCCGTTGGGTATCTTGTTGAAATGTGGGAAGCAAGGCACCAGACATGCTTTGTTGGATAAGAAGGGCACACAGATGATACCTGAATTCAAACAGAAGCCTTTCATCACGCAGCAAAACAGCTGTCCTTCAGGTGCAACAACTTTTGATTAGAAAATTAGTTGTCTTAAACCAAAAAAAGCAGATGTTGTCTATCCCCAATGCTTCCCTTGTACCCTCACTTACTACACCTGTGACACCACAACTGCTATGCTCTGCCTGTCTGAAGGTCTCATAAACAGACAGGCTTGCTATAAACTCAAATGCTATGATTTCAGTACTACCAAGATGGTTTAATTCAAAATTATGCTTGTGTTCCTGACTGCCCAGTCCCACCCCTGCCACCTCAGTATTTTCAGTTACAGTGATGTTTTAGGTCTCCAATTCATTAAAGAGACTTTCAGGAGCACCAGTCCGCTCTGGGTCAGCATCAGGCTGCAGAATGAGTGTAAAATCAAGTAATTAAGTGACTGTCACAGGAATCCCATGAAAACCCACTCCTATGCACTTGGCAGATGCAAGGTACTCTTCTAAAATAAATGGAGTGAAAACATCTTTCAAAGAACTTTTGGGGAGGCCTTTGATTAAGGAGAACCAAAACTGCTGGTCCAGAACAGGTCTTTCAAGGAGAAAGCAGAGTTGCTAAATTACCAAAGCAAAGTTAGCACATTTCAACTGGTTCAATCTTTGTTGGCTTGGAATTTGAGATGGTTTCTTTAATATTTAATCTTTCACATGTTCCTTTAAACCTTTTTTTTTTTTTTGTTTCAACTGCTGTCATTTGCCACAAGCAGACCTTCCTGAATGACTTTAAAGGAATTTTAGTCACAGAACAAGTAACGAAAACACTTCATCCCAAATGAAAACTCTGCAACAATGAAGCTAAGGCCCTTTGAACCACTGGGAGCCCCAGGATTACAAAACAAAGAGATTAAAGTTTCTTGTTGAACACTATTCTCTACTTAACTTTAATTGGCTTTTGAGTAAGCTGACAGGAGTTACTGCAGTAGGACAGCAAATCACGTACATGTAAAGTACTTATTCAGGACAAGAATTCTGAAAACATTCTGATTTCACCTGGAATTTGAAAGGTAAGAATGATAAATATGTAGTATCCAGGTATGAAAAAGTGATAAAAACTAAACTCTACTATTCTCAGACCAATGGCAGGCCATAGCAACAAGCTCACCCACAGACAAAATTATGCCATTAAATTGCAATAGCCATTTTTCTGTTAGAAGATACTAAAAAAATAAGCCTGTATGCTTTCAGAAACCAATATGTGCCCCTGGAGAAAATGCTTTAATTTTAATTAGAACCCAACTTTATACACCACCAAAATAAAAAAGCTTCTGATGAGGGGATAGATCAGAGGAGATCATTTATCACACAACAGTAGCCACCTGGATTAAGTTTGTTTAACAACTACTACTGTTTCAAATAATCTATAAAGCAGCTAAAAGCACTATTTGCAAGTGGACAATGCCTCCTGTGTTGCGGCCTCTGAGCACTTGCAGTGAAAGGGCTGAACTCTCCAACACCCTTGAAGTGAATCTACAACAGTCATGTACCGTCAAGACAGCATTGGTGAAAAAGCTAGTTTTCGGGGGTTTCAGCAGCCAATACTTCTGCTTACATGCGTGCCCAGCAGCTTTGAGGGTTATGTTTCACCGCAGGGTGTTCATGGTTGGTCTGTGACTGAATTCCCAGGGAGTTGTGCAACGCCCATTGCTTTTCCAAGCAAATCACTTGGGACTTGATTTTTCCTGACACAAAGGAATTTGAGCAAAACTAGCCGGCCTATTGTGCTGATGCATTTCTGAAATTAACCAGCAGGCTTCGATTCTCATTCCTGCTTGCTGTGCTAACTACCCACCTCCAAACAAGAGAAAAACACCACTGCAACTGCTGTGGCATAATCTCATGTTTTAGAAAGCTGAGAACAAAGGATCACCCACATCATCCTGCATAAATGGAAAAATGTTAAACCATTAGATCTGAAATCGTTCTGTACCTTTCAATGTCCATACAGCTTGCCAACATAAAACTTCCTTGACAGTGACACATTCTCACAGGCATTATACACACCCACGTCCTCCTGCTCAGAGGTGGAGGCAGGACAGCTGTACCTCACAGCAGGACTCCAGCTTTTGCCTCACGGAGGGCATGCATTTCCAAAAAAAAGTTAACCATACCTAAAAAATTGTCCTCAACAGTGCAAACTCACCCTCTGTAGTACCCAGCTTCACCAATACCTAGAGTTATTGTAGCTACCTCTAATGTCCCCTTTAGCATTGGGACTGAAAGACCTGCTCCAAGCACCTGATCAAGTATAGGAAAAGTAAGCAGGACTTTTTTTTCATTACAAGCAAGAAACTTCCCTCTGCATTAGTGATTTACAACTTGAAGAGAACAGATACAGAATGCATCTAACTGGGACACCTGACACTGCAGAAGTAGCTAATAAGTATTTGCATAAAACTGTTCATGAAAATAAAATAGCTGCACCCACACTGAAGTGTCTGTTTCCTAAAGCTATTTGCAAAGCAGGTGGACAAACCAAAAAGTGACAGCTGTGGCTAAAACCTGCCCTCCAGTAAAACATGGACCACTCTCTTTTTTACTACAACAAAGCATTTCCACAATTTTCAACACATTACTACACAAGTCAAAAAAACATTATGAAGATGACACTAATTTTAAGACTTCAGGTACACGATGCCAGCTGGCAGGCCTTCCTCAGGATGACAGCTACTCTAACTGAAACTAATTCTTATAGTAACTTCACTGAACTTTCAACATTTATCGGAAGTTTAGCCTGGTAACTTTTTCTTAAATAAGGTGAATCCTGCATGAAAAAGTCTCATTCAGACATCAATGACTTCTGGATTCTGCATGAAAGTTTCCTTTTGAGGAGGGCACTGCAGTGACTGTTTCTCAACTGGATGAGCTCAGTTTTCAGAAACACAGAAGTCAAGACTTACAATTTGTTGCCAGGGCATTCAAAAACCTTTTTATGAAAACAGTCTTCCTCAATCTTTTCTGCAGTGGATCTTCTACACAAATCCCTCTTTTTCCTTCATCAGGAAGCAAAGAGTGTTAACACTCATGACCTAGGCTAACCTTGCTGCAAGCACGTTTGCTTCACTGCCCCAGTCAAACTTCACTTCCAAAACCATACAGCGCAACATGCCTGGTTTCATCTGAAGTTTTCATCTCCTGAACAATCAATTTATATAAGGTCACTTGCTTGCTGCAAATCAAATTTGTTCGACTTCATACAGGTCTGCATTTCAAGAGCAAAACCAGAATTCCCTAACTACACACATTTTTAAAGCAAAGACTTGGTAAAGCCTCCTTCATGATTTATACACAATTTTGAGATACACAGCAGAAATAAGAAAATTATTCAAGTTGTGCATTGGATTAGTGTTCAACTTGCACATAGGAGAAAATACTTTCATCACTGTGCATCTTTGATCCTGATAACTCATATAATGAGAAGAGCAGCACACGCAGGAAGCACTGATGCGAGCCTGGATGGCAAGAAGCTGAGCTCCTGCTGCTGGCCAGACTTCACTGTGACATTACAGGAGTTACTCCAACACCTGAAGGCAGTAGGGGAAGTCAGTACCGGGCTTTGCACATGCTACAAAGCAATGACAACCAAGTGTTTTAGCTAAAAGCAAAGACATAGACATAATACATAATCTAGCCATGAAGCATTTTTTTTTTTTTCTAAGCTGAAATACGGGTATCTCCTTACTGCAGGTGCTATATCCTATAAAAAAAGAATAATCTCTTGATCCTTATCCTACAGATCATACAGCTGGTTGCACAGATAAGGTACCTGACGTAAATGCATGTCTTCAAGTTTCAGTGCCAATTCACTGAGTAAGAATTTGCAGGACTGGAGGTCATCCATAACCCCACCTTCCTCAACAGCATCTATTTAACATGCAGCAGTTTTAACGGAGGAAATACAAAAGATAAAGGATTTCTCAAAATCCACATGAAAGATGCTAGAAGCCAAAGAAGCACCTTCAAATGCTTGCCTCCTATGTACAGGTGCTAAACTTAAGTCACAGCAGCTTTGTTTCAGCTAATTTTGGAAAGGAGCAGACACGCATCAGTAAAATTCAAAGACAAGGGGAAGAAACACCAAGAAACCAGCCTGACACGGCCTCCCTTCTAGGCAAAAAAACCCTAATCAGTTTGAAACACACAGATCCCCTGAATTAAGGGGTAAGGAAAAGAGTGCTCCGTCGGATAATTACATTGCAAATTCACTGGTAATTTAAAAGCCAGACGACACGGCTAATCACTAGCTCTTCACGCCGTGCTTAGAAGAGGGAGAGCAGCCGCGCACAGCCCTCTGACAAGCCGGCTCTCCGCGACACCGGCGCCATCCCGGAGGGGGATAGGCGTCGCCTCAGTCCACAGGCCTGCGGGGAGCCGCCGCACGCCAGCCCGGCCCCTGCGGCGCCCCGCCGGGCCCGAGCTCCCCGCGGCGCCTGGGAAGGGGGGGGTGGGGGGAGGGGGCAGCCAGGCCGCCGCCGGCCCGCCCCTGGCCTACGCTCACCCTCAAGCCCCCCACTCACCCCCGTCACCGTCGTCCTCCTCGGCCGCCGCGCTCCGCGCCAGGAGGGCGATCTGGGCCAGCCCCAGCAGCAGCACCAGCACCCACAGCCCCCTCGGCCTCATCCTGCCGTCGCTCCCCGACTCGGCTCAGCTCGGCTCGGCCCGGCCCACTCCGCTCCGGCCCGCCGCGCCCCTCGCGGGACGCCGCGCCCTCTGATTGGCTGGCGCCCCGCGACGCGATCGGTGCGGCCACCAATCGCCTCGCGCGCTCCTCCGAAGCGGTTCCGCCAGGCGCGCGCCCCGCTCTGCCCCAGCAGCGGCCGCTGATCCACGGCGGCGGGAGAAAACGGGAGCGGCCGGAGCAGCGCGCGCCAGACGCCGTCCGTAAAATGAGGCGCCCGCTCTGAGGTGCCGCTCCCCTATTGGCTGCCCGGGGCCACCAACCGCCGGCCGCCACGCGGTTCAGGCGCAGCCGCCCTGGCAGCGGGGGGAGGTGGCGAGGGAGGGAACGGGGAGGGAGGCCGGGCTCCTGCCCCGCCCCCCAAGGGCCGGAGGCCACATCGCCTTTCGGGATAGGCGGGGAGCGGGAGGGGCGGGGCCAGGGGGCGGTGGCAGCCTGTCAGCACGCGCCGCGTGCGCGGGGCGGGGGCGTGGCGCAGCGTGGCGTCCGTCTGCCGCGGGGGGCGGGGGGGGTGCGTCGCCGTGCGTGGGGCGCGCGGGGAGGTGGGGGCGGGGCGCAGCCGCCCAGTGCCCGTTTGGGTGGCTGACCGCCGCTCGGCCGGGCTTGGGGCGGGTCCGGTGCGCCCCTCGGGGGGACTGGGTACAGCAAGTCCCTCTGTAATATCGTGATTACCGGCTATAGGCAAAGACTCATAGACTCACAGCATGATCTGGGGCTGGAAGGGACCTCTGGAGATCAGCTCCTCCAACCCCCTGCCAGAGCAGGGTCACCCAGAGCAGGTCCCACAGGAACGTGTCTGGGTGGGTTTGAATGTCTCCAGACAAGGAGACCCCACCACCTCCCTGGGCAGCCTCTGCCAGGGCTCTGCTACCCTCAGAAAGGAAAGAAGTTTTCCCTCATGTTGAGATGAAATTTCCTGGGTTCCAGTTTGTGCCCGTTGCCCCTTGTCCTGTTGCTGGGCACCACTGAGAAGAATCTGGCCCCATCCTCTTGACACCCACCTTTTAGATACTTACAGGCATTGATGAGATCCCCTGTCAGCCTTCTCTTCTCCAGGCTAAACAGACCCAGGTCCCTCAGCCTTTCCTTGTAAGAGAGATGTTCTCATCCCCGGATCATCTTTGTGGCCTTTGTGGCTGTACCCTCTCCAGCAGTTCCCTGTCCTTGAACTGGGGAGCCCAGAACTGGACACACTATTCCAGATGGGGCCTCACCAGGGCAGAGGAGAGGAGAGGATGACCTCCCTTGCTCTGCTGGCCACGCTCTTCTTATTGTACCACAGGAGACCATTTGCTGCCTTGGCCGCAAGGGCACATTGCTGGCTCATGGTCATGTTCTCTACCAGAACTTCAGGTCCCTCTCTGTGCGGGTGTTACAGGCCGTGAGCATACGAAGGGTGCATGCTGCCATCTCTCTGAATGAGTGTCTTATGCTTAACTTCTGGTATTTCCAAAACCCTGTGGTGAAATTGGAATAATTTATCTGGGTTATAAGAGAGCAGTAATTCACTGAGTCTGGTTTTTCCAAGTTTATCAGCCTCCCACTCACCAACAAACCCACAAACATAAGCAGGCCTTGGGATAGTTGATTCTTCCCCTTCCTCCTTCCCAGCATAGCTATGGCACCTGTTGGAGGGGCAATAACTGCATTTCTTTCTTTGCCTTACTGATTGTGACTGTGGAGAGTGATAACAGGATAATTTCTAACCATGATTGTTCGAATGTTTATCTGCTTATCTATGACATAATAAGACAGTGCTAAAAACTGGGCTTTTAGTGCTCAAATTTCCAGTTTGGCTACATACTTGGACAAATTCACAGCGGTTTATTTTCTTTTTAATAAGATTCTGACCCTTGAATAGTTTGTGAACATAAAGCACCGTTAAATTCAGTGCACAGCATTCATACTCTGAAGTGGTAGCAGTAGTTTGCCGTAATCAAATATCTTCCTGATCTTGAAGTGCAAGCTTAAAATACGAAACCCATGATTTTAGGGGACTGAGAACACACAGTGTTGCTCTGAAAGACTATTGATGCACCTAGGTTGCCATTTGGAATTTGTTAGTGGTCTGTAGCAAATAGGTTGGAAAAAGGCATTAAAATCCTGCTTTGTTTTACGTTGCTAACTTATAGAATGAGAGCCAGTGCTTTTCCTCAACTCAGCTGCCAAACAAGTTTGAGTATGAAAGGTAAGAAAGAGTATGAAAGATTTTTATTTAGAGTCTGTTCACTGTTCGGTTAATACAACCCTTTATTTGAATATTCTGTTGGTGTGTGAAATATTTATTGCCTTCTTCATCAGAGTTTATAAGAGAAATAGCATCTGTTGTAATCCATTTTATTCTGATTTTGGTTGGAAATTACCTACCTGATAGTGACCTGTGTCAAGGTAGAGGAGTTCTGTCAGGCCCAGTAGGCCATTGGAAAACAGGTTAAAAAAAGCTTACAGAAAAAATAGGCATGTAAAATGTGAGTGTGAGTATTGTTTTTGTCAGTTAAAATGTGAAATACAGGATTTAAATTGTTTTTATTTTGTGATAGCTAAGTTTTCTGGTTATTGTGTTTTACGTCATACTTGTTAACCAAGTTGAAAAATGAGATCAGTAGATTTGCTAGGCAGTCAAGGGTGTCAAGCACCAACACCCAGCTAAAACAGTGAAAAGAAAGCGCAAATAATACAAATAAAGAGTTTGTTTGGTTTTTTTTTTTTTTTTTGTTTATTTGAACTGCAGGAGGAAAGCCTGCAAGACCCTGTAATCCCTGTTCAGACAAGGACAGCCTGATCACCCGACTGAGAGATTTGCTAAATTGTAGGTGAATTGTGTGGGTAGTTAACAGTATTGGTAGCCTGGATCTCAGGCACATCCCACTAGACAAACAGGACCTTGGCAAAGGTCCATAGTCTGGTTTGTCTTCAAACCAACAGGGCTGTGCCTGTCTTCCTCGTTTGGGGTAGCACAGTGTAGCACAGTGAGTCATAAACAGCACACCTTACACCAGCTGGGGCACAAGCTCAGTTCGATTGTGAAATACACTGGGCACTGGAAAGAGTGTGCTGGCAGCACAGCTTTTCCAAGAGATTCCTTCCTGCTCTCTAAAGGCTTGCTTACTTGTGAGGATGAGCACATGAAGCTGAGTATCCTCTGAACTAACCACCACTGGTAGGAGCACCACTGAATTTTGCCGAGTACTTATTCTTTACGTGAGCTAGTAACATGAAAACCCTCCTCATATCCAGGAGGGTATCTAGGCAGAAGGTAAGTGGAACAGAGCCTAGAACAGATAACTAGATATAGGGTCATCAGCGGCTTGGATGCACAAAAAACTGACTGGCACAGGTCCCTTGCAGCATGTCTGATGTGAGAAACTGGTCATACTTACCAGTCACTTGAGCTGCATACATACTAGAGAGCAATCAAGCAGTGAAAATATGAAACCTCACAGAGCATCTATGGAGCATTTTCTAGGTAAAAGGCATTTCTGTCTGATAGCATCTGCTATGCTGCAGAAAAATCCAGGTGTTGGCACACTTTGGTTATTTGAAAATGGGTTGCATTTTGCACACACTGTGTTTTCAAATCCTTATAATCTGTTAGCGTCACCATTGGCAGACTTGTATCCTCAGAAAAAAGCAGGCAATCATACTCTTTAAATACACTTTTCCTCAGGAACATTCAATGTGTGTCTTCCCTGTTGGTTTAAGTTGCCAATGGCTACCTTAAAGTCTTCACTGGTTGCACCTGTGTTTTCCAGTACCTGTAAGCGGCGGACTGTGGAAATATCTATCTGTACCATAGCGTAATTTTCTCCTTCAAAAGGAGGCCTAGTTGCTAGTCATCTTCTGTACATCAGTCTGCCAATTCTATGGGGTACAGTTGTTGATCTTAGATGAGGCATATTCAGCAGTAAATGTCAAAGAAGAAAAGAGCCAATGTTCTTTCACAAAACCCGTGAAAATGGCAAGGTATGCCAGACTAAGCTACATTAGTCTAGCTTCTATTATTAAAATATATTATAGTCTCCAAAGTAGATTTGAACCTACTTGGTTTTGCACAGCCTGATGATACTGAGTGGTTACCTGTCCTGTAAGGATACTGAGCAACTATAATGGTCTCACATGTGTTTATTAATATCTTTATTGATGGTCTGGACAAGGGGATTGAATGCACCCTCAGTAAGTTTGCAGATGACACCAAACTAGGTGGGAGTGTTGATCTGCTTGGGGGTCGGAAGGCTATACAGAGAGATCTGGACAGGTTGGATCAATGGGCCAAGGCCAATGGGATGAGGTTCAATAAGGCCAAGTGCCAGGTCCTGCATTTTGGTCACAACAACCCCGGGCAATGCTACAAGCTTGGGGAGGAGTGGCTGTAAAGCTGCCCGGCAGAAAAGGACCTGGGGGCGTTGGTGGACAGCCGGCTTAACATGAGCCAGCAGTGTGCCCAGGTGGCCAAGAGGGCCAATGGCATCCTGGCTTGTATCAAGAATAGCGTGGCCAGCAGGAGCAGGGAAGTCATCGTGCCTCTGTACTCAGCACTGGTGAGGCCTCACCTCGAGTACTGTGTTCAGTTTTGGGCCCCTCACCACAGGAAAGACATTGAAGTGCTGGAGCGTGTCCAGAGGAGAGCCACCAAGCTGGTGAGGGGTCTGGAGAACAAGCCCTACGAGGAGAGGCTGAGGGAACTGGGCATGTTGAGTTTGGAGAAGAGGAGGCTGAGGGGAGACTTCATTGCCCTCTACAACTCCCTGAAAGGAGGGTGTAGAGAGGCGGGGGTTGGCCTCTTCTCCCAAAGGAAGAACGACAGGACCAGGGGAAATGGTCTGAAGCTGTGGCAAGGGAGATTTAGATTAGATATTAGGAAGAATTACTTTACTGAAAGAGTGGTCAGGCACTGGAACAGCCTGCCCAGGGAGGTGGTGGAGTCCCCATCCCTGGAGGGATTTAAGAAACGTGTAGACATGGCTCTTCAGGGCATGCTCTAGTGCCCAAGATTATTGGTTTGTGGTGGGGTGTTGTGGGTCGGGTCGCGGGTGTGGGGTTTAGTTGGTGGGTGGTGTTTTTGGTGGTGTTTGTTGGTGAGGTTTGTGGTTTTGGTTTTTTTTGGTTTGTTTTTTTTTGTTTGTTTGTTTTATGTGGTTGGACTCGATGATCTCAGAGGTCCCTTCCAACCACTAAGATTCTGTGATTCTGTGTGATAGCTGCTGATTCACTGTACAGATTCACTGTAATCAGATTCACTCTACAGATTCACTGTAATCCTTAGTATCACAGCGTGATACTGACTAGATGCTGACTGATATTGCCTGAACAGAGGTGCAACAAATTAATTTACTATTTTAAATACGAACTTTGAGGCTGGGTGCTATAGTAAATTGCTGATGAATGCTTAAAGGATTGGAAATTCATTTTAATGGGATGTGTGCAGCCACAGCATTATGTCAATTAACTAAGGTGTTGGACTGTGGTACTCAGCATATTCAGTGGGACCATGTGACAGTCAACTTTGTCTTCCTGCGATTTTTTTGGAATGCAGTATTTTTTCCATACAGCACAAGCTGGTGGCGCTCTTGATGCCACGCACTGGCAATCTAAAATATGGCTGAAATACTGCTAATAGATACTTGACTTTGCAGCATGTGCACAGTTCTGAATAGTTTGGGGGGAATGCTCTCAAAACTTGTTTTCTAAAAAAAACTGTTCAGTTGCAAAACCTCTCTTTTACGTGATCTGCCAGTTTTAAGCTGGCATAGTGTCACACAGGTGTTTTGAATGATTTTTCTCGTAGTTTTCTTGTTAACCTCATTTATGTTTTTTGCATAATAGCTAAACTTTCACAGGAAATGATACTGAGTTACCTTGTACATCATCATCACGTAAATCACTTCAGTGACTCTCAGAACAATGCTTAAAATATCCATTGTGTTTTGCATTTCATCTAAATCTAGAAACAATTTAGAGAGCAAGAGAAAACACTTAAAGAACTCGGATTTTGATCAGTGGTTGATTCATGTATTATGATGCCTATTTTAATTTGCAGTGATCATTGTAGAAACATGATAAAAATTTTCATGTGAAAATGTTCTACTTCAGTACTACTAAATTCTTGCAAGTTAATGAAATATGGTAAATCACAGTAATATAAATACTATTGATTCCTATGTTGCACTCTTGTTTTGCTGCAGTGATTTTGATTGTCTATCTGGATGACTTTTTTCCAGGTTTTGTTATGAATTTTTTTTCTTTTTTTTTTTTGTTTGGGTTTTTTTTTTCTTAGTTCTTGGATCTCTGTGCCATATTAAATGAGTTCATACTTGCTATAATTTGATGTGCTCAGCTCAAAGAAACTTTTACAAATGCATCATCCTAAAAATGATAAAATTCTGGGTCATTTCATGGGAAGTAAAAACTTTTAAAGAGTGGTTTTCCATCTCTAAATTAGAAGTTGAATACATTGCTAGATAATATTAAGACCTCATTTCAGAAGCATATGATACAAGTACTGCTAAAATTAGCATATGTAAACTGTCTAGTTATTATATTAATGTCATTACAAAATTGGATCTAGGGCTTCAAAAAAATTTGGAAATTTAAAATGACAACTGTTAATAAAATTACTGTAGCTGACTTCACCCAGTACAGATTGCAGTGTCTAACATGTAACATCATAGTACAATAGCATGGTTTGGGCTGGAAGGGACCTTTAAAGATCATCTAGTCCAACCCCCCTGCCCTGGGCAGGGACACCTCCCACCAGACCAGGTTGCTCAAAGCCCCATCCAGCCTGGCCTTGAACACACTGGCCAGTGATGGGGCATCCACCGCTTCTCTGGGCAATATGGTCCAGTGTCTCAACATCTTTACCATAAAAAATTTCTTCCTTACATCCAGTCTAAATCTCCCCTCTTTCAGTTTAAAACCATTAACCCTTTGCTTGTCACTACAGGCCTTGGTAAAAAATCTCTCTCTCCATCTTTCTTATAAGCCCCCTTCATATATTGGAAGGCTGCAGTAAGGTCTCCCTGGAGCCTTAGCCAGGCTGAACACCACAAACTCTCTCAGCCTGTCTTTGTAGGAGCAGTGTTCCATCCCTCTGACCATTTTCCTGACCCTCCTCTGGACTCACTGTAACAGGTCCATGTCTTTCTTGTACTAGGGACTCCAAAGTTGGATGCAGTTGGATGCAGGTGGGCTCTCATGAGAGCAGAGTAGAGAGGGAGAAACACCTCCCTTGACCTGCTGGCCACATTTCTTTTTGTGCACAACAGGAGACGATTGCCTTTCTGGGCTACAAGCACACATTGCTTTACCATCCACCAGTACTCCCAAGTCCTTCTCTGCGGGGCTGCTCTCAATCCAGTCTGTAGGGATGTTGAGGATTGCCCAGGCCCAGGTGCAGTGCTAACACTAACTTGTGTTAGTAAGTGAAACGTTGACCAGGCAAGGGATTGTGATTACCTACTCTAGTAAACTGTTAGATGCTCGCTGACACAATGCTGGCCTGTGCCAAGTAGAGCACTTCCAGGGACTTGTGGGCATTTTCTGGAGCTGGCATCTTCTTGGGAGCTGTTTGTGTGCAGCCAGCCTGCTTAGAGAGTGAGAGAATTTATTAGCATAGGTGTAAGAACTTTCACGTTGGTTGGCCTGAGTGCCTAGGAATATCCCAGATATATCTAATTTACTGGTATAGATGTGGCATTTCAGTGATTTGTTACTTGGTGCCAAGAACAGCAGAGAACGTGTGAAAATACATGCCATACTCAAGGAGATAGGTGGCCTAAATGCTGTCCCTTACATTATTTTTCCTCAGAGCTCTGTATCGCAAGAAGCAATTGGTAATGGATGAGAAGAGATTACTTCAGGTGTCTGTGAAGTTGCAAGGCTCCTAAATTTGGATGACTACGATTCCAGTACAACTCTGTAAGTATAGTTCATATCTAAACTGTAGTTTATAACATGGTTTGGTTTTGTTTTGTTTTTTCAGCTGAAATATATGCATATAGATCACTTTTATGGAGTTCAATGGTAAATGAATATGGAATAAACATTGGAACCTTTCAGCAAGGTCACATTCTAGCACTTTCAATGTGCAAAAGCAGTCTTATCAGTATCAACACTACAGTGTGTTGACAGCTGGGATGTAACAGAGTGGATGTAACAGAACCTTGATGGCAACTACTGCTAGAATTACTTACTTTTTCACAAATTGTTTTTCTCTGTTTGTCCTGCCTCCTGTAAGAGAAAGTTGAACTTGGTGAAGTTTGGTGCATTTCTGGCTCTAATGGTTTTTAGCATATGGGGATCTCAGAAAAAATTGCAGCAGACTTCTGTGTGCATATAGCACAATGGTCTCCAGTACTGTGAAAGTGCAGAAATGCATCTTGATAATGGTTGACCTAACAAGATGAGAATAGTTGTTTTATGTTGGAAAACTGGAAAAAATTAGTAATTACCTTGCAGAGGATGTTATAACTTTTCCAAAGGTCTGAGGTGCCACACTGTTTGGGCACATCTTTCCATCTGAAGAAGCAAGGAAGGTTGAAAAATTTTCATGTAGAAAGCATAAAGATTCCTAGTTGGTTTCACTTGGCCTGAGTCTAGCCTGGAAAGTTGAAACACTTCTTTGCAGCCAGAAAAAACTGTTTTTTCCACTGTGACCTGCCACAAAGGACCCTAAGTTAGGGCAGGACCTGCCTGCTAGGTGCTGTCCGAGCAGGGAGCAGAAAAGGCTGTGAGAGGCAATATTGAAAGATGCATCTTAAATAAGCAGCAGAGAGGAACTGTGTTATTCTCGGCAAAGATGCTGGTGAACAGTTGTGCTAATGGTGCTGCACAGGCACTGGAAGCACTAGTTTCATTTTGGGATTGTGTTTGGGGTTAGTGAGGCTGATGGAAATGCAGATTTCCCAGCATTGTCTATACCTCAGCACCTCCGTGGATTTATCTCTTCATTTAGCTCTGACCGTGATCCATCTGGCCTCTGAAGAGATCCAGTGATCCCACAAGAAAAAAAAGGGGATATAATACGGAATGAACGTCCCCTTTAAATGTGGGTCCCACCTCCATCAGAGCAGGAGTCTTGTCATATGCACAGCTGGCCACAAGATGTTGGTGTCAGAGGGGAAGTTGGAGTGAAGGGCCTGGGAGGTTGAACATGGAGTGGAGATCTCCCTCTTCCCCATTCTGGGAATGCTGCAAGGAACAGTTGCTGCATTGGCCCCTGCCTTTAGAAACTGGCATGGTATTTTGGGGGCTTGAGGCTATAGTGCAGGTCAGGAATTTTTCCAGCTCTTTACAGGGTGGCTTTGGTTTGGTTTGTGCATTAGACCCAGCAGAAGGCTGAGAACTCTCTGAGGTAAGGCAAGTTAAGAGCAGAAAGCAGACAGGATTAGAAACAGGAACAGATTCTGGCCTGAGGGGGAGGCTGTTGCCCTTGGAACAGTCATAGAATCATAGAATGGTTAGGGTTGGAAGGGACCTCAAAGATCATCGAGTTCCAACCCCCCTGCCATGGGCAGGGACACCTCCCACCAGACCAGGTTGCTCAAGGCCCCATCCAGCCTGGCCTTGAACCCCTCCAGGGATGGGGCATCCACAACTTCCCCGGACAACCTGTTCCAGTGTCTCACCACCCTCATAGTAAAAAAATTTCTTCCTGATATCTCATCTGAATCTTTTTTCTTCCAATTTAAAACCGTTTCCCCTTGTCCTATCACTACACCTCCTGGCAAAGAGTCCTTCTCCAGCTCTTCTATAGGCTCCCTTCAGGTATTGAAAGGTTGCTATAAGGTCTCCCCGGAGCCTTCTCTTCTCCAGGCTGAACAGCCCCAGCTCCCTTAGTCTGTCTTCATAGGAGAGGTGCTCCATCCCTCTGATCATCTTCGTGGCCCTCCGCTGCACCTGTTCCAGCCGGTCCATGTCCTTCCTGTGTTGAGGACTCCAAAGCTGGACACAGTGCTCCAGGTGGGGTCTCACGAGTGCAGAGCAGAGGGGCAGAATCACCTCCCGGGACCTGCTGGCCACACTTCTCCTCTACGTCGGGTCCTGTGCCAACCGAGAGACCCGACGGTCGCACGTAACGGCCGAGTACAACTCGAAGAGCAGGTATTCGTGAGGGTTCAGGAAGAGGAGTCCCGACGAGAGGTCGGTAAGAGGTGGGTTGGACATAAACACGGACCCCAACGGATGTCCCAGGTGCAGAACCCTGCACTTGGCTTGGTTGAACCTCATGTAATTTGCACGAGCCCACCTCTCCAGCCTGTCCAGGTCCCTCTGGATGGCATCCCTTCCCTCCAGCGTGTCAACTGCACCACCGAGTCATCCTGTGTGGTACAGTACTCCAGTAGTCAAAGGTAAGTATCTTGCATACAGCTTTTATCTGACAGCAGAAAGCACA
Source organism: Calidris pygmaea (assembly GCA_003697955.1). Lineage (NCBI taxonomy): Eukaryota > Metazoa > Chordata > Aves > Charadriiformes > Scolopacidae > Calidris > Calidris pygmaea. The sequence continues at coordinate 283,432 of QJSC01000318.1, forward strand.
GGCATTCTAGGTTGTCACCCGTAAAGAGCCTATTTTTTTATCCAGGAGGATGATTCAAGGGCTTGGTATAGTCTGTTGCAGATTATGTCAGTGAAAAACTTCCTAAAGATAACTGCTGTGTGTAGCTGGCACAAGGTGGCACAGCTTTTCCATCCCAGAGCGTGCTGCATGGGAGTCAAGGGAAAGGGGGCTTGTGAGCCCTGTATGTCCATGGCAGAGCCTCTCACAGTGCTTTCATAATAACCTGTCAGGTTCCACTTCCAACTCCAGTTCCATGGAGACCTCTAACATAACAGACCTCTAAGAGCTTAAGGTTTCTTGTCATTTTCACATGGTTGACAGGACCTTTGCAGCAGAAGCACTATATTTAACCTCCCTGGCACTGGTGGGAAGTAAACTACTTGGTAGCGGTGCTGCGAATCCTGGGGCTTGCTGTGTCTCACCATCTGCTCACCAAAGCCAGCTGTGCAGTGGCAGTGGTTTTCAGAGGAATGCCTGTGCTCATGACTGGTGGTGTAGAATATTTTCACACAAGTATTTCGCATTTTAAAAAGAATACTTACATCTTTGTAATCCACCTATTGTGTGCAAGCAATGATTTGCCATACATGCAACCCCAGGCAACACTACAGGCTGGGGAAGAGTGGCTGGAGCTGCCCAGCAGAAAAGGACCTGGGGGTGTTGGTGGACAGCCGGCTGAACATGAGCCAGCAGTGTGCCCAAGTGGCCAAGGTGGCCAACAGCATCCTGGCCTGTGTCAGGAACAGTGTGACCAGCAGGAGCAGAGCAGTGATGGTGCCTCTGTCCTGGGCACTGGTGAGGCCTCACCTCGAGGGCTGGGTTCAGTTCTGGGCCCCTCACCACAGGAAGGACATTGAGCTGCTGGAGCGTGTCCAGAGGAGAGCCACCAAGCTGGTGAGGGGTCTGGGGAACAAGTCATATGAGGAGAGGCTGAGGGAACTGGGCATGTTGAGTTTGGAGAAGAGGAGGCTGAGGGGAGACCTCATTGCCCTCTACAACTCCCTGAAAGGAGGGTGTAGAGAGGTGGGGGTTGGCCTCTTCTCCCAAGGGAAAAATGACAGGAGCTGGAAATGGGCTGGAAGTTGGGGCAGGGGAGGTTTAGATTAGATATTAGGAAGAAGGAAATGGGCTGAAGTTGGGGCAGGGGAGGTTTAGATTAGATATTAGGAAGAATGACTTTCCTGAGAGGGTGGTCAGGCACTGGAACAGCCTGCCCAGGGAGGTGGTGGAGTCACTGTCCCTGGAGGGATTTAAGAAACGTGTAGACGTGGCACTTCAGGGCATGCTCTAGTGCCCGAGATTGTTGGGTTTGTGTCTGTTTGTCGGTGGGTGTGGTTTTGGTTTTGTTTGTTGTTTTTTTTTTCTTTTTCTTTTTTATTTTTGTGGTTGGACTCGATGATCTCAAAGGTCCCTTCACAACCATGAATATTCTGTGATTCTGTGATGATCTGGACACTTTTTTCTGCATTACATTGGCATGCAGAGACAGCTTTGCCCCACTGCAGTTACTGCGGGCGTTAGCTACCCGTGTGCCCCAGGGGGAAGGTGACACTGAGAAGGGGCAGGGGTGCCCGGTCGTGAGGGGTGAGGGGAAAAGTGTGAGGAACAGCCCTGCCAGCCCCGAGGGGAGAGCGGGAGGAGGAGGAGGAGGAAGGGCTCCGGATGTGTTCCCCTGCAGAGATTCCCTGGAGAGGCCCACAGTAGAGCAGGTATTTATTTCCCTTTTTTTCTGTGGAGGGGATTGTGGTGGAACAGGTATCCACACTGTAGCCCCTGAAGATCCCACGCTGGAGCAGATTTAGTCCTGAAGGCCTGCAGCCTGCGGAGAGGAGCCACGATGGAGCAAGGGAAGAGTGTTAGGAGGAAGGAGAGGGAGAGGGGAGCTGTTACAGTGACTGCAACCAGTCAGTGAGTTTATTTCCTCATGTCCAACTCTGTTTTAATTGCCAACAAATTAAATTAATTTCCCCAAGTACAGTATGTTTTGCCTGTGATGGTAACTGGTATGTGATCTCCCTGTGTTTATCTTGGCCCACCAGCTTTTTAATCTTATTTTCTCCTGCCCTGTTGAGGAGGGGGAATGAGAGAGTGGCTGGGTAGATGTCAGGCAGCTGGCCAGATTCCACCTAATTTGTTTCCAGAAGGCTATATTAAAAACAGATTTTTCATCTAAAATTGGATTACCCCATGCTGAAAATGGCCAGTAATCAGTTTTTCAGCAGGTCAGCATCAGGTGGTATGAAAAACCACAAATTATTGTGGCTCATGCATGGAAAGTAATGACTGATGTCTGTGACAATAGTGGACTTTGAGAACATTGGCTTTCCAAGACATGTTGGGGCTATGTGTTGGTCCTTATCTGATCCTTTTCACGTCTTAAAACACGTAACTTGTAAGTATGAATGGTCATGTGATATGAAGTGGCAGCATTATATGATAGTAGAAAAATTCTGAAAATCAAAGCATTTTCATGTGACACAATTAGAAACTTTATTTCTTCCTGCTAAAGTATGTGCTATGGCTGCCCACTGCACTTCTTTTTGGGAAGACAACCAAATAGGATATGGACATTAGTCCATGTAGACACATAGTAATGCCTCTTAAAATCTTACCAGCCTCAGAGCTTTTCTACACTGAATTTGGGTGAGAGGATAAACCAGAGAACCTCATGTCTCCATTTCCATATTCTTCCATGTTCCTGTATACATTTTGATTAAAACAACAACAAAAAAGGCTTTGATTTTAACCAGAATTATTGCAATTTTTTTATCAAACACCTTAACAAGCCTGTTGACCTGGCTTACCTGAGGAGGACATAAACTGTGGTATTGCAGTGGGATTAAACTTCACTAAACACAAGGGGTTGCTTGTTCTACTGTTCTCCCAGTAGCCAGTACCTCAGGCTACTGGGAGAACATCAGCGCATCTACATTCTTGTCTTCAAGGGAGAAGGAGAGAAGAATGATCTGGGTGAAAGCCACGAATCACAAATACATACTATTAACAAACCCAGTTTGACCTATGAAACGGAGGAAAGTGATAGTTTCTGCTGCAGTTGCCCATTTAGAGTCTGAGATTAACAAACGTCTGATGAGTACACTGATTAATAGATGTATCTGCTTCTGACAGAACCGTGCCCTGGCAACTGATGTGGCTGTCCCTGTTTTACATGAGTCAGAAGGAGACTTGTCTAGCTCCATCCCACTGTCCTTGCATATACCTCAGTGCCATTTTCTTCACTGCAGCAAATGAAAACCAAGCAAGACTCCCGGTACTGTGTGCAAATTGGGAACCCGTGCTTTCTGTTTTTCTTGCTAAGAAAGCCCTCAAATTTTGCCCTGGAGAGATGTTCCAGTCTCTTCTCTTGCAATTAGTCTTTGACCGTCCGAATAGCATCTTCACTGTCTCGTAATACTTTGTATGGCTTCCATTATAGCTCTGCCTGAGTTAGCCCCTATAGATAGTGGGACCATCATCAACTCACTTGGCGCTTATTCTCCCCTTCAACTACAAACTATAAAAAGGACCCCAATGTCCTGCATAGTTTATTGCCTGTATTTGGGACAGCTGGAAGTGAACACCCATCTTGTCAAGGCAATTCCTCCGTCAAACTCTAAATCAGGGTTCATGTACACAGATTTGTAAAGTATCAGCGGGTTATTAATTTGACGCAGATACAGACAGTGGTGCTGCTTGCTGACTTTGAGAAGGCCTGGGAAACATGCTGCTCATAAATCACATAAGGCCATTTTCTCTCAAATCCCATCCTTTCCCAGAAATTCAGTAACTTGAAAATGATTTTAGAGGACCTAAACGTCTCTAGTAGAAGAGAACTCTGCATCTTCAACAGTATTACACTCATTTGGTGTACGGAAGTTGTGCTGAGCACCTAACAAACTTGAGCCTTCCTGAACAGGTGATCTTGAAATCCAGAGAAAGCACTTGGTACATGCTTGTGCAGCTGTGCTGTAATCCACTTATAGGAGAGATTGAACCAAAGGCATAAACACTTCTATCAAATTATTTCATGGATCATGCTGTTTTTTTCATTAATAAGGTTTAGAAGCAGTGCAGATGCCACACAAATATCTGTTTGTCAGTGAACTCTGCTTTCCATTACCCAAATAACAGAGCGCTGTAGCCAGCGTCTCCCATACCTCAGATGTGGAGATGAGCAACACTGGGGGTTTGCTTCATGATCCTTCTGCTGGCAAAATGGAGTGAGGGAAGAAATCTAAAACTCTTTTCAGGACAAAACCCTGCAGCCTGTACCTCAACTGGCTAAAGACTCCCTTGGCTTACAGGTGGGTCGTTGTAATATGTCTTGTTAAGCTTTGTAATGCTAGTGGATATTTGTGTTAAAACTTGATTTGCAAGAGTTTTCATGTGATTGTGATTAATAATACGGCATGATGACCATGAAGGCTGCTGGGTGTGAGTAACTTGGGAGAAGTCTGCAGTTGCAGCTGCTTTCAGGGGAAGGAGGAGTACCAGCAGGGGGAAGTGGTGTACCATTATAAAAATAGCTAAACAGTGGGCTGCTCTGCACTAGCAATAAAGCAGGGATGATCCTGAAGCATTCCTTTGGAAATTTCTGGACAAAGTGTAGCTAGAAAAGAATATCCCATGGCTCCCTTTGATTTCTGCTTTGCTCTCATGAATACTTGTCTTTTCTTGCTCATTGTCTCCCTGGGACATTTCTTTAATCAAAACTGTTTGATGATTGTTCGTCAGACAAAACATTCTCAAGGTCATACTGGTATTTCCTCATGTCACCTGGAAGCATTTCAGGGACTAAGGAAACATTGGACAGTACAGTACTTGGAAAAAAGTTGTGTTTCCTTAGCAGTAAAAATCTCTTTATTAGACTGGGTGGAATTTTATGTCAGGGTGTAGGAGTTGCACAGTCTTCTTAGGTTCATCAATTGCTCTGTTTTTAGATTCAACTTAATGATATGATTTTATGCTGAAATTCAACTTGATTTTATGTTGTGTGGGCTATGTGTAAGATTCTCTGCATTTTCTTATTTACTATTTGGCAGTGTCAGAATAAGTGGTTACTGTCTTCATAGCCTTCTATTGCTGTCTTTGTAAACAAATAGTTTCTTACTTGAATAACATTGAGTCGTTTGTCTAGTTTTTGCATTAATAGCTAGCCGCTCTGTATGGGTTTTCTAATGTATTGTGTTATGATATATGCTTCAAGATTATTTTTTGTATCCAAGCCTTTTATTTCAGGATGTGATGCCTGATGAAAATTCTGGCCTTGCTTACTTTTCTCAGGCCGCTAGATGCTCTTTGCTGTAACATCATAATGAGATAACCCACGTCTGAGAAGGGAAAATAATGTTCCTTTCACACTGTGTTTTTGTTCTGGGAGGCCGATGTGGATGGACAGCTCTCCTATATTAGTATTATGGTTCTTCCAATTTACCACACCTTAGAAAACAGATTAACAAGCTTTTGCTTTTATTAATTGTTTAGTTGGATATTTTTTGGATATTAATTTTGTTCAGTTGGATATTTAGTATTAGTAATAATGTCTCTGATGATACTATAGACAAGATTTGAATGGTTGCACTTGTGAAAAGGTGAAACATTTTGGCATACATCTGTACTTCCTAATTTTGAAAGTATTTAAAGAAAAAATACCCCTTCCCATTGTGAGTTATGCAAATTGAGAGAGGAGAAGGTTCTTTAAATACATAAAATGGTTACTGTCAGCAACCTGGATATCTGCTGGCAGAGGAGTCAGTGGCTGCAGAAGGATCAGTCTCTGCACACACAGTTTTCCATGTTGCCTCTGTTAAATGTAAGCGTGACACCATGGAGGAGCAGAGAAGGGAAGAATGAGTCATGTGAAATCCAGTTTTTGGGGGTCATTATAAAACACGCTGTGTCTGTGGAAGGTTTTTCTTTTTCTTGCTCTGAGTGGCCTAACTTTATCAGTGTTTCTGTGCTGCATAACACCATCATTTTGCACCTCCAAAGCCTTCACTCAGCTGCAGGGTACCTTGTCTATGCCTAAAGATAGCCTGGTGGCCAGGTACCTAATATGAATAGCTAAACAAGGAATGCAAATATTATGTTGTATCAATGCTATAGGAGTTTCAGAGGAGAGGAAAAACGTTATTTTGGTAAGTAAAGTATTTCACAGATAATAATATATTTTAATAGAACCTTCACTCAGGGATTCCATGTGAGTGATCACAGAGAAGTCAATATTGTGTGACAACATCCATAATACAAGATTATGACAATGTAGAGATTTTTCTTCTCAAGTCTTTGTTCTTTGTGAGCTCTAAGAAATGTCTCACACTCTAAACCACCAAGTTCTAATTGGCAACTGATCTTTTGAAGCTCATTTCATGTTAAAGAAATTTGTTGAAAAATGTCAGCTAAGGGTGTGATTTGGAAGTCTTGGAAAAGGATCTTGAAAGTCGGTTCTCCAGTGCTAGACAAAAAGCTCAGGTCAACTTCATCATACTCTTCAGAGCAGATTTTGCAAGTGGGAAGAAGTTGAAGTAATTCTTCAAAATCATGACTTGATTTTGAGGCTTCAGCTTTCTACAAAATCAAATGACATAACTAACATATGTTGAGATATGTTGGGTTTGATCACATTTTTGCAGTTTCAATTCGCTAAGATGGTTGGTAAGTTTGTAAGAAAAAGGCATAGGCATTTGGAGTCCTACCACTCATCTCCTAGATGAGCAGCAGGGAATTTAAATCCCTCAGAAATCTAAAACCCTCTTTCCTAAGAAGTCCTCTTAAGACATTTTTTACAGCTCAGCTGTCAGTCTTCTGCATGCAGTAACAATTTTTTTGGATGCAGGACTCAATCCTGGAAAAAAATTTAACAAAACTGTGATGAGAACATCCTGGATTACCATTTTTGATGAAAGTAACAGATTTCATGACCATTTCATAACATTTTTTAACTTCTAAAGGTTCACTAGGAGAGGTTTTCTGCTTAAAAATGTAACATACTGCTTGGGCTTTACTCCATTTATGTCTTAATAGCCCAACAAAGCCATACCACAGAACTCGATTTCTCTTCTAGAAAGTCAGGTATAGTGCCAAAGCCACCTTATTCACCTTTGGTATGGTGAACTACTTAAAAATATTGTCATTGTTACTGAGGCACTAAGTAGCAGTGTAGACCAGCTGTCTTTTGTATGACAAAATCTTTGCTATGACTTTACTAGCTATTTAATGTTTGTGATAATTGTGCTGTCATCAAGGGAAAGAGAGAAAATATTTTGTTACTGTAGCTTCTGAAATTAGCTTGAAGTGTGTTTTTTCTTATTTGCAGTTTTTATGTGCCTGTTTGTTTTGAAAGAGAGATATGAAAATGCTTTGCATCTTTGTTTTCATTTACATGCCATGTTGTTCTATGTCAGCCTTTAAAAAAATTAATCATAGTAGTTTTATTTCTCTTAGAAGAGCTAAAAGCTTCTGCAGTCTTACAGAGGCTACGAACATGAGACTATTCCTGTAGCTGTTTTTGTGAGGATGTTTTCTAGCTGCTGAATATGTGTATTTTTAAAATGCAGTTGTGTCAGCATTTTGAGATTCACCAGAATACTGTGCAAATTTGAAGCAACAGTAAATGATAACATGTCTGTTGAAACTATTCCCTGTGTCTGGCAAGTTCTTGTAAACACACAAGGATGTAAGTCTGTTGAACAAAAGGGATATTCAATTTCTTTAAAATAATTGAGAATTTAAAGTCTTACTTCAGTATCCATTTATGGATTTTTGTTTACATAATTCCTTGTTTCATTTACTGTCACAGTCTTCTGTAACAAGTACACAGCAAAAAAGATGTTTTGGATCTAGTTCAGCTGTGTGCCACTGTTTCTGGTTTTGTGGGTTATTACAGGAAGTACACAAAATACATCCTGCAAGAACCCTGTCTTGCAGCAGGAAAAAATACATCTAATGCAATTATTTAATGATTATAAATCCAGAATGAGGAGAATGTTAGGGATCTCAGAGGACTTCATGTTTAATGTCCGTGAAGAACTTCAAAACATGGAATGCAATTAGGAAACCTTAATCTTTTTTCTTGGGGATCCTAAGGAAAAAAAGAACAAAAGCTAGAGAAGTTCAAGGAGATTGCAGCACCATGCATGGTGCCCTGTTGTGTAGAAAGAAGACTGCTAAAGATTTCCCAGAAGCTTTCTGTGCTCCTGCTGGTTGGTTTTGATCTGAGCTGTGGCCAAGAATCCCAGAGAAATACACTTACAACAGCAGTACCAGCAGCTGGCTCAGGGTGGGTTAAAATGGAAAACAGGCTTGCTTTTAGTGGGAATCAAAATCAGAAGCAGGAAGCTGCGGTCGTGCTCTATGTAAAAGCTTCCCCCGTACACTCTGGGTAGAAGCCTCACTAGCCCAACTGGGATTGTGCTAGCAGAGCTGCTGGTTTGAGCTCAGGATGTTTATACAATGGTTGTTGATGATGATATTATTAAAACCTTGCTACCTGGTTTGTTGTCTGAACCCTTGTAGCCAGGGGCAAATAGTTCTGCAATGGAAATTTCTTGGCAAGGCTTATTAAAGTGTCAGAGAGAGCATCACCACTTTTGACAGTCAACAAATGCCGAATCGAGGGCTGCAGCAGTAGTGTCGGTATAGCCCCAAGCAGCACTGCAAAGGACCAAGTTATTACGACCACAAACAGGAACCAGGGAATCCTTCAGTTTCAAAATACATGCCTTCCAAATGTCATGGCTTGTCCCAGCATTCATAACCATAGCATGTCAGTCATGAGTGTAAGCTTGCCCAGCTAGTTTTCATGATTCAGTTAAGCATAACTTTGTCTTTTTTTTTCAGGCAAAGCCTGTGCGATTGCATCAAGGCAGTTTGTGTATCAGACCAAAATTTTTGCTGTGACTTAGCTGTCAAATAGTGGAAGAGATACTTTCCCTAAAGACATCTATTTTATTCATCACAGGTTTAAATTGCCTGAGTCTTTCTTGACTTTCAGAGAAAATTATATATTTTCTTCATTGTAGTATCATTTCATTAGGTAGAGAATAGAGTATTTAAAACAAATTATCTTTTGGTAGGTCAGGTCGGGAAAATTTGAGTGCAGTAAGCATTGAACTCTTTGTCTTTGCATGTCTGTTGTAACAGCAATACCATCAACAGTTACATGTGTTTTTGCCTACCCTCTTCAAAACGTTACTCAGAGATAGCTTCCATTGAGTCTATCCCCCCTGTTTAAGGCAACATCCTCCCTCCAGAGGATGAGGTCTTGAAAGAATAGCCATATATGAGGTATCATTTAAATTTGCACTTTCACCAAGTAAAAAAAAAGTAAAGGTCTCTATCTTTTTTCCCTGTCTGTTATTTTCTCATAATTTGCATTTCTTGTGCCTGCTGTTCATGATTGTTTACAGAAGCTGGTACGGTCATCATTTGGATGATTATTAAGCAAATATTCAGTACTTCTGAGGAAAGAGTTTTTTGTTATCCAGTTACTTATTTCTTTAATGCCTCCTTTTTTTTTTATTTTAGTTTGATTCTAAGTGCATCAGAACACTGTCTTTTCATGTGCTACGTTCTTCTGTTTGTTCTGGTTATTACTAAATTACTTTTCATGTTTGATTTGAAAATGGTATTGAACGCTGGCCAAGTTATACCAAATAGTTTGGTATCATAAACTGCACCGTTAGTCTTAGAAAAGAGATCATCGTCATACTCTTTTTTTTTCTTGAGAAATCAACAAGATGCCTGGCTTTGCTTTTTTACGGCTAGACATTTTTATGTTTGCTCACAAGCCCTGTCATGCTGCCTGGTTCTTCAGCAACACCTGCCTGATCAACAACTGCAGAGGCCTCCCTAATGCCTGTCCTCCTTGTGCAGCGCCTCCCTGCACACCCGAAGCCCTGCCTGCTCACGTGCTGCCTGGCTCTGATGGCTTCCTCCAGAACTTCCTCTTCTGCGCGCGCTGAAGGCGGTTGTGACTCTGCTTCGCGCCACTCGGTCCTCAGTGTCTGCTGCTGTGATGCCAGGCTCGGGGTGGGAGGCAGTGATTATGCCAGATGTTGCAGGAGCGGATGTCAGTTCATCTTGCTTTTCCTCCAGAAGGCAACACAGATGAAGTGAAGCTAAACATACACAACTCACAAGAGTGCAGCTGTTTCTTTACCACATGCTGTTACTTGAATCCTTTTCACATAGTTCCTAAAGCTACCTGAAGAATTTATTACAGTAATTTCTTTTTAAAAGGAAAAATAATACAATTTTCAAAAAACACTTTTCCTGGAAGCAATTAATTTGCTTTAATTTCAAATTCTCCAGAAAAATTAATTTGTACATACTCTTAAAATTACCTATGTAACATAGAGTAATAGTTATAAAAATAGAAACCAAACAATGGAAAGAATTAGATTTTTATTGTAATAAATCACAAACCGAGTGTGAGTATTAATTCAGATCACAACACATTAAAATTACTGCAACATGATAGCAAACTGAATTTTCTGCTAACATGCTAAACTGTCTTCGGAAAAAGCTGTAAATGCAAGGTCAACTTCAGAGAAGAGTCTGTTTATGAATTTCTTATCAAAACCATGTCAGCTATAAGGTTTGCAGCGTTTTCTTATGAAGGCTCAGGAGGATTCCTCTGCCTGATGTTCTGCCTGCATTACAGAATATTAATCTACCCAACAGATATTTTTACTGTGAATCTGTTTGTCACAAGATTTGGTAATTTAGCTTTTCTTTGGTATTTGTGTTATGGAATATTGATTCAGAGCTTAAACTTGGTGAATATATGAAAGTAAATCAAAATAAAAGCATTTCTCCATAACTTTCTGTCAAATTAAGAAAGCAAGCCTAGCAATTGTTACCTGTAAGGACTGATTATTTTTTGGTCAATGTCTTGGGCTGCAGCACCTAATCTAAATTTCACACTAACCTACCTCTTCTTGTGCCTTTACAGACTACAGTAGCGCTCCGGGCTGTGCCAGCAGTGTCTCCTGCTGCGCTGCAAAACCTCCTCAGTCTGCTGCAGGCATTTGTAACCCAAGCAGGTCTGCCTTTTGGGGGCGCGGAGCAGAGTTTGTTAGCTTTGGCTGTTCGGTGTGAATTATAGAGGTTATTGGATGATCCCAAACTACAAGTGTGCGAAAGCAGTCTTACTGAACAGCTATGGGTCCTTTTTCTAGTTAGCTAATAGTTTCCATGTGGCTCATGAGCCAAGCAGAGATGGTCTCTGTGCAATGCAAATCTTGATCTGTTGTCTAAAGCTGGTCAAACCCCAGGGCTAAAGTGTGTGTCAATGCTCAACTAGCTAATAATATGAGAATACGGAACAGAAATAAGGCAGTTTATACTTGAATATTATGCATTGGTTGAGCCTATGAAGCTGCTGTTTGATTGTCTTTATTTAGAAATAAGAAAACAAAGTATAAACTAAGGAAATTCCTTATGTTTTTTTTAAGTAAAACACTGATCTCAATTTTGAATTGCAGAGATTAACACTGGGATTGGTATTGCATGGATAAAATCCTATGTCTGAAATGGAAATAGAAGATTTCCCTTTAAAAGAAGATCAATTAAAAGAAGATGAACGTACTTCAGAATGAGAGCAAATTTGGGGAAGCTAGAGAGAAGCACTACAGAGTGTGAAAATACTTCGACAAAAATGCTGAATTTAGGGAATTGTTAATAACAGCAAAAGAGAACTAAAAAGGCTTTCAACAAATTTTGCTTTTATAGGTCAGAGATGTATTTAAGAAAAAGACTAATAAACTGAAGCTGTGGAAGGTGACACTGTCTTTGAGACATTCAAAGTGAGTGCATCTCTTAACCTACTCCCCAAGATGAATTACCAGTCCCTGATATGATTGCCCCATGTTCTCAAAGTTCTGATTACCACTGTTTTGACCCAAACTTTTGTGTTAGAGGCCATTTTTATCTCTTCCATTCAATAGGTGCTGTCATGACATATTGAGCCTGTCACAGCTAAAGAGCTGTAGCAATCCTGTGACTATCAACTGCAAGTCACAGACCAATGTTTCTTCTACACATCCTTAGGTCACAGGCCTAAGAATTAATTTCTGTCTGAATAAATCAGCTTAGCGTACACTTGCCTTTTGAGAGTCGGCCAACCCAGTGTTTGTAGCCAATAATTGTTTGGAGTTTTTTTAGCCCATGATTCAGTTCTCATAGGACAGGAGCTTTGGGAAGCAGTTGTTTTCCAGAAGGAAAAACGTCAGGATAACTCATGGTTCCTACTTAAACATCATTTTCCAGAACCATAGGTAAGATATAGTTTGCTTGAGGTTCCGTTAGGTGCTCAGTACTTCCTTCATGGCAGACCCTTCAAAAGGGTTACAAAAGAAGATTAGAAGTCCTAATTTTCTCTCTTTACCACTGACTAAAGCATGCACTACTGTAGATCAAAAATACCTTCTATTTATAGCAAATGAGAACCAGACTCCTTGAACTGTGATACATGTATTTTCTAACTAGCACTGTACTTTTTTCAAGATGCGCTTGTTTTCTTATGCTTTAAAAGGCTCAGCTAATGTATTTTTCTCATATTTATATTTCCAAGCACAGACTTGCAGTTCAGTTTGTTATATATTATATGCTTGGAAGCTGTGTCATTCCCATCATACTTCTAGGTTTTGTAGGATTAAAAGCATTAAGAGATGCTTCTTCTCAGTCTTCTGCTTTCTAACAAAATCAAGGCATAATTTGTGCTGAAATCTCAAATTTGTAAATAATTACGTTGGCTATTTTACATCCATCTTCCTCAGATACGTATAGTTTGCCAAACTAAGAGTCACATTATTGCCATGAGGATTCTCTCCCTGCAATCCAGAGCTCCCATTCCAGCCCATATGGGCATACCCAAACTCACTGTTTTGGGTGCCAGCAGTGACAAAGCTGTCGAGAAGCTAGCAGTGTGAAGGCCTTGGCTTCTACTATTTGTCCTGACCCAGCTTCAATACCATGCAGCTTAAAGCTTTAGCTACTGGAAGTACAAGCAAGTTTGAATTTTCCTCTGAAAGCCTGCGTGATCATACACTACATTTATATGAGTGTTGCTCTGGTGATTTCCATTTCTCCCTTTTTGGACCCTCTTGCCCATGCAGTACAGGAGGAGTCACCCTCTAATTCTACAGCTTTCAGCCACAGTTTGCCTGTATGTGAATCCAGGTGGTGAAATAATTTTTATGCCTAGAAATTTTCCCATAAGAAAACTTATTACTCCGTCACCTCATTCAGTGGGTGCCAACTGGTACCAGTGTGTGGTTAATCTTCTCAGGTGGAGTGTGGTTGGCAAGCAAGAGATGGAAAGCGTGTCTAAAATGCAGTGATGTGTAGGCTTGGAAGTCATAGGCGTTTACACTTTGGGAAGCAATAAGGGGTCCCGAGGTGCATCTTCTTTTTGCCTTCTGACCCTCTGACTGTGGTTAAAAACAATTCTTTTTTCAAAATCCTGCCTGCCTCCTCCTGTCAGGGAGCACTGGCCTCACCTCACTCAACTTCTCTGGGCCACTGTTTCGACGGATGAGCCAGGAACAGAGGCAGAGTCAATCGTCTGAGGTAGTATTGTCATTAAAAACCTCCAGGCCCCAATCTGGATAGGACCCTGCATGGACTTGACTGACATTTTGAAGCTTTGCTGCTTTTAAATTCCCAGACACCCACTGAGTTCAAACCCTATTAGCATCTCAAGCAGGAACATCTTTCCCAAATGCGGGGGCAGTGCAATATCAGCACGGAGTAGACAAGAGAGAAGTATGCAGAGCTACATATATATGCAGGCTGTAGCAAAATCAGTAATTTTCCATTTATAGAGAATCTGAAGTTTATCACCTTTTTCTTTATGGTTTGGAGCTGTGCGGAATTTGCATATTAACAATGCAAATAGCATATGAAATTTCGGCTAGAAAATATTCAGGGTAGAAAATACAGATATACTTTATATCATACCAGGGCAGGGAAGTCAGATTATTTATGCTTGTCCTATTGAAATTAATCATACTAATTAAATTAATCATATCTATTTACCTCTGTAAAGTGAATCTCACTCTTTGGTTTTTTTCAGTTCAGATTTCAGATTTCTGGCTTTCATTTCCCTACTTTATCTGTCTGAAGCAGTTGAAATGACACCAATGTTTTAAGAAAATGGTTTGTCCTCCATTTTTTGCAATCTTATTTGGGGTTTTCTAACATTTACAAGGGTTGAATATTTATTCTTTTGAAATACACAGCACAATTCTAGCTCATGCAAAAACCAATACACTTAACAAGAAATAATTGGAAGTAATTCACATGTAAAACAATAAGGAATAGTTCTGTCCAATTTGAGACCATGTGATTATAACTTGGTCTCCAGAAGAACTGTCTGAGAAAGTGTATATGCTTTAGGTTTCAAAAATAGCTTACAATGTATAGCAGAAATAACTGTATTGGACCCACTATTGTAAGATGTGAAACTCAAAATTCTGTTACACTGACTGTATTTAAAAGCATTGACAAGCTCTCTTTGAACTGAATTTGTCAGGCAGTTGGAATAATCAAGATTTTCTGCTAGAGCTGTTTTCAACAGTTGAATAGTTAAACCAGTTAATTGAAACTGTGGCACCGTAGAATAAACCGAACCTGATGGAGTATATTCTGATGGTTCAATCATAACAGAAACTATTAGGAGGGCTTGAAGACTGGATAATGTAATAATTGGATAATGTAAGGGGAAGAAGAACTGGCAGATATAAAAATGAGTGATTTTTTTTTTCTTTTAGGAAAAGAGTGTGGGTTTAGATCATCTGTATGAAGGGGCACCTATGTACCATATGATACACAAATCCATGAGGTAGCATATTTTACAGTCTGGCAATTGACAGATTTTTACATCTAGTGATTAAACTATTTCAAAATCAAAACCACTTTGAAAGTTTGTGTGCCCACAGAAGGGAAATTCTTGCCATAGTATTTAGATACTCAAGTGGGTGGGATTTGGAGCAACAAAATAAATGCTGAAAGAGAGTCCTCCTTTGGACAGAGTTTTGAAGAGAAAAGTTATTTGCATATGGAAGTCCAGGAATGTAAAGGATTGGGCTAGGAAAACAAAGGCCAGTGTGACAGTTCATTGTTTGAATGGCACAAGAAAATTACAAGGATAGACGAAGGCAAACTATTTTAAGAGTTGCCTGTGCTCACTTTCCTGTTCTGCACAAGTCACACAACAAGAGTAAATCCACTGCCAGTGTGTGA
Source organism: Calidris pygmaea (assembly GCA_003697955.1). NCBI lineage: Eukaryota > Metazoa > Chordata > Aves > Charadriiformes > Scolopacidae > Calidris > Calidris pygmaea. The sequence goes on from QJSC01000318.1 coordinate 298,699, forward strand.
AGTGCTGCTATTTTCAGTTTGCTTGAGAATCCTTTACCTGACATTTCTAACCTTGACATCAGGGGCTTAAGCGCGAGTTTAAATAATATTCTTTAAGAGAGGCCATTAGCTCTGTTTGACCTGGCTTTTATTCCTTCCTTAAGTTGATATGGGCCTTGATGTTCCTACAGCAGTATTTAATAACAGTAGCCAGGGCCACCTGACATATGAGACTGAGCATTTGGGCAGAGTCCTGTGTACAATTTGCTGTATACAATTTGCAGGGTCCACAGGCTTGGAGCAACCAGGGGCTACAACAAACACATCTACTTTTGGTTATCACCTACTGCTTTGCTACCCTATTCCTAAAGACTCTCAAAAATCTTAGTAGCACTGTGAACGGCCATTAATTCTTATTTTATTTTTGTTCTTTGGGTCCTGCTGCTCTCAGGAGAACATGGGAATTACTAATATGGTCTGTAGTCATATTTATGATCAACCATGTGTTGAACAATATAGTCAATGCTTTGACTTTAGAGATGATGTAGATTAGATTTCCTAAGGGAGGTGGAAGGGTCCTGAATTATAGCGAATGTAGATAATCAATAGAAGAAGTTCCAATATAACCTTTTGCATTTTATTTACAGTAAATATGTCCCTGCTTACACCAAGAACTGGTGGCATGAAAAAGGTCAAGGTGCCGCTTTTTCCTGGATTGCACTCTTAAGTTAATTTGATAGAAAACACCATCTGAGGTTTCTGCTTCGAGAGCAAAAAACACTTTTTGGTCTTTTCCAGAAGGACATACTACTCCAATCTTGAAAACGAGCTAAACTCAGCAACGAGGTTGCAGACCTTTCTTTTCTCTTCAGGAATATCATAGCTTTCCAGTGACTTGTGAGCTGGTATGTGAACAAAGGTAAGAGGAAAGGATGGTGTCCTTTGAGTGAAAGTGTTATATAGGACGGTATCATGCAAAATTCTGTTCTGCTGAATGTGTGCTCTGACATTAGCAGGCCAAAGAAAGTCTCAGTGTGTAGAATTCAGTGCATTTGTGTAATAGAAATCACCACTAGATGGTACTTTTCAACAAACTATAGTTGACTTAAAACAGCTGGTCCTTCTATAACTGCCTTCAGGCATGAGGAGAGGCCTCCAAAGGGTTGTGCTTGTTTATATATGTTTTGTTTTGTTTTGTTTTCTTAAGTCATCATTTTATCAGTAATGTACAGGTTTGAGTCTTGGGAGAGTGGGCAGAAGGTTATTTAATCCAGAATTTGCAAATGGTCTGCATGATGTATTTTAGATCTGTAACACTTTGAAGGGAAAGACTCGGGCTTTTCTCAGTGGTGTGTCTAAGGTTTTAGATGTCCTCCTTTTTTCGCAGGGAGGCCATTAAAGCGTGCTGCTGTGAACCATGCGGGCAGGTGTGCCTGTGGCTGGGGTACGAGTCCGCTCCTCTGAGCCAGGCATGACCTGAGCTAGCAAGGTTCAGCTCAGACAAGAGGTTTTACTTGCTAACTAGCCAGTGAAGCTTCTTGGGCAAAAGAAATGAGCATGTTGTATTTATTTAAACGATGGTAAAGCAATTTCTTTCATGTGTAGCAATTTCTTTCCTGCAGCCTTGTTTAGCAGTTGTAGGGGTTCTCAGAGCTTTCTTAGCACTGCTGTCCTTGCAAGCTGGTAATGTTTCTAAGCTAGGTGCAGTATTCCACTGCTATTCCTAAGAACATACCATCTGTGTGTGTATATATTTGTTATGCAGAAATAAAACACTTTTATTTTCATAGTTTTTTCAACAGTTGGTTTTCTCCTATACAGGGAATGTTATTAGTAAAGCAATGAAAACAAGTTTGTCTCAGCTATGTATGAGATACTCGTATCCATGAGATCGACTCTTAAAACTGGTTTAAATTCAGAATATCTATTTCAGATAGTTTATTTCAATTTTGCATTTTATAGAACAGCAGTAGGCCTTGACATTTATTTCTATTTCATTTCTAAACGTCAATATGTAATCACTTGTAGGATTCACTTAATGAAACTCAATCTCTACTCTTTAGAAGAAGCTTTTTATGATTTATAATATAGGTTCCTTACAAGAGCAGTTTGCTATTCTTGTATGTAAACATTGCATGAAGTTTAAAACATTAGACATTGCATTAAGACACTCACAAGCTATTTACACTACTATATTTTATTCTGGAGATGGAAATTTCACTGGAAACAATATGAATCTTTTTACCATTCTGTCTTGATAAATCAACTCCAGTAGTCTCTCCAGTCAAAGAAGCTCCTGTGCTGTGCTCTTCTGTTTTCAGATACTTCAAAAAAAGGCAAGTATTGACACCATCACTTTTTATTGCTTTGTTTCCATTGCTTTGCTCTCCTTTGCTGTCCTGCTGTGTTTCATCCATGTGTCTTCAATGCTTTGATAATTTGCAGCACAGTTTCTCCTATAATTTTAAGAAACATTAAACTATTATAACAATTATGCCAGTGATTTAAATTTGCTTTTATCCTCCACTGAAATGATGGAAGTGTCTTAGTGAGAGAATAGCTTACATACACCACACTTGTAAACAAATATCTGTAGAACTGCAGTGTCCCACAGTTCTATTATTTCCCTCCAAAATTGCTATGAAAATGACATAAACAAAATGCCATGTTTCACTTTTGTTTAAAATCTAATTATTATTCAGGATTGTTAAAAAAAAACAATGCAAACCTGAATTAATAAAATAGATATAAATTATAACTCCCTTTTTTATTTGTGCTTTTACATGTTGAAGATCCTGAGTTACAGAATATTTACTTCTATGAAAGAGCAGGAAATTATATGCATATCCTCACACTGCTTTGCATTACAAAAGCAAATAGAAGTTCTTACAGAGTCTAAGTGGTATTTATTTGTTTTTCAAATGATGTGAAACATACTTTTCATTATTATTTTTCTTTCATGTGACTGGAACTTTCTTTTAAAAACAAATAAATTTATGAAGTTACTTTTGTTTATATAATGTGCTGGATTTTTATGAAACAGATATCATATAATAATCTAATACTGTAGTATTACATTTTTAGAGTACATAATGGAATTGAATCTGGCCAGGGATGTCAAAGACAACAAGAAGGGCTTCTGGAGGTACACAGATGACAAAAAGACGACTATGGAAAGTGTGAGCTCATTGCTCAACAAAATTGGGGACCTAGTTATACAGGACATGCTGAAGTACTCAGTGGTTTCTTTGCCTCAGTATTTACTAGCAGGAATACCAGACCCCATGCACCAGGAGGAGACTGGAGTAAGGAAGATGCCCCCTTAGTGGAAGAGGATCTGGTCAGGGAATACTTAAGCAAACTGAACATACATAAGACTGTGGGCCCTGGTGGGTTGCACACACGAGTGCTGAGGGAGCTGGCTGATGTCATTGCAAGGCCACTCCATAATCTTTGCTCAACCGTGGTGATTGGGATGAGAGGAGAGCAGTGGTTAGTGTCTACCTGGATTCAGTAAGACCTTCATCACTGTCTTCCGTGAGATCCTCATAGAGAATCTGTTGCTGAAGGGGCTGGATGAGCAGACAGCAAGGTTGGGGCTGAACAGCCAGGCCCAGAGCGTGGTGATCAGTGGCATAAAGACCAGTTGGAGGCCAGTAACTAGCAGTGCACTCCAGGGTCATTACTGGGTCCAGTCCTGTTTAACACCTTTGTTAAGGATCTGCACGATGGTAGAGTCTGCCCAGAGCAAGTTTGACACAAAAGCAAGATGACACAAAACTGGGAGGAGTGACTCCACTGATATGGCAGAGTGTTGTGCTGCCATCCAAAGGGCTGGAGAAATGGGCTGATAGGAAGCTCATGAAGTTCAACAAGAGGAAGTGCAAAGTCCTGCATCTGGTGAGGAACAACCTCATGCACCAGTATATGCTGGGGACAACCCAGCTGGGAAGAAGCTTGGCTGAAAAGGCCCTAGGGGTCCTGGTGGACACCAAGTTGGACATGAGCCAACAATGTACCCTCATGGCAAAAAATGCTAATGGTATCCTGGGCTGCCTTAGGCCAAGTAGTGCCAGCAGATCAAGGGAGGTGATCCTTCCCCGTTGTTTAGCACTGTTGAAGCCACACCTGGAGCAGTGTCCGGCTCTGGGCTCCCCAGTAGAAGAGACACATGGATATACTGGAGAGGGTCCAGCGAAGGGCCACAAAAATGATGAAAGGACTGGAGTATCTCTCCTATGAGGAAAAACTGAGAGAGCTGGGACTGTTCAGCCTGGAGAAGAGAAGGCTCAAGGGGGATATTATCATTGTCTATAAATGTCTATAAATCCCTCTGAAGGGAGGCTGTAAAGATGACAGAGCCAGGCTCTTTTCCATGGTGACCAGTGACAGGACAAGAGGCGATGGGCATGACCTGAAATACAGGAGCTTCCCTCCAAGCATAGGAAACACTTCTTTACTGTGGGAGTCACTGAGCACTGGCACAGGTTTCCTGGGGAGGTTGTGGAGTCTCCATCCCTGGAGGTATTCAAGAGCCATCTGGACACAACCCTGAACAAGTGGCCCTGCTTGATCAGTGAGGTGGGACTGGATGACCTCCAGAGGTCTCTTCCAACTCCAACCATTGTATGATTCTGTGATTTTTTTTCCCGTGATTTTTTTTCCCAAGATTTTCAAGAATACAATAATTTAAGAAGAATTTATAAGTTGAAAAGTGGAACACAATATTTTGCATCCTTAAAGCTACTTATAAGTGTTTGTGTATTTAGTTTTTTTGCTGGTACACTTCACCAAAAGCTTTTTCTGTCTTTTTTTTGTTTTACACGTATTCTACATTAACCTATTCACAGTTGTGAAAATTATTTTAATGTGTCGTTGCTATGCAAGTTATTTATCAAATGTAAATTTACTTCCAGTATCAGTCCCAAAGAACTGTATTTGTATTATTTACACAAAAAGACTTTTTTTCTAAAGCTACGCTTTTTAAACATCTTTCAATGTGTTGCTCAACACTGAACTAATTACTAAAATATATAGCCTTAGTAACCACAGCTAATAAAATAGGCAATTTATTCAATAGATATATATACATTTTTTTCATTTGAAAATAATTTAATCAGAATAAGGAATGGAAAGTAGTAAACTCATGTTAAATTGAAGATATAACAGGAAATGTGAAATCCCTTGGGTGCTTTCCCTGGCAGAAGAAAGGGAAAATAGAAGCTGAAAGCAAGGAGGACTGACCAACACCATGTGCAATTTGCTTCAGATGTCTTTTTGGCTGGCCAGCCAGAAAACCTGCCATTGGCTAAGGCTTTGCCTTAGAAGGTTATTTTTCTCAGTGTGGCAGAGGTCTAATCTTTTCCTGAGTTTGATGTGATTTGGGCTTCTGTCTCAGCTTTTACTGTTTTGAACCAATTTTTCTGCATGGTTATATTTATTCTTTTGAAATTCGTGGTGCCTGTTACCTCAGCAGCTCAGATTGATGGATATGTGATGGCTCAAAAGCTGAAGGGCATGCCAGGAGCATGCAGTTCAGCTGCAAGTAGTGGGCAGTTCCTGCTTCAGTTTGGCATGAAGGTGTTCCTTGACTGAACAGGCAGATGGACTAAAATACTGGTTCTCAGATATCCCCAACCTTACAGAAGTGATTGTGAGTAAAATCTAAGAGGGTTTTGAACAGCATTCTGTTCTGACTGAGCCTGTGAGACTGAAGTTACAGTTAGCATAAATAGATGAAGTAGTAAGAGTTTGCTATTTCAGGTCCTTTTTGGGTTCATCTACATTATTGTTTTAGTCAAAATGTGGAGTTCACACATTTTTTTAAGTGAATCTCCTGACTGTGTCCCCTTGCTGCACTTCAGTTCCCATTGTAGAGCAGTCTCAAAGCACGTGACTGGGATTGCACTGGGAAGAAACAAAGCTGGAAGATGTATCTAGATGAATATCTCGTGAGCGTATCTGATGCCAGCTGGCATTTGATCCATAGGATCAGGCTAGCACTAAGTGAAACTCCTGAAATGTGTGTAGGGCGGAGACTGGGACCTTATCTCCAGCTGTTTCAGCCTTTGGCCATACTGCTTGGTAATGCAGTCTACATTTTAGGAGTGGATACATAAACAGCTCAGCCCACAGAGGTAATCTGAGAGGTTGGTAACATCTGCTGGGAGACGAGGAAAAATACAGCAAGTCTGTTCCTAGGTGGGAATAGATCCTAGGTAGGATCTATATACATGGGGGCTTTTGGGTAAAGAGCTTGCTTTAAGTGTTAAACTTTAAGTTTTTAAACAAAGGAATAATCGGCTTTCTTCATGTGTTTGGAGAAGCAGGACTTTGTGTACATTAGTTGTCAATGACATTAGCATTTAAAATGCGCTTGTTTTCACATGAATGGCTGTGAATATTGGCTGACTGCTCCACTCAGATACAACATAGCAGAACGATGAACAACAATGAAGATACAATGATGAAGAACATAGTTAATACTTTTTCCATTGCTGTGTTTTCTTGTCCTGTATACCTTTAGCTCTCTTCTGGTTTGGATTTAAGATTTTTAAAATAGTGATCTTATTACATTTTTAAGTATTTTTTTATTATTTTGGTCAAGCCTCAGCATCAGGACAGGCAGAAAAAGCTGCCCATAAACATACTTAGATATACCAAATACCAGAAATAAAAGTAAGAGGAGAAACATATGAAAGAACACAAAATTAGTTTTAGAGAACCATCAGGTATTGGAAGGTTTATTTTCTCCTTGTACTGGCAATTGCTATTGTTATTTTATTCACTTTTTCCATCATCTTGGTCAGCGTAAGCCAACTTTTTTATTTGTGAGAACAAGACACCAATTTCAGTGTCTGATTTGACCTTCTGGTATCTGTGGAGATGACTGGGGAGGCTTTGTTCCCCAGGGTGTTGTGGTTTTGTGTGGCAGAAAGCCTTTTCTCTCTGCTGTTGGTAGCACTCCTCTGCTTGAGATACTCAAATGCCAGTGAAAATAAGAAACTTCTCAGAAGCCTGCTCGTCAGGTATACTGAGTCCTACCCTACCGCTGGTAGGGTTGATGGGGTGGTTGGTGATAATTTTTGAACCAGAGCACCTGATCCATCTGATTTAAAGTAGAGGAAAGCAAGTGTAATGCAATTTAAGGAAACATGTTGCAGCTGATCCAAGATTTGGGGCTGGATGTGTTTTTGAAAGTGGAGCACAAGGGTAATGTTTTGTTGTCATTACTTGTGTGCTTGCTCAGGATCCTTTGATGCCTCCATTCCCTTGGGCTCTGGCCTGGGTGGAACATCAGAGGACAGCTCCGTGACACCAGTCCTCTGCTGAAGCCAGACTGAATGAAGCCAGAAGTTCACCAGCACAGTTAGGCTGGGGGTGCTCTGCTTGCTTCCAGGAGGAAGCAGGAGCCTGTCAGAGGGGTGGGCTCCCCATTTTGCTTGCTATTCCATGCGGGGTGTGTCTTACTGGCTTGTTTTTCAGAAGTAGCATTATACTCAGATGTGGGCAGAGAAAAACATTAAGACTTCTATGCCCTTCCTAGACAGCATTTTTCTAGCTCCTTTTAAGGGTAATATTAAAACTTTAGACTTACCAAGCTATTGATTGGTTCCAGCTCAGTTACATTAATTTGCAAGGTTTACACTGCACTATCCTTAAGAAACTCAAAAAGGGTGAAAATGTTAACCTTAGAGATGCTTATGTATATGTATTGAGTTTAGTTGTCCTTGCATTTAAGCCTATTCATACTTTGATACAAATAATTTATTTTTCCTTTTTGGGTTTCTGGGTGAGTTAAGGAGAGAGAAGACCATTGTTTATTAAGTATGGTACACAGTGTGTTTATTTTCATCCCGTGTTCTTAACTTCCTCTGGCCAAATCTAAGGAAAAAGTAATGAGAGAGGTCATATATATGTCTCCTTGGCCTCAAAAGGCTGCCCATGAGTGCCAAAGGGGACTATGTGTCAATGAGAGGGCTTTTTACAGACAGCATCATGGCTGAAATCTTGTACTCTTTTGGACTTGTGGTGAGTTCCTGCTGTAGCTCTATTCTTCATTACATGAGAATAACTCCAGACGCATCGGCTGAACTAAGAATATTACTGAGTCACTTACTGTTGGTACTTCAAAACAGTTTTTTTCCTAGTGTGCACACTCACTAAATAAATGTGTAAGATTATGCTACCTGAAGTAGACATATGTATAAACCTAATGCCAGTCAGAGTCATGACTGAATATACCAAGGGGTCGGTATAGTTTTAATTAGGAGCATATTAGGTTAATAATTAAGAATCATGTAATTGAATGAATTATATCAGTTTGCCAGCCTATTCTGACCTCACTCTGCACGTCCAATTAATGCTAAAACCTGAGCTAGAAACTACTAATGACTTCTATATGTTAAAATTAAGAGTGCGTAGGTGGAAATTTTAAAACATTTGTATAACATGTTTCTCTGAGTATTACAGTGCTGTGTATAAATGAACAAAGTAGTTCACTGCACTATTTAATTTAGAAGACATCGTTTATCCATCTAAAGTTGGAGAAGTTTGAAAGTATCAGTGTATTTGACAATTAGACCCATAGCCTGTTTTGTTGTTTTAAAATATATTCTTAGGAATACCTAATTTTATCCAGCACGGATGACTAGAAAGAGTTATCCCTTTTGACATGAGGGGTTGGACAAAATTGTATGGTCTTGCAGGTAAACAGGGAGTTGAGGTTAAAATCTAGGTGTCCGAGTTTGAAAATTTAAAAAGCAGCCATGCCCTTTTAAAAAGGAATGTGTGAAGTCACACACGTTCACTTGGGTCACACCACCCCCCTGCAGCGCTCCAGGCTGGGGGCAGAGTGGCTGGAGCTGCCTGGCAGAAAAGGAGCTGGGGGTGTTGGTGGCTTGTGGGCTGAACAGGAGCCAGCAGTGTGCCCAGGTGGCCAAGAAGGCCAACGGCATCCTGGCCTGGGTCAGGAACAGCGTGGGGAGTAGGGCCCGAGAGGTGATTGTCCCCCTGTCCTGGGCACTGGTGAGGCCCCACCTTGAGGGCTGTGTCCAGTTTGGGGCCCCTCACCACAAAAAAGCCATTGAGGGGCTGGAGCGGGTCCAGAGAAGGGCAACGGAGCTGGTGAGGGGTCTGGAGCACAAGTCTTGTGAGGAGAGGCTGAAGGAGCTGGGGGTGTTCAGCCTGGAGAAAAGGAGGCTGAGGGGAGACCTTCTGGCTCTCTCCAACCCACTGAAAGGAGGGTGTAGCCAGGGGGGGTCGGTCTCTTCTCCCAAGGAACAGGCAATGGGACAAGAGGAAACGGCCTCAAGTTGTGCCAGGGGAGGTTCAGATTGGAGATTAGGAAAAATGTTTATACGGAAAGGGTTATGAAGCCTTGGAATGGGCTGCCCAGGGAAGTGGCTGAGGCACCATCCCTGAAGGTATTTAAAAGAGGGGTTGACATAGTGCTCAGTGACATGGTTTAGTGATGGGTTGTTGTGGGGTTTTTATTGTTTGGGTTTTTTATCAGAGTTAGGTTGATGGTTGGACTAGATGATCTTAAAGGTCCCTTCCAACCTGGATGATTCTATGATTCTAAGTCCTGAACCCCAGGGTAAAAGTCAAGTCTTTTGGTTCCTTGTTCTCCCAGATAATCAGTTCTGTCCAAAAAAAACTCTTTCAAAGCTTCTTTTCAGAGCTAATTGCACTTTGGTAAGCCTGTGCCTTATTTTTCCTTCTTTGTTGTCTTTACTGCTATTTTCTTCCCTTCCTCCCTTGACCCAAACCTGCACAAAGCAATGTCCATGATGAGAGATGACAAAACGCTTGCATATGTTTGGCATGTGCTTTTATTCTCATTGGTACATTTGCTAATCTGGTGTTGCCAGCCTCTCTTGTTTTATGAAAAATATTTCTTTCAGCTCTGTAAAATACAGGAAGTGGTTATCTCTGCAGATTCACATCTCCAAACTTTAGGAAAACACTGAGGGACCAGGATTAAAAGCATCTGTTTCCTACTGTTCAGTTTTATAAGCCTCATTTTAAAATCTAGAAAATCCAGTGTCCAGCCAAAGATATTTCTCCATCCCTTAAGAAACATAAAAACCTCTCTTTGATTTCAAGAGCCCTTTCAAGGTAGGAACAACTCTTAATATGCATCAGCTGAAGAATCATTGGAAGCTCCATGCTGTTCTAACACAGTTTCCACTCAGCTGTGGCGGTAACAGATTACAGCAAATTGTCTTGCATTCAGTTTTCCCACAGGAAATCTTTGTGCTATATTTGAATCAGGAAACATTTTATGAACACTTTTAATCCACAATGTGCCCAGAGGTAGGAATGGTGATGTATTCCCTGGAGGATGTCTACAATCTCAGTTAATGTGACTTTATCTTCCTCTACACACCTGTTTCTTACCCCTAATATTTTCAGCAACATTTTTTTGCAGTAACATTTAGGTCTTTTGTCAGGCTTGTGCCATTGTGCTCTTAAAATGTTTAATAATCTTAATTTTGTCCCTCTTGACAGTAAACAGGTACACAGTACTGACTCATAAAATTCAGTCAGGAATAATCACATTTGAATGAGTTTCAGGAATTAGAGATGCTCGGAAGCTTTTTATTGAAAATTGCATTCTGTGCATTCATCTATGAATGCAGGTGAACACGGGAGCATACAGAATACTTTATGATATTAATAGATGGAGTCCAGAGAAACGTGGTTTCCCTCAACAATGTCAAAGCCACAGTGAAACTGAAAAAAACACCTTCTTGAGTAACGAGTACTGCCTGCTGGCACTGAGGAATTGCAGAATCAGGGAATTGTCAGAGTTGGAAGGGGCCTCTAGAGACCATCCAGTCCAACTCCCCTGCCAAAGCAGGGTTGCCCAGAGCACATCACTCAGGAGCATCCAGGCGGGGCTTGAAGATCTCCAGAGAAGGGGACTCCACACCCTCCCTGGGCAGCCTCTTCCAGGGCTCTGCCACCCTCACCCCAAAGAAGTTCTTCCTCAGATTTGAATGGAGCTTCCCATGTTCCAGCTTGTGCCCATTGCCCCTTGTCCTGTCACTGGGAACCACTGAGAAGAGTCCGGCTCCATCCTCCTTCAACCCACCCTTTAGATGCTTGTCAGCATTCATAAGGTAATGAGGCAAGAAAAAGCTGAGCGGCCTTAGGAATAGCTCCTAGAGGTAACATCAAAAGCTTGCACCTTTTCTTGCAATCTATTTTCTAGTGAAAATAGGGTTAAAAGGCAGGATACTGAAAGAGAATGATGACCAGAATTTGTGTAAGAGAAGGAGAAAGGAGAAAACCACGAGGATGAAACCTGGGGTCAGGGTTGAGGACATGCCAGTAGAGATGGGAAACCCCAAAGGGTGGCAGTCAATGGCTCAATGTCCAGGTGGCGACCAGTAACGAGTGGTGTTCCACAGGGGTCGGTATTGGGACCAGTACTATTTAACATCTTTGTTGGAGACATGGACAGTGGGATAGAGTGCACCCTCAGCAAGTTTGCTGATGACACCAAGCTTGGTGGAGCAGTTGACACGCTGGAGGGAAGGGA